>LPNX010060175.1:98798-112605 GCA_001517045.1 Pseudotsuga menziesii | reverse complement strand
GGAATATGTCAAATGCTTTTACATTATTGATTATATATGCTAGAATAGATCTAACACCATGAAATATAGCATGCTTGTATTGTTTACTTGTTGTTGAGGAAGTGTTATAGCAATTCAAGCTAAAGATTGGAAAGCTCAACGGGGATCTACTTCAACCGTCCGGAATAAGGTACGAGGTTCGATCCTTTAGTGTTAGATGTTTTTATTTCTATTGCATATTGGGAAAGATTGATTTCTGGTGTCTAGCTGTCTGTTGTGGTACCCCAAGCCATAGGAATTTCTCTCCGTAACAGGCTTACAGAGAGAGCAATCAATACAAAGAACGTATTGAATGCAATATAAAAAATGCCAGCAGTCTTAACAAGAAGGAGGGACTATATTTTTGAAGTATTATGACATATGGACGTTAAGAGGATGGAATTGAACGCAAGAAGAGTATCTTTACGACAACCACGCTGCAAGCACTGACGGGCGAAGTATGATGAGGAGAGACAAGTGGCGGAAACTATAGGTATAAAATAAAAAATTATATGCTTTTAGTGCAGGATCAAACTGATGATCACCATGCAGAAAAGTTTTGGATAAATCTATATTGATAATCACCATGCAGAAATTCTGAATGCAAAAGCGTTACACCAAAACTCAAAATATTGTAGTAGTGGACTGCATCCAATAAACTTTCCACAAAACCCTAACGGAAAATATGCTCACTTATGTTCCCTTTAGCAAACCTTTAAACCAATAAATGTTGCCCAAGTTTTTTTTTATCATATTTTTGAGCTCCATGGGTGCCTACATCAATTATATCATATAAAGATCCCACCACTATGTGTTTATGCCCACTTCTTGTCAATTTTATCTGCCATAAGCTTTGCTAGTCCTTGTCCTTTGATCAATTTGGTGGGCTTGATCTCTAGGTGCACAACGAGCACGCATGAGGTAGCAAAACACAAATTTAAGAGGCAAGCAATGATAGCCTCAATTCAATGTTTCCACTCACACCACAAAATTATTGTCAAAGGAGAGAGGGGCAAGAGGCTCGTGAAGCAAGGCCATCGAGATAAGCTCATCCTGAAGCAATGGACATCCCAATGGGCAAGTAGAAAAATCAACTGTTGACTCTGCTCCTTGTCCATTGGATGGAGGGAATCATCAATCGAGATAAGCTCAAACGTGAAGATTCCTCGAACTGATGGCTAGGGTCCCGAAGTGTTATCCATGGCAATAAAGGGCAATTTGTTTGTTGCAGCAAATAATATCTATAAATCAATGTTGATTTGCAACCTTGGTCTATAATACCGAATCTGCCAAGTAGCTGCAAGCGCTCATTAATGTACAACAAGTACCAGTTATTAGTTGGATGCAAAGGAATTCGAAAGAGAGGTGTAGACAACCTTGAGCTTATTTAGATTGCTGATATCTTCTATCCAACGGGCTAGCAGAGTTAACAGTTGATTCTATTCCTTCATTTAACTGATTCCCTCCATCCACCTGTTAAGGAATGGAGGGAATTAGTTAAGTTAAGGAGCAGATTTCACTGTTAACTTTGCTTTCCCCAGACTTAGAGAGTGGAGAGAATCAACAATCGAGATAAGCTCATAGTAGTAGGCACTTCTCTTTCTTACCCCTTGGATGAAGAGAATCAACAATCGACATAAGCTCAGCCTAAGACTGAGGCACGGGTCCTCTTCATCGATATGGCATTTGTAATGGGGACCCCTACGATAAGAGGTAAGCCTTGCAATTGGAATGAAATCCACTATGTTGGTGAGTTCTAAATGGTGTGCAACTCAAACTGTAACATGGTGTGTGAAATAAAGTCGACACTTCTCTTTCTAATTCCTTTGCATCCAACTAGAATAATGTCGTGACTTGCTGTACATTAATGGGCGCTTGTAGCTGCTTGACAGATACATGATGGTTTCAGTCCGATCTCGGACCCTCAAAATTGAAAGGAATGCTACTATGAAGATAACACTTGAACTCGCCAATGGTAATATCATAGTTTTATATCTCAATATATTTCTGCCTTACTATATCATACAGATAAATCACGATACATAGAAGAGATGATGAACGATATATAGAAGATAACCATTTCGCGTCCAACCAAAACTAGAGCACGACCATTAAATTCCGATTTCAGACTCGAGAAGTGACCATCTGTCGACCCCATTATCAACTTTTGTTATGCAAAGCGGGGAAATAATATTGTTTGAATTGGGCGTTGCTATGTTTTACTAATCGCTCATTGACCACAAAGTCCACTATGAATTTTGAAGATTGGCATAGGAACTATGCATTCTTTTCCAAAATGAAAGACCAAGCGGAGGAGGTTGTGTAGAGAGCTGAGCATGTTGGGATAAATGAGACAGGGGAGAACACATGCAATAACATAAACTTTCATTTTGTCGAGTTACCATGCATCTCGCTACTTATAAAAGAAGCTTCTCCCCAAGCATACGAAGATGTCCAGGAGTCAAGGATTTTCATACAACACACTAAGCATTTCAAGCATACCAAGGTTAATACATCACATTAGGACTAGCAAGACCTTTTTCCCTCCTCATTCGTGTTAACAACTCTTATACTGCTAAACTTGAATAATCGCTCAAAATGTTTACGTTGGGACTTTGACCTCTTTTTACTGGTCAAGTAAAACTTGTCTAACTCCCTCTAGACAAGTCTAAATTTAAACTTGACCAAAATATTTAAAAGACTAAATTTGGTTGGACTTTTAGACTTGATTGTTTTTACCTCGACAAGTTCTTACTTGTTAGTTTTATGGACTTACTCGACTTCCACAGGTTTTACTTCGACAAATTTACTTGACCAAACATGCCTGGAAATTTACGGCCTTAGAAAGTTTTTATCATTTTAAAGGTATTTGACAGGTAATTGTAAAAGGGACACACCAACAATGACGACCATGAAATTTTTTGAAACATAGATTTATTTACATTTGCTAAACTATATAGTCTGTAACTGTTTAGTACGCCCCTAGGCCCACATTTAGGAGTGCTTTTAAGAGTTTAGCTGCACTTTAGGGTTTAGGTTCCATGTTGGATTTCTAGATAGAGGAAGGGACTAACAAAGAGAGGAATTAAATTTAAAAAGTGTGAATTCATTGTTGTTTCTACTCTAAGTGGTTTGGTGGTTTTATAAAATTCAAATTTCAAATGTATCTCGTTGAAATCAAACTTGGTCCATCCTGTTTGTCAACATGATGCATTTGACCTGTGTATATCATTATCAATCCATTAAGATATATCTGTATTCAAGCTAATCCCAGTGAACTTATATACAAGTGCTTACCCGACATCAAGACAGGAGACTCGCGAGCCAAGAAAGCCAACAAACAAGACTAGGTCAAATCTTTGTAATAGAGAAGGGGACATTGATTCTTATTTGGCCATTGCCTATGAGCTTACTAGTTCGAACGCTTGCTCACTGGTTCCATAGAAAAACACGACATCATAGATCAACATCCTTGAGCAATATAGACCCTCAAGATGTCGAACATCCTTCAACAATATGAGGGTACCTTCAAGATTATGTAGAATGAAGGTGTGTGGTGTGTCAAATGGGGTTTCTGACCAAGGAGTCTATTGCACCATGTGGCAGGATCCGATGTACTCTTTTTTATGCGCTCTCTAGTTGTGACACATAGTGTAGTGTTGCATTTCCATGAGTTGTTTAAGGTATGCTTCTAACTTGAAATGTGTGTGTGATTTTATTGTGTGGAACTTTTCAATTTTAATGATATTTTGATGTTTTTAACAATAGATTGATGGATTTTTGGCCTGATTTTCATGTTTGGGTTTGGTTTGATTTTAAACCCCTTATATTTTTAGTATGGTCTAATCTTCTTCGAGGTAAGCAAGCAATTTCCCTTTTTTAACAATGATCATGCTAGATGGCAGCATGGCACGCCACGGGTTATCATTCTCCATCTCCTTTGGGGAGTTGGACAACTAGTTTTAGGCCAAGTAATCACTGTACGTAGGCAAGTTTAGTAGGGGGATGGTCAACAATTGATTTTCTCCTCGCCTTCAAACAGGTTTGTGATTTATCGGTGATAAATGTTAACTTTGATGTGGAGAAGAGAGCAATCTTTATATTTTAGAGAAAGAACAAAACTACTCCTGATCGATGAATAATTTTCACGAAGTCTTTTGCATCCCCAATGGCATCAAACTGTAGCAAATCTTTCAATTTTCTTTCAATTTTGTGCCTATGCCATCTCACACTTCTTACCATTACACATATGGCTGTTACTACTCATAGACTTTGGGGTGTTTAATATTTAAGGCAGACTTTACCAAAGTTGAAGAAATGCATTGACTTATGGAAAAGTTTTTTGCCTCCCTTTCACAAATTTAGGAAATTTGAAAGTATCAACCTTGAATTTGAAGTTAAGGTTCATTTTAAATGCATACTCTTAAGCTCGTTATGGAAAGGGCGAATTTTCCTACTAAATTAATAAGGCAAATAACTGATCGATACTGATGATGCCAAACATTCAGATATATAGAGAAAGGCCTCATCTATTATAAGAATAAGAAGTGGAATTCTTAACAATAAATGGGAGGTATTTTTATAATAAAACAAAATTTTGATACCCTTAAAACAAATGTGGGCTCGGATTCTTAACCATAAGTGCGGGGCATATCTATGATACAACAAATTTGACACTGAACTTGAAAAAACGTGGGATTAATTAATTAGTTAGGGTTTCAAGAGCGAAGAGTATGTGGAGAGCAAGCGGAATGTGGGAGCAGATTATCAATTTGGATTACAAATTTTTGCTCTCATCATAGCAGTTTCAATGGCCATGCTTAATCTCAGTAGGCTCAACTGTTACGAAGTCCGGGCATTTGGTCTAGTGGTATGATTCTCGCTTCGGGTGCGAGAGGTCCCGAGTTCGATTCTCGGAATGCCCCAGTTATGGATTTCTTCATTTAAGATCGATGATCCGAAGCAAGAACGGTGGTCAGGTGCACTATACTTCTCATTGCTGTAAGAGTTGCAGTTGGGCAATGGCCAGAATTTATACTTTTAACAAAACATACCACTGTTCCCTAATGATGTCTGAAGGCGGATAAAGATGTGGAGAGCGACTGGTAGCAGGTTATCAATCTGGATTACAAATCTTGTTTAAATGGCCTAGCTTGTTCTGTGACTCTGAGCTGTTAAGACGTCCAAATTTCTGTTTGAGGGCATTTGATCTAGAGGTATGCTTTTCGCTTTCGGTACGAGCGGTCCTGAGTTCGATTCTCGAAATGCCCCTGTTCTCGATTTACTCTCTTAAGAACAATGGTCCGGAGAAAGAGCGGTGATGCACTATCCTTCTCATTGATGGGTAAGACTTGCAGTTGGGAATTTTACTTTTAACATTACACACCAGTGCTTTCTGCATTATACTGCCCATACCACAGTTTGCTACACGTGTTGAGATGACCGAGTTGGTCTAAGGCGCCAGATTAAGGTTCTGGTCCGAAAGGGCGTGTGTTCAAATCCCACTATCAACATTCTTATTCTGTCAGGATGGCCCAGTGGTCTAAGGCGCCAGACTCAAGTTCTGGTCTTCGATTGAGGGCGTGGGTTCAAATCCCACTTCTGACATTACTAATTTTATTTATTAATTCTGTCTGCAATTTTCACTAATACAGTTGCTACAACTTCAGAACAACAAGTTCTTGTTTAGGGTTTCTCACAACAAGTTCGTTTTCGCTTGTTTTAAAAATCTTGTTGATGATTTCTTCACAACATCAGAAAAGGCCGAGTTGTCTAATGCGCCAGGCTCAAGCTCTTACATTGCTAGTTTTATTTATTAATACAGTCTACAATTTTCAATATTACAGATCCAACAACTTCACAACAAGTTTTTGTTGATGGTTTCTTCACAACTTCGCTTGTTTTAAAAATCTTGTTGAGGATTTCTTCACAACATCAGAAAAGGCCGAGTTGTCTAATGCGCCAGACTCAAGTTCTGACATTACTAGTTTTATTTATTAATACAGCCTACAATTTTCAATATTACAGTTCCTACAACTTCACAACAAGTTCTTGTTGATGGTTTCTTCACAACTTCGCTTGTTTTCAAATTCTTTTCGAGGGCTTCTTCATAACATCAGAAAAAGACCTGTAGGAGGGCATTTGGTTTGTGGGATGATTCTCGCTTCGGGTGCGATAGGTCTCTAGTTCGATTCTCGGAATGCCCCTGAAGATGCTTTGGTTAGTCTCCTTCTCATACATACTCACACTACCCGTCATTTACAATTGCAGAAACATAATAACTATGTTTCGAACACCTTTAAATAGACCAATCGTTCATGCTTCTGCTATAATCTGTTCATGGGCGGTGGCCCAACGGCCACTTTAGTCTATGTCTGTGGTGGGGCCGAGGAGCCATCGTTCAATACCTGCACTACTTTGTCTAATTTTTAAAGAAGAGTGCAAATCACATCGTCCTCCAGTTCACTCTGTACTATCAGCTGGCAAATCCTACTTGTCCAAACTTTAACTTTAACTTGAACGAAGGAAACATAAGGAAATTGGCGATGCAATTGATACTTTGATTTACTTATTCAGACAACTAAGCTTGACAAAGAGATCCAATAGCAGTGTTGGATTTTGCTGGGCAAAATGTATTTGATGGAGCATTTTGGCCATTAGATGCAGTATATTTTTCTGTCTAACCATCAAATAAAATAAGTATTGTAATTAGTCTTCTGTAACCATTTTTTGGCCCTAGCGCTAATAATTACAAAGCATTTATCAGTAGGCATTGTCCAAATAAGAACTCGAAAACCCAAATTCCAAATACCTTAATATCCTGTCTGGTTTACCACAGCCATTACCTTAATATCCTGTCTGGTTTACCACAGCCATGAGCCATGTGGGGATTATGTGTATTTGTGGAACACGGTGAATTGATCACTACAGGGAACCAAGCTCGTTCCCAATTGTTGCCGCTAACACCCACTTGCTACAATCCCAAGCCCATGTACGTGTTATGCCATTCCAAAGCCCAAGAACTTGATATGTCATTATTTTTGTTTGTAAATTATCATGTATCTTCAATCTCAAAACCAAATGCATCAAGTCAAGAATAAAGTTGATCTAGAAGAGATTTGCACCTCTGGTTTAAATTCACATGGTCCTTTACCATAATATGCTTGTGTTTTGATAATCTTGTGTTGTGCACCGTACAACAAAAGAGATACTTCATGTTTGAAGTAACTGGAAGTATTTGTACTTAATTAGAGTTTCATTCACGACAATCCACCGACCCTTGATATCAAGTTTATTATGGCTAAAGTTGCTGATGAAATAAACATAGCAGATGCCACACCAACATTTTCTCTTCGTATCTTTTGGCTGCTTCGCTATCCACTACTTTGCTCTCACCTTGAAACCTACCTTCGATAACCCGAGCATCTTGCTAGTAAGATCCATTAAAGCAAACAAGTGGGATGACACATTTTTAATCAACAACATCCTCTATTCGTTCCACCAACTCTGAAACGAATCTCAATCCACACAAACTCAATCAGAGTCTTATGCAAAGCTCTTTATCTTTAGAATGGCTACCGAGGATTTTATTCTTTGTGTAACCTGCACACACCTGACCAGTTGACAATGTAATAAATATGTCAATCAGGTCTCTAACTCAATCACTGTAACTGGATCATCTGCATGTACTCAAGCTCTGTGGAAACATTGTACCTGCTCAAGATTTGGATATGTATTCGGTGTCACTATGTTTGTTATACTTTCAATTACTTACAAAATCACACTTGGATATGTATTCGGTTTTACTATGCTTGTTATACTTTCAATTACTTGCAAAATCTCACTTAGATACTGAGTCATAAAAACATTTATCTTGCTTGATCCATCTCAAATCACCTGAACTTATCAACCTGATGCCATTCAAAATTTATTGCCTTCTAGGATTTCTTCTATACCTTAGTGTTCATCTTTTCATATTAATTTTGATCATAGTAAGGTGTGATAATCTTGTTCAAACGATGCTGATAAATCCACACCATATCGTTGTATTTTCTAGCCTCAATTTCAATGCAAAGGGAGGGAAAAATATTTCCCTCCTATGCATTGAAATCAAGGCTGTATATAATCCTTGATTTAAGAACCTAGTACATGAGAAGGGAATGTGAGTAGAGAATTTAGCGAACTTAAAACGAAGTTCCTAGCTCCTAGTGAGAAAGAACCACCTCCTCACTTTGAGGAACCAAGAAAGGAATAGGAAAAAAGAATCCTTCCTCACCCCTCATTCACATGAGAAAAAAATGGAATGGGAGAATTGGAGTTTGTAAAAGAAAGAGGATTTCGAAGAAAAGAGGAGCTTTGAAAGAGGAAAAATTCAACCTAACTAATAGAAGAACCATGGAGGAATGAAATAATGGGTCTGGAGGGGAATTAGAAACCACTAAAGGGTGGTTAGACTTCTATATCAGATCCTTGAGAGTGTTATAACTTGTGATGTCCACGGTATCATAAAACTTTGTCTAAGAAATGGCAGACTGTTGTAAAAGAAATCTGAAGGTATGCAGTGGCTTGGGTTTGACCCTGCCATACTTGAGAGCACAGAGAGGAAGGGCATACCTAAAGGGTGTCTTCTTGTGTTGTATCATGTATGGAGCAAGGTAAAAAGTGCAAAAGCCTATACTAGCTAAAAGTAGAAAAAAACCCAGTGGCGACCTGAAGGTTGATGCTCTTTTGGTATTTTAATCCCAAATCTTGAAAATGAACTTGAAATGTAGGCCATGTTTGGATAAGGACTTTAACCTGAGGATCTTGACTGTATGTTCTGGACAAGAACATTATTGGAATTATAAAACCTGTAAATGTGATTGTTATGAATTAATGCAATGAACTGCTACCCTCCTATGCATTTTATTTGAGGTTCTGTGTATTATATGTGGAATACTCTCGATGTAGAGTGTAGGAGAAGTTGTATCTATCTTTAAGACACACTTAATAATTGGAGATGAGAACCTGTGAAAGAGATTGGGTCACCCCAAGGGAGCATTTCATGATCTCTTGCCCAAATCCTGGTAGCTTGTAATCTTGAGAAGTTATGATTATAAATAGCAATTTTTTTCCTGAAATCAATCTTTGAATAAGTTACTGGAACAAATGTTGATTATTTTTCATTCAAGAATCAATGGGGAAATAAGAATCGAATCACACACTACCAAGGAATGTCTCTCCTTGGATTAAGACATTCCCTTCATCTTCCTTCTTCTGCTACTGCTCCTTCCCAGGCTCCATCCGATCCGTTCTGATATTCTTTATTGGAACTCCGTTTTCATTTTAGTCCAGACAATTGACTCACTAATAAATATGTCAAGGATAAATGGGTTGGCTAGCTATTTGTTTCAAGTTTTGTTTTAGTGACTTATATCAGCAACCATCTATACTATGTTTGTTGCCATAATGAACCATCCTCTCCACTCAAACCAACCTTTAAATGACAGTCCTCCCTCTTCTATTGTAACTTTCATGGTCAATCAGATTTATGTTGCAAAAGAATGATACTAACGCAGTGTTTGTTTGCATTTCACTGTGGAAAGGGCTTTTATCAAATGCAATGTTTCTTTGTTTCTTTTAAAACTGCACCCAAATCTGTTCAAAGCAAAAAAAATAACTTCAGCACTCCTCCTTTCACAAACCTGGCCTTCAGTAACAAATTTTCTCTGTCTAAGCGCATCTCTAATTAACACCTCAATTATGGAACAAGGGTTTTTTTAATCTAAAATCTCCTCGTTAGTCAGATTTTCAAGTGCAAGTTCTATGCAAATTTTGTCTTTTATTGAATGAAGAATTTTATTATTTTTTTGTTTACATCTAATTTTCCTATAGGATGTATGCATGGGTTACAGGGATAGTTATTTCTAAAATCATCAGTCCTTTCCTATTCTACAATATTTCACTTGTTATTACAGCCTAAACAAAAACAAAGTTTATGACAACCTAAAAAAAGAAAGGTTATGTCGGAATTACTTGTTTCAGAACATACCCAGATCATAGGATGTATGCATGCATGGGTTACAGGGATAGTTATTTCTAAAATCATCAGTCCTTTCCTATTCTACAATATTTCACTTGTTATTACAGCCTAAACAAAAACAAAGTTTATGACAACCTAAAAAAAGAAAGGTTATGTCGGAATTACTTGTTTCAGAACATACCCAGATCATTCCTACCTTATTGTCCTCCAATGCTAATTGCAAGCAAACTTAGACTCAAGGACAAACCATGCCAACCCCATATCTTCAATACCGTGACAAGGTCTGCATCTAGCAAGCATGTTTCCTTACCATTGTGCCATGTATTAAAGGTGATAGAAAAGGTTTTAGGAAAGGAAATATGGCCACTAAAAATGAGTACCTCAAATTACTACTCCCCTCTTTTTAACTCACAGCTTGTTAGCTTGTGAAGTTTCTATTCACTGCCTTGTAAAACTTGTTTCCATTTATTACACAGTCCAGACAGGCATAGTACTTCACTCCAAACTTGTACTAAACTTCAATGGGGCCTATAGATAATTCTTCCTCTTGTACCATCTAAGAGCCTTGTTTTGCAATTTATGAAATATGGCATGAAAACAGAAGCAATGCTAGTACCTTTTCTTGAAGCATCAAATATGAAAATTTCATTATTTTCGTAAGGATTTATTGAAATGCAATGGAAGAAAGAATACCCTTAAATGCAATAAAAATTGTAATTTTAATTTCATGGTTGTCTCAATAACAAGAATTACATGAACATAACTTGATTCATAGTGGAGAACTAGAGGTTTTGTATGCTTTAGCAATCCTTGAAATATAATGCCCAACCATGATTTCCTTAAGGATGATTTTGATGATTTTTTTTTGTTTTCGTTGTGCTTATTTGAATGCATTCGAATATAGCACTATATCTAGATACGTTAGGAGTCTTGGCTTCCTTCCTATTCTTCTAGCTATGCATTGTTTCTGGGAAGGCCCTAGTGTTGATTGGAAGGATTATTATATATTCATTGCAATGTTGCTTAAACAAACAAACATTCTATTTTTTAATACTTCTAGCTATGCCATTTCAACATTTGTATAGGCACTTGACAATATCTACTGTGCGCTAAAGTTGAAACGAAATATCTATCTTTTCATGGAATGTATCTTATACTATAGATATCATACAAGATATCTCATAAAAATAAACAAAAAGTATATTTTATATTTTATTAAATTTCAATAAGTTAAACATTGATTATCAGATCGAAAGTTTAGAATGCTAGTGACGATCCTTCTCCATAAAGTAACAAGGATCATCATGCCAATGATATCCTCAATTTATTAATGAAATATTTTTTTTGGTCAAAATAAAGAATAAATAGATAAAGGGGATTGAGGTAGCGATACAATTTAGAGATTCTTGATTGTATTATGTTTTTTTATACAAAGAAAGAAGACGTCTAAAAATTTGACGATTTGGACCAGACGACCATTTTTTTGCCGAAATTTGGTGTTCTTTATTTTGTAAAATCAAAATATAATTGTGTTTTAATCATGATTTTGATGGTAAAAATGGATTCAACACCCTCAAAAACCCTTGGGGCACCCAAAATTCTAGAGCTTGACCGTTGTAACCTAGATTTTGAAAAGTCTTGACCAAAATCGTGTTGGAAAAATATGCTTACATCGACCCAAATCGTTGAATTTTTAGACTATGGCTATAGAGAAATTAAGAGTCAAATATTGTAAGGATAAAACGGTACATGTTGGAATCTTAGTTTAATAAATATATTTGATAATTGAATTCATGATTTATAGAGATAGTGAGCCATGTTAAATATGGCTAATAGGGTAATAGTCACGTCTATTAATAAATAGGCATGCCCTATAATAACTAATAACTAATAATTGATTAACCTATTAGTGACTAAATAATAAACCGATATTAATTAACAATTGTAATAACCAATTAGGCTTATTATAAGTAACCATTTATACTATGAAACGAGAACTCGACACAGTTCTTGTTTTTCTCTCTCCTAAATTTAGTAGCTATTTTTATCCTCGTTTCAAAAATGGTTGATGCCAGTATCATACATTTTCATTTTCAGACATTTTTTGGGGCCTTTGAATTATCTTTGTTGTAAAATATTTTTAATTTCTATTTTCAAGTGTGTTTTTTGAAATTTAACAAAATAACATACATTTTTAAGCAATTTATAATGAAAAACATATACATTTTACGATTTTTTTTTATAAAATAAGACATTTTTATGTACAAAATAAGGCATTTTTACTGACAAAATTGTAAATAATTCCAGAAAATAAAGACATTTAAAACCATTTTCAATGAATTTTAAGAGAATTTTTCTCTAAAAATGATTATATTTCATATTAGTTATCGAAAAGTGACGACTCACATAAAGTCGAGAAAAAATATACAAATTATTTGTAAAAAACATATTAAAAACATTATATTTAGAAATTTTATTTCTAAAATAAAGTCTGAAAGTCAAAACATTACTAATATATCTGATAAAAAAATTGTCAAAAATTGTCAAAATTAACATTTTCTTCAAAACATGAAACTATTCAACAATATCATGCATGCCAAATTCTTCATTGACATTGGAATTTTCTGGAGCTTGAATTTCCTCAGGGACATCAATGTCCTCTTCCATTGTGTCTTCTATGTGTGCAAGATCCCCAAAGTGCTACTTTCCAAACACCCCTCCTAACAGGGGTTGGGGCTCTTTTGACATCTTTGCCACAAGTGTTTCACTAAACTCTCCTTTCTTCAAACCAACTTCTTGCAGTTCATCTGGAAGAACTTGAATAGCCTTAATTCTTTGTTTTATGTAATTGCATTGGGGTGGATCATTATCAATCGATATGCAATTTCTTCCTTTCTGTAAGGAGCATGCTATTGTTGTACCTAATCACCAAAAACAAAATTAAAGTTAAGTGAAATAGCATAAAGAAGCATACTTTAAAACAATAAAATAATGAAGGATAAAACATACAATAAAACTTGATATATTATTTCATATGGAATATGAGAAAGTTTACCTGAACCCGAGAACAAATCTAAGACCCAATCTCCTTCTCTTGAAAATGTATCTATGAGATAATTAATCAATGCTTGTGGCTTTTGATAGATGTTTACAGTCACTCCTTTCAAAATTTTCATATTTCGTCAACGCACATGTAAAGAGACCCTGGTTCCAAAACCATTAATGTCCCCGTAAGACTGGTTTTCTCTTTTTACCTTAAGGCTTGAATTCTTGTGGTTAGTTATCACCTTTTGACATTCACAAATCTCTTAGTCATTCATTGTTCACCTTACTATTTTAAATTCATATACCCAAAAAGTCTAATTAGTTATATAAATACAAATATTTTGAAGATTTTAATTGTTTTAATTAGTTTATATTTAAAATTAAAACATTTATCATATTTAAAGTTTGATAAATTAAACATTAAGCTTTAAGCCCCATATCCTAGTCGAGGTCCATATTTATGTTTAATGTCATGATGTTTTATGGCATAACCCAAATCTTTTAAAATTATTATTAAATAATAATTTTAAAGTTCGACAAGAGAATTTTAAGAAGTTTTCTTTTTTCATGAAGTCTTGTTCATAAACCACGTTATAAGTCTCGTCGATTGAGTTTATAGTTTTTAAAGGATGGAAAAATTAAATTAAATGGATTTATGCCTAAACTTTGCGCATTAAGATTATTTCCATGGTAATCCATAGCCATGTAAAGTTAACCGGTTGC
>LPNX010060175.1:49449-97017 GCA_001517045.1 Pseudotsuga menziesii | reverse complement strand
CACTTTTCTATTTGGGGGGTGTTTTTGGTGTTTTTTTTGCAAAAATCATTGTTTTTATGGGTAGAGTTCTTGTTCATAGTATATAGTTCTCGTTTCATAGTATAAGTGGTTAAGTCATTTGGCCTTGAAAAAGATTCGTCTATGCATCTTCAATAAGCGTGCTTCAACTAGAAGTCTTGACGCAAATAGTGGTATCGTGGTTTAGAAGTTCTTGAAATAATTGGTCGCATTTCCATTCAAATATTTTCATGCATATGATTCTGTAGATAAATGCATAACAACTATATGTAGTATTCTTCCTAGCTTTTAATCTAATGGTGTTGTTTTCATCTTCTAATTTGACGTAGATTTCTGATATTTTTGCATGCTTTGATATGGTTTTCTTATCTATAGCGGAGACTACTAATAATGGGCTTACTTCTTTTTTGACGAGCTTGTCTTTATTTGTTCCCAAGGAACCTTTTGATGTTGAGATTCTATAACATCTTGAGTTACAACCACCGATAGAATGTTAATCTCTTCAATTGTTGCAACATCTTCTGGTTTTTGTTCTGCTACATTATCATGATTAAGGTCAACTTTAACGTTTTTATTTTCATCATTGCATTCTTCTAAAATTTCAATTTTTTTATAATAATAATAATAATAATTGTTGTTGTTAACTATGACTTCATTTTTAACCGTATTTTGTGTTTTATTACAATCTACGGCATCGTCGTTTTCTTTACAATTGATATTGACATTGTGATTGTCAATATCATCTTGATCTTTCATATCATTGTCTTCTACCTCTTATGCTTCATCGTCTTTTTTATCGTCTTCCTTAACAAGTCCTTGTTATGGAGTTTCACTAGACAATTTTATAAATTTTTCAGTTGGCTTATTAATGTGCCTTACATCCCTACCTTGTAAGAAGCTGCAATGAAATTTTGGTAGATGTACATATTTTTTATTGAGTATCGTATTTGGAGGTTTGTAGTTGGGGTGTCTTTTGTTATCCCTCTCGGAGTATGGTGGCCTGGATCTCTTGTGAGGAGGGATATAAGGAGGCGGTTGTTGTGGCTTCCCTTGTTCCTCTTTACTTAGGAACTTGGGAGTTCCAGTCGCTTCTTCTGTTGGGAGTGCAAATGCAGTTTCCAACTTTCCCTTGCTTGAAAATTTTGAGACCGTAATTGCTTCTGCTATCGTAGGTTCCATAACAGTTTCCTGCTTTTCCTCACTTGAGAAGTGAGATGTCGTAGTCGCTTCTTCATAGGCTTCTTCATAATCTTCTATCAACATTGGATCAGATTAAGCAATGAATTTTTCGGGGTCAGATCTTGCTACAAGTTCTTCCTTGATTCCATATTCTTTTGTCGTGGTTGCAAAATCAGTTTCCAACTCTTCCTTATTTGAAAATTTTGGGGGTGTAAATGCTTCTGCTATCGTAGGTGCCATAGCAGTTTCCTATTTTCCCTCGCTTAAGAGGTGTTATGTCGTAGCCATTGCTTCTTCGTAGACTTCTTCATCATTTAATCTCAACCTTACTTTGGTTTGAGCAATAAATTATTCGAGGTCAGATCTTGCTACAAGTTCTGCATTGATTCCATCTTATTCTGTCATGGGTGCAAAATCAGTTACTAGCTCTTCCTTATTTGGAAATTCTGGGGGTGTAATCACTTCTGTTATTGTAGGTTCCATAACAGTTTCTTGCTTTCCCTCCCTTAATGAGAGGTGAGATTTCGTAGCAACTTCTTCTTCATAGTCTTCTTCATCATTTTCTCTCAACCTTGATGCGGTTTGAGCAGTAAATTCTTTGGGGTCTGATCTTGTTACAAGTTCTTCATTTCCTTTTTTCCTCGCTATTTTTTATTTTATTTTCAATATGATCATTTTCAATTTTGTGTACGTTTCCTCTTCCCTAAGCCATATCTTTTCGATTTCTTCGAGGTTAGATTCAATAATCATTTTTGGCTTCTGGCCATACATGATTTCATTGAATGTTGGAAACATATTGATTCCAATTCGTGAAAATCTTCAAGAAGATTTTGAAATTTTTTTTAATAATAATAATAATTAATTAATTAATTAATAATATTATTCATTATTATTAGTTTTATAAACTATATATATAGTTTTTTTTTGAGATTTTGAAATGTTATAATAGTAATAATTATTTAATAATAATTTTATTATTATATTTATTTTTAAAATAGTGGGATTTAGGGTTTAGAATATGAAAGCAATGTAGGTCTGTAGCAAAGGTGTGGCAATGTATGGATGGAGAAGGCGTGATGGATGGATGGTGGGGGAGGAGAGCGTGGGGATGAGCCGAGCAAATTGGTGAGAGAGGCAACTGTGTTGGAGGGAAGGTTGTGTGGAGAGGGGTGGTCACAGTGAGGAGGAATGGCGGGAGCAATGAGTAGTCAGCACGATGGTGGTGGTCAATGGAGTGGAAGGGGAGCAATGTAATATAGGGTTGCAGCGAGCCGCGCAGGTAGAAGGGAGCTGAGAGCAAACGCACGAGAGGAAGGGAGGCGGTGTTTGAGGTTTGGATGATGGCGCAGAGGGATGATAGGAGCTGGCGTGGAGGAATAAAACACTAGTAGAGACAAGGGAAAGGAAATGTGCGTTTGCTGGGAGTGAACGAAGGCTTAGTGAGAGTGTTGCGCACGGGAGAAGAGAGTGAGTGGGTTCTGCGCAGGGAATGGCGTAGGTGCACGAGGTGGAAGGACGAGCAAGAGTGGTGGACACGAGAGAGAAGGGAGATGGAGGAGATGAGTGAAGAAGAGCATGGAGTGAAGGTATGCAAGCGTATGTGTGGAGTGTAGGAGGTGTTGGGGTATGGCAGCGAAAGGGGGAGGATTGTGGTAGCACGTGGGAGGTGGATGTACGAGGAGGAAGTTCAAACAAAGGGAACCGAGATGGTATGGGGTGTGGTGGCTAGGCGTGATGGGAAGGGCATGCGAAAATGTAGCGGGTTGGAGGACATGAGAGACAAACTACGATGTGGAGTAGGGCAAGAGGAGAGACACTCAGAAGGGAACAGGGGATGGAAGGATCTGATAGATGGTGAGGGAAACTGGTTATCAGAGATGATTTTAGGGGCGAATATTGGCCCATTGGAAAAATTAGAGAGGTTTGGAAAATTCAATGGGAGAATTTTTATATGGGTAAATTTTTTAAATTTAAAAAAATTAGTCCACTATTTATTTAAAAAATAAGATTTACTATAAAATATCCAATTAATTTTCATGAGGAGAACGTGGAAAATCATAAATCGTCTGTAGAAATTTCGATAAAAATTTCGTGCAATTTTTAGCTTGTTAATCTAAATACTAGTGTCAATCGCCCCTGGATTTTCCTTACGGATATATTTGTTTATACAAATTCATCCATAAATCGTGGCATCAAGGTAGAATGGGACCAATTTCGTCCCTATATATTGATAGAATCAATGGGATTATGTTCACATTCAGAACTCGGTGTGACCACCCCTTTCAATTTCAAAAGGAGGCTCCTTGCATGCAAAAAATACGAAGAATTATAGTATTGTTCTGTTGTTTAATTGGAGGTGGATTACCTATTTTTCATTTCTACTTTTATCAACCATTAGCATTTAAATCTTCCTTTCCTTATTCAGGAAGTGAGTAGATTTTTCTCATCACATGGTTGTCATATAGTAATTGGATAAAACACAAAGGACCCTTCGTGAAGTTTAAAAGCTTAACAGGGTTTCAAATTTGGAGAATTGGGTTTCAAAGGTTATTATGGAGTTGCAAAGCGCTTTCTAAGGTTCTTCGGAGGTTTCCAGGATCTATAATTTCGGTTCTTGCAATCACATCTAGACTCCAATCTGCAGGTATGCTTATACTTCAATACATAAGTGTTATTTTGTTGGGTTTGGTTTCATGTCGTTAACTTGTAAGGTAGGTCAAACTTACAAGATTTGTCATTATACTAAGTGGTAAATACCGAGGGCCCATGGTAAATACCAGGTGTGAATAATACCATGATGCTACTGCGATGCTCCATTCATTTATTCTGATGCTACTTGCGCTAACCCTTCTAATAAATCATTGGTCTCACCTCCTCCATTTTTATTCATTGATGGGAATTTCTTGTTAGTTTGAGATAGTACATAAATACCCTTAGATTGTGACTCAAAATGTTTTATTGAAAACAAGCTTTATTAGATATCACTCTTAGAAAAAAACTCAGAATTACTGGTTGAAAATGCCATTGTATCCTTCTATTGTGGATTCCTCCCATAAAATGCCACACAAAGTTTAAAAAGGTTTCTTCTGCTCTTTTGCATAGTGAAAAATGGCCTCTCAATTTTTTTCCTGATAATTTAAATTGGTTGATTTTGATGTTTTCAACAGTGTTTTCTCCTTTTTATGTTGTTGGGATTTATCACAGGATTTGCATTTGAGAATTTGTCCATGGTTCTAATAGATATCCAAGTCAGATAGATATCCTTGGAATATCTATGAAGTGTCGATATACAATAACATTATAAGTCCATCGCGGGGGATGCAAGATGGTAACATAGGAAAAAAAAGATATGTTAAATGGTTCCTTGTTATTCTTTTAGAGATTGAACTTGTAATGGCCTAATCAAGGATAATGTTTCTACGTAAGAAAATCGTAGATCTTCATCGCACAATTAAAACAACTTTAAATCATGAGTTATTGATCCAACACCCAAATTCTTAGGTCATGCCCACCGACTGGGAAGAGGCTAGTTAATGGGATTTCTAGCATTCAAAAGAGGCACCATCTTCCCCACAAAGGAAATAGGGGTAATTCTTGATTTCATTGAGTCCGATAGGGTGTATTTCTAAGATTCATTTGGCAAGTTCACACCTCTCAAGTGGCACTGATTTCATTGAGTCTGATAGGGTGTATTTCTAAGATTCATTTGGCAAGTTCACACCTCTCAAGTGGCACTGAAATGTTGGTAGATAATAAGTGTAGACTTATGTTGGGGCCCTAAATTTCACAAACTGAATTAGTATTGTTCCAAATCTTATAAAATTAGTTTGGATTATTTGTTTCATCTTCTTCTCTTTGGTGGTTTAGTTTTTTATGAATATTATATCAATTTTTTAGTGACATTGTTTTGTCTTAAAACATCTATTATTGCTTCTCTATCACATATTTCTTCAATTTTTTCATGCAACTCTTTCCTTAAGGTGTTAAATTCTGTAGTTTTACTTTCTATTTCATTTAATAAGATGGGGACCCTTATCTTCTTAAGTCTCTTCAAGCCAAATGAATTCAATACGAGAGTCTCTAGAGTGGAATGATGGTTTCCATTTCTCCACATGAGGTTAGGGATAGGGATAAGTCATGCCCAACTTGCTTCTTTTCTTCCTTTTCATTCATATGTTTCCCAGGTTTGTTCATTATGCTTCCCACTATTATTAGGAAGTCAAAAACAGGTTTGAAATTGATTTATAAACCCCATGTATGCCCATATTGTTGTTTGTTGTTGTTATGACCTTAAAACCACACAAAATTGAGATTTACTCTGTTTTATTATTGTTTGAGGGTTAAAACAATTTTGAATCATGCACAAAATTTCCTAGAAGTGTTTCTACGGGGAACTGGACTACTCAAAATGCCCTTTCTCAGTGGATTGGATGCATGGTTCCACCTAAAATATTCCCATATCTGAGGAAAAATGAGGTTTTACTGTTGTTGTTTCAAGATAACACCCCACAACATGCCCATATTTTGTAAGCCATATTTTTGGAGGAAATCATTACTCCAATATCACAAAAAGATTACTTATGTTCTGAAAAGTTATCTTGTTAAACCACGGCCTTGTTGCTTGAATTAGGTTTGTGCTCATTAGTGATTACAGAATTCCTTTTATTTATGCTCATTAGTAATTATATAATTCCTTAGATTTATTACTTTTGGAACTGTTCAGTTGCTTCTGCGAAAAATCTAGCTCAACCAGTTGTTCATGGTTAGAGAATGGATGGATACTCTTTAATGTTTCTTGTGTTTTTATTAATCCTATGGATTTTGGAATGCAAAAACAATTGGAAACTTTCTTATCTATGTTGCTAATTGTCTCAGCAGTTGGGAGCCTATAATGTCCCTTTTTTGGAATTTTATTAAAATGCCCAATTTTCCAAATTTTTCACAATTTTGGCTCTTGACTAGTTTTGATGTCTAGACCTCCAAATTGACACAAATGATTCCAAATTTTCTCTGAAGGTACAGGAATGATAATATAAATTAAATATCATGCTCATGTATATTTTTTGACCTCCCTGTTATTTCTGCAAACTTTTTTAATGTTCTGTTCAAAGTAGGAGTCTTTACTAGCAAATTGGGGCTCCAATTCCCCCTGGGTAATTGTCGAATATGGCTTCACAAATGATCCCAAAGTCACTTGAATTTATGAACAGAGGCTGGATATGTGTAAGGTACCTTTTCAAAGTCTCAAATGCATCATGTTTTAGTTTATATAGTCTTTTATGACTCTTTCCAAAACAACTCCCAAGTCACAATTTCGACCCTTGGGGAAAATGCACCAAATCTTCTCCCAATGCAATAAAAATGAGTAAAATGGATTCTAATGCTTAAGTACTGAACATGAGACTTGAAATAAAAATTAATTACAATCCATCCATCATACATTTATCAGAGATACATTCCTCCATTCGAAATAATAAGCATTACCATGGCATATATCAAAATGGAGTGGAAATGGTCATTGTTTGCTCATTAAAAGTCATTTTGACATACAAATCTTGGGAATTTCGACTTGAAACTTTTTGAGAATGAATAAAAGAGCATATTTAACTGATTACAATCATAAATTGACAATGAAGCCTCTTCCAATTCGAAATCATCAGCATTACAATGGTTCACAACAAGATAGTGGGGAAATGACACTATTTCTTCATTGTTCAACATTTTTACATGAATTCTTTTGGGTATTTAGACCTGAGAGTATTCTGAACATGAAATATAGAGAATATACATTAGAACATAATATAATTGTCATTATAATCTTCCCCAAAGAGATCAATAGCTCACCCAAAGCGCAATCCCTCCATTGGCATGAATATGGTGTGAAAACTGGAAATAGTTGAGAGAGAGTGCTACAATAGAAGAATCCACATGCTTTTATGTAGCTTAAATTTGCAAATAAGACTCCATTAAAGCTCCATGATAGACCCAAGTGGCATTTCCAAACACCAACTAGGATGGGAATCTTTCACCCTCGAAATTGGCTTAAGCAAGAAAACTAGTCATCCACTAGCTCTCACAATTCACAAATGAGTAAAAGCTTCTTCTCATGGCTGATCCCTGTATTTTAAAAAATTATTAGCCTTATAAGGTTCCAAATCCATCCAGAAACCAAATCCAAGTCGAATTGGTGTGGCTGCTCATGCTATGCCATGTGGCCTCTCTCTTCACCTTCCCTCTTTTCCCAAATTTGAGTAGGAGCCTCTTGGCCTTCTCCAACTCCCAAATTCGACCTTTAAGATGCTCTATTCCATCCTGACATGTCAGTATGTCAGTATGTCAGCCTTCAGATCTGACTTGTGTCATAACTGTCATAGAATCTCCATCATTGGTGTCATAGATGTCATAAATGTAAGGGGAATCTAGCCAAGTGTCCATGAAACTCCCATTTGGCTCTTCCTCTCCCATGTAAGTTACAATTCATCCCAAATTCGACCTATGAAGTATATGGACAAGTATATTAGCCTTATAACCCATCCAAAAACATTAGGCTTCCCATATATTCGAATTTGCAAGAGAAAGATACTATTTAACATAAGAATTCTAGCTAGTGTGGGCCCCATGGTATCCATGTGTCTTCATGCTCCATTGCCACTTCCATTTTCTCTTTTATTTATTTAATAAGCTACATCATTAAATAGTTATCCCCTTCTAATGTCTAAACATCATTTATTATCTCCCTTATTCCAAATATCAAAGCTTCCACCCCCAACCTAGGAAACTAGTGATTTTCCTCCTTGGCAATTATTTGACTTTTAGCATCCCTTTGACAACTTTCATGAACATGGAAAATGTGATTTGGCCATTGTGACCCAATGCAAAATTTGGGACATTTCAGAGCCTCGAGTGTTTCTGTTGATTATCATTAGTGTTTCACACATGTAGTCAATGTTGGCACAAAATTAACTTGGAACTGAGGATTTTCTTTTGTTAGCAGGTTCAAGGGGCCTAAGAGGTAATTTAAACTGATTGATCTTTATCTAATTTTGTGTTGTTGTTTATGATCCCTCTTTTCTGGTATGTTGTATAAAGCAATAGGTAAACATAGGCCAATAGGAGTGTAATTTTGAGAAGCATTAGCCTTGCTATTCTAGAGAAAACTTTAACAACTGTGAGGATGCCATCCCCAATATGGACGTTGTTATTGTAAGTTATAAGGTTAACTGCTTTGAATAGCTGCTCATTTTCCATTATAATGCCATGCATTAATTATGAATATGGTAAAGAGAGGCCAATAGGAGTGTAATTTTGAGAGTCATTAGTCCTGTTATTCTTTATAAAAACTTAACAACTATGAGGATGGTCAATGTTATTGTAAGATAGAAGATGTACTTTGAATTAGATGTTCCTTCGCCATTATAATGCCATCCTTTTCTTGCTTGTTGTATTAGCAATGTTTAATACCCGCATCATTGTGGCCAGTATGATATTCTTTCTTGTGGGTACATTGATTACGAATGTATTTAGCAATTTGTTGCATGTGGAATATTTGTCAACTCTACTGAATATTGTTTAGCAGCTTGAGGTAGGTTGTATTCCCATAGTTTCTTGGTTTCTCTGTGTGTTTTTTGTGAATGTATTGAGTTGAAAATGATTCATTTCATCATTTATGTTGTGTTGTATTAAGTATTTTGATAAAATCTATTGTACCTTAGGATTTGAAAACAAATTTCAGATGCTATTATTGTAAGCATTCTTTAATTAAGAAACTAACAAGGAAGGAAATCACATGGAATAAAGGACAACTTGAATGCATAGAAGATGTAGGTATGCATACACTTTCTGGCCTAAAGGATCTTTAGTTGGGTAGTTGGAGAAGGGGTCTACTGGTTGCAAGATGTTGGCTTGTTGATTTTCTCTTCACTTAGAACTTGAATTTCCTATGTCACTTTATGTTTGAAATTTAAGCTTTATACGCAACTTGTTTCCCTATTTCTTGTTGTAAGAATTCATTCCTTTGAAGTTTGGATCACACCATGGAGGAAATTATTTACGGGGATCTAAATTAATGTGGATCAACTTTATATTTTGAACATGTTTAATTTAAACACTTAAGACACAATGTACTTGTACAATATGTAAGAGCATGAAAGTAGGTTCCATTAAGGATGTTTGAGATAAAGTGGATGTAGCCTTAATCAGAGCACTGGAGCCTAAGGAACATAGAAGGTGTGCATGTAGCCTTTAAGTATTTGGGGGAATGACATGCATCTAGACAAGAGAGTTGAAAATTTGGGCCATCCTTAATACGAGAACTAGAGGCTAATGGTTGGGCTTGATGTGGAGAGACACTTGTTAGCGAGTCTTGGATGCAGATAACATGTCCCAAGCTTCAATTCTAGGGGGAAGAAATTCTTGTAAGATTGTTGTTGTTTCTGTAGATTATTTGTGTTTCACCCTATTCCCCCCAAGTGATGTCTTCGTTCAACACAAAATGCTACTCCAAAAAGGCATGGAATGAGTAAAATAAGTTTCAAGGGTGTACATACTCCAATGTTTAACTATAAACTCCTCATACATATCATTGAGAATACTCTTAGAGAATGGAAACAATTCCTCTTTGGTGGATTTTTCAACCAAAATTCTGAGGAAACCCTTCTTCATTCATTAAATTAGAGGAGTGATGCCTCAAAGGGACAATAAAAAGATGATAAGGATGGAACAATACAGGTGACTGCTTCCATGAAAGGCCCTAAACTGTCATGAAACTTCCAAAGGGTTGAACACTGGTTGATTTATGGTGCTCCTTGCCACATAAAACTCAGAACTAGCGAGACGTAACTTTATCTAATTTTTACTGTTGTTTATGCTTAGAGTTGGGTTTTGATGCTACTTATACTTTCAATCTCAACCTAGAATTTTCTACATCCTGCTGGTCATTTCTTTTCAGTAGCTGCAATATGACTTTTGACCACTATTTGTGCTCAAAATTGCCTAAAAGGTGCCCATATTTGAGTACTAGGGCATTTTTATGGTGGAATTAAACTCAAAACCCAAGATGAAGAGTGTTTATATCATGAATGATTACCAAAATTGCTACAGGTCTCTTTTGAATGTTTTCATGTCTAGAAAGCGCCTAGAATTAGGGATTTAAGACCGCTTGTTGTTGTTATTCATGTCCATATCTCAAAGTATACTGCTTGCTACCTTTTGGAGGCTATAACCATGCACGGGGATGCTGAAATATTTCAAAAAATGCTATTGCTCAAGGATTTTCCACTGATGGCTCATAGACCTAACAACTTAGATTATTGTTCTAGGACTGTTTGAGGGCTGAAAAAGAGCCCTAGTGTGCCCTGAGTTTAATATGGTGGAGTTTTATTGTTGATTCTAGTCAAATGTGTTCCTAGGGGGCATAAATTCCATAAGACTACCTAGAAGTGTTTAAGATGCACTTGGATTTTAGAATTAGGGTGGTTACATGTTGTTTGATGGTTGAAACGATTCCTAGGATCATTGTTTAAGGTTGTTAGGAGGCCAGGACATACCCATAACTGCCCATGAGGTCGATTCAACCCAGGGGAACTTCCCAGATTTGCACTTTTCACCTTTGTTTATACTGTTTGATGAATTTTGTCATTGTCATGTCTTCCAAAACTAAACCAAAATTGCTTTCTAGGGTTTGAAGCTGACCCAACATTGCCTGAAGTGAATATCGACCCCTTTTCCATTTCCAGAAGATCTAAGAATCAGCCTAGCATTCTTCTGAAAACATAATTTGAACACCCTATGCAAATAGGGTTTAACATGATGAAACCATATGTTTAGGTTTAGGAGGAAAAATTTCTTAGCATGTCACCTTAGGGATGCCTATTGTTTGGTATTGGGTTTGTAGCTAGGATCCAAGGTGCATAAGAATCAATCCTAACTGCCAGTGAATATCTTTGAAACATTGTGTTCATATGTGAAGGGGAAAGTTGTTGAATTTTAATTTAATTCTCAATCCTTGACAATAATTATTCAATCATTTATGATCGATGGATCCCTATTCCCTATTTTCTTTAGATTCTTTGTTGTCAAAAGTTTATGATGGGTTAATGTCCAGAAGATGGCGTTTACCTTTTCCAAGGAATCCTTTTCCCAAATGTAATTCTAATATTTATGCTGGGGATATCGTATCTTCATGGTATGGAAATATCTGGATTCCCCTCAGATTATATTGTTTAGGTGGTTCGTCGTAGTTGGCACTTTCCCTTACATTGCTGACGGAAGGAGATGGCATTCTTTGTATCACATTAGGAGGCAACTTTAGTGCCCTGTTTGATTTCCAACTTAACCACTTGGGTAGTCATCATCCAATACTGGAATATAAGACATGTGGGTTAGCTACTGGGCCTTAAACCATGATTTCTTATTATGGAAGTTTATACTTTCTTGCACATCTGGCCTAGCATGAATTCTATCCTCCTCCCATAGTAGGATATTCTTCAGTTGTGACACAATTTGCTTCTTTAAAAATTATGGAAGCTTATACTCTCTTGCACGGTTGGCTTGATAAGAATTCTATCCTCCCACAACAAGATACTTCTATGTTTGGACACATAGTTTGCTTCATTATCAGTCACATAGTCGCAAACTTGTATGGCATTCATTCATGTATTCATTTCTTTTGTATTGTTTCTGGAGTAGCATAGGAAGCAAGTGTAGATTCAATCAAAGGACCAACATCGTTAGTTGCTGATACATGTACATATTAAGCATAACTTGTAGCACCTATAAAATATTAAGTGCCTATAAAATACCTATAAGAAAAGTTAGGGAAAATAGTATAGGTGGCATAAACTAGGGTTGTAAAAAAGGTTGTTGCTCATTAATATCCATATCTAGTGGTGTATCCAGTACCATATCATGTAGAAGTACCAATAGCACCACGAGTAGTATGAACAACACGTGTAGCTATAAGATAGAAGTATATATAGTATAAGATCCAATAGTTCTAGCTTATCCACCAATATAAAAGGTATATATCGGTAGTGTTACCCTAATTTTGATGAGGGTAATCTTAGTGATTCCTTCACTAGACCTTGTACTTTGAAAGCTTGGATGACAAGGGTACTTACTGCTATATCAATAAGGAATATTAGACCTAGCACTTAAAGCATATTGATTTTGGCCTAACAGTTCCAGAACTAAGAAGGTTTTGTTATGATTGTCTGAAGGATTTGACTTGCTATACTGGTGACAACATGCATAAGCACTAGCAAGTTAACAACAATTCAACCAGTTAAACAATGAATTTCTGGGTAGAAATAACATGATACAATGGGTGACAATAATAATCTCTCAAGTCTAGAAAACTTTGGACATCATTTTATGTATGCATGTATCATCATTCAAGCATAGCATGACTATGCACCTTCTATAGTTGAATAGTGAAATCAAGGCCTGAAACAAATCTATTGCATGTGAGAATCCAATAAGAGATAGGGTGCTATGATCAGATTATGGTGGCACCTTCTATTGTTTGTGTACTCATTTTTAATTTCATTTATCATCTTAGGGGGAATCTTGTACCCCCCACCTTGTTTTGAGGTCCCAAACATCAGTCATTTCCCTAAAGTATGTTGTGTTATAATCATGTATTTTACTGTTGGATTCCTTAGTCACTGACTATAATTATGGATTATATTCTAGTGCTTTTGATCTTGTTTGCTTGTTTCATGTGATTGTGCAGGTACATCCATGAAAAGCCATCACCATAGGAAACAACTACACAACTCCATCAAAGGGACTCATTCCATATCTCCACAACTTCTAGGGGAAGTCTTCCACCTCTATTGTAACTCATTTGTTCTAGATCTGAACCATTGAGACTAGAGGAACATATCTTGTCCACAAGAGGTGCATTTTTCCTAGCAACAAATATGGCGACTTCGTCGAGGAAGAGCTTTCAGCACATCTGATCTTCATTGGTCTTCAAACTCTTGTATGGAATCCAAGATCCAATATTTCATTGATAAGATCTACTAGCTTATGTAGTGAGATCTTGGTTCGGTATAACCAGATCTGCTTAGATATGAGTCATTCTTGCTTTCTGTACTTCATATTCCTGTTAAATTCATGATTTGATGCCAGTTTTATAGTAACTTACTTGCTCTCTTTCGCCACTCCTTTTTTTTGACACTTACAACAAGCACCGCCTATGCACAATGGACATTAAGCGGTGCCACCGCCTGTGCGCAGTACTCAGTAAGCGGTGCCACCGCTATGTAGCAGTGAACGAGAAGCGGTGCTGATCCATAATCGCTTTGTCACTAACTCCTGAGAAGTGGTGCCAGGTAGGCCTTCTACTTTCTTGTCATTTCAAAGCTTTGAGTTTTTTGCTTTCTGTTTTGTGTGTTTGGGCTTCTTTTCAGAGATCCGAGTAGTTAGATTCAAAGTCTGGATGTGGTAAATGATTATTTTGTTGAATTCAAAAAGCTAGGTTAAACTCATCAATTTGATTGCTTGTATGCTTGGGTTTTCATTTTCTAAAGGAGTTCTTGGAAGTTTAGTTCAGTTAGATATATTTTTATTGCTTAATCAAACTGAAAAGGAAGACTTGCTTTTTGGTTTTTGCTTTCATTCTTCATTAAGTTTACGAAAGACTTCTTTTTTCTTTTAAAAGAATTTTTTTTGTTGAGATTTGATTATAATTTTGCTTAAAGATGAATTATTGGATCTCTAACTAGCCTCATACGCTTTCAGATCTCCATATTCTTCTTTCTTTTTACACTCTTGTCTCATTAAAAGAAAATATCATAGTTTTAATTTAGATCTTTCCATTTTTTAAAGAAAATTGAAAAAGTACTTATTGTGCCTTTGAGTATTTTTGTTTTTCCTTTTAGGAAAAGAGATCTTGCCACATTTGTTGCTTTCAAATTTTAGATCAGAAGTGTGTTTCTTATTTGTATTCTCGGAAATATTTCTTTAGTTAAATTGCTTGGAAAAGTTTTGGTTTTGAGACAAAATTGAAAAAGAAAATACTTTCTCCTTCCTGTAAGTAGTCATGCTTTGAATGGTAAAGTGGAAAAATTTGCATATCATAATTGCATGGTTTTACTTTTCTGACATCATTCCATGTATTCACCTAACTGTTCAACTGAAATTACGATAGCTATAGGTTAAAAATCTTAGTAACTTGAGTGATAGGTTAGAGACGTGTTTCGGCATCATAAAACGTAGAGTTGTCATTTATTTCCTGCACTGCAACCCAAGACCTACATGGTTCTTCCACGTACTATCTGTATATAGAACGACCTTTCACATACCCTTGAGGTATATTGAAAGGTACTTCATCTACTTGATTGTATATTAGAAGGCCCCTTGTGAACGGTTGTGCATTAGATAACACTACTACGGATTTGAACTCCCACGTACCTTGTGTATATCGAGATGCCCTTCTAGGATTCTTGAGACCATCTGAGAAAATCCCTTTTGGTTGTCTTGTTGGTGCAATACACCGAGAACAACACTCGGGGAGATTACTGTGCACATGTCATCCAGGTAGTCGAGTATTCAGGTGAGGGACGGTTGATCCTCCTAGCCATGTTTTATTGTTGGAGCCTACGGTATATAACAAGTTGCAAAAAATTGACAATCCTAGTGAGGAACCGGCTTGTATCAACCCCTATTGTCACTTAGGTTTGCTTGTGGCCTGTAGTTTGTGTAGGAGAAGTTTTGTGTGATTTTTCTAGTTTTGAAACCCTAGGTCAGGTTCATGGGGGATTCACCTTGTTGAGCAATATAGTATCATGTTCATTCATAAGGGGGGGTTTTAATTGTGAAAAATAAGGCCAATATATTGTAGATATTAGGGAGCAAGGAATAGGGTACATGGGGTTTATAGGTATTTGGGGGGTATAAAAAGGGGTTTCTAGTAAAAATAAGGAATATATTGTAAAAAAATGTGTTTTTTAATTGAAAATAGGTATTGGGAGGGGGTCTCAACAAAATTATTTTTGTAAATAATTATCAATATCTAGTGAAATTAGGGGTTTTATTTAATATCCCATGAATGAAGGCGCTATGACATGGTTTCTCTAAGTGAATACCCCGTGGCTAGGTTTTAGTGACCATACAATTTGGTTGAGTTTCAGTTGAGTTGATCCAGAAGAAACCAAGGCTTACCACCCAACTTTCCTCCTCTCATAGGGCAGAGCCCAATGGAATCCACATATCAAGGTGTTGCAATTGACTCCCATGTGGAAGGAATCCCAGTTGTGGAAAGTGGAGAACAATTCACTGCTTACGTTAATCCCTTGGTCCAACAACCTCCTACGACTGACACCTTCTTTCATTCCTTGATTGAAGGTTGTACTGATAGTCTTGTTGAAACAAAATATGGCCCTAATGCTCCTTTTTGGAGAAATTTTATGGGTCAATCCCTTTCTAAATTTGGGGTTACTAGACCTTCTTTTGATAACCCTTTGTCGGGTGAGGATGAGTATAGAAGGATCCAAGAATCTCTTTACTATGCCCAAAATTTTCAAGAGAGAGCGGAAATAATCATTTCTACACCCCTTCTACATAAAGAACCTATGTTGGCTCTTTTACCCTGTCTTTCAGATCCTTGGCCTTCTGGATATCGTTCACTTGCTGAGTCTTTGGCTCCTATTGATGATCTCCTGGCTCGTGGTGTGACTCCTCATAATCCAGGTCAAACCTCCAACCCTACTCCTACAGTTTCGAATCCTAGGTCTGTTTCTAGTCTTCCCATACCCTCTATAGCCAGGGGGAAATCCTCAGCTCAAATGGTATTAGTACATTCCAATGCTGGGGACGACCCCTGGCGTGTGTTACGTTATCAGTTATTGGAGTGGCTACTAGTGCCAGACAAACCTGTGTTGTAGTACAACTCGCAGTGGTTATTCCTCCAACCAACACCAATATGGTAAACCCTCTGTCAAGTTCAGGCCAACCCTCAGGGGCACAACCTACAGTTAACCAACCTTCTTGGGGCTATGGTTACCCAGGTAATCAACTACCTATAGGAAATATGAACTATCAACCGACATCTACAGGAACTATGCATCCTGGAATCCCTTACCTTGGAAACATGTTTACGTCGTGGGGGAAACCTAGTTGATCATACATGCCAGTAATGGGAGGAACGCCTATAAATAATATCGAAGGTTCTAGAGGGAGACCTTATGGTGGCCCACCATTTGGAGGGCCACCAGGAGGAGGCCCACCTGGAGGAGGCCCACCTGGAGGAGGCCCACCTAGTGGAGGTCCACCTTACGGAGGCCCATCATTAAGAGGACCACCACCCAGAATCCCACCACCTGGGGGTCCACTCTTGGGAGTACCACCACCCAAAGGTGCACGTTCGGGAGGTCCACCTTCTAGGGGACCACCACCTAGAGGTCCACCACCACCTAGAGGCTCACCACCTCCAGGTGGCCCTCCTCTTGGAGGTCCACCCCCTTCGGGAGGATCATCTGCCTATCGACCATCCCAACAGCCTGTGTATCAGTCAACTTATGGTCCTAATGGTGTGCATATGACTTATCAATACTACCAGTACGTCAAACCTAATCAACAACTTCCATTCTTGGCAACTTTGGACTTGCCCGATTTGTCGAAGTTGATTAATGATCCCATTCAACACAACCCTTCATGGCCTGCTATTCCAGTCAAGTTACCATCAGACATTCCAAAGTTTGATGGGAAGCAGGGAGATGATCCCAAAAATCATGTCATGAAGTTCCATCTGTGGTTTTCTTTCAAATCCTTGATGGATTAATCTATTCGCTTGAGACTCTTTTAGCAAACTTTGACTGATACGGTCATAAAGTGGTACATTGAACTTCCACAACATTCATTTGTGGATTTTAGCTAATTGGAAACCGCTTTTCTCACACACTTTCAACTACCTATTCATTATGAAATGGGTATGGACCTTTTGACCTCACTCTGTCAAAACAATTCCACACATATATTAGACCATATTCATGAGTGGAGGAGGCGGACACGACTTATTAAATCTCCCATCCTAGACGAACTATTAGCTGATTGGTTCACGAAATCCTTGTTGCCTCCCATTTACCGAGATGTGGCTATGGGTGGCGTTGTTACCGAAGAGCGGGCTATCAGTTGTGACCAGTATCTGGACTTGGTATATTCCCAATCCGAAACTCTGTATGACCTAAGCCCTCAAGCTCCTCGTCCCAACATGGTCCCTACCAAGACACCTGCAGATACTCCCATTGATGGGGTTGTTGGTTCAATCCAGCCCTCGTTAATAGTCAAGCCTGACAAACAACAAAGTCCTTCTATTGTTTCTCTTTCAAATCCTACGGTTTCCGTCGAGGTGAATGCTATCTAAAGTACACAAACACCTGGAAATAAGAAGAAAGGCAAAGGGAAAAATATAAAACATAGAAACCAACAGGAGAATCCCAAGGCTACGGCCACAGAGAATGATAATAAAGGAAAGAGAAATGCAAAGTACCCTTGCCTGTTATGTGGCGATGATTAGTTCACGAAGGAGTGCCCTTGTCGTGAAGAGATTAGTAAATTTTTGAAGAGTAACCCTACACTAGCGGTGCTTACCAATCCCTTCCTATGTCAACAACAATTGATAGATCACATGTCTAATCAAGGACCTCTAATTCTACAGAGGAAATCAGGATGATGTTCTCTGAAACCATTAATTTAAATACTCGTAGTCAGTCATATGACAAGTCAGTAGAAAAGAAAGACGAAAAATCCTTCTTCCGAGAAAGTTACTACCACTAGTTCTTCTCCATCTTCGTCTGATGGCCCTCTCACCATCGAGAAACGTGATCTCTATTTGATTTTACACCCGCCTAAGAGTACCCTCAATAAGGTTGTTTTTAATCCCAATGCCTGAGCTGTACAATTCTAAAATGTCGTTGAAGATTTGGATCAAGAACCTTGTGCAGTGTCTACCCTTAAGTTACTCCAAAGGTGTCCAACGAAGTGTAAAAACCTGTTAACAACTTTGGGTGCATTAGACCCGGATAACACCAATCTAATCCATTTCAATGTGGAGAACTGTAAATCTAGATTACCAAACCAACTTTCATTTCAAATTGCAACTAGAGTAGTTGGAAGAAAAGTCCATAGGACTGTTCTAGATGAGGGAGCTTCAACCTCAGTTTTTCTGTATCCTACTGGATGTCCATTGGTTCTCCTGAAATTACAAAGTCACCTACAACATTAAAATCTTTCGATGGATGAGGATTCCAGCCTCTTGGTCTGTTACCAGCTCTTTCATTTGAGCTTGGGGGCAAGAGACCCATTTGAGATCTTGAAGATACCTTTCCATTCATATAACATACTTTCTCTGTGATGGCCCAAGGAGTGAGAAAATGGTTACCGAAGCTCAATAGACGCTCATGCATTGGTTTTACAGACATAGGTTTCTTCAAACAAGCATATCTCACAAACCAAGAAGGTAAATGAGAAACCAAAAAATACCCATTTTAGATGACGGGCTATGGAAGAGCCTCTGAAACTCTTTGTGCAAGTTGCAGTACTAGTTCAAATTTGTAGAGACGTGTTGATCTTTAGTTCGTATATTGCCAAGGGTTTGTAGAGGAAAATTGGATGTTGTAGAGATCAAGGAACTTCCTCTTGAAACTTAGATATCCTGTATTTCCTGAGGACCAACTATGATTCTTACAGCGTATGGCCCAACAATGGACTCCGAGTGTCTCAAAAGGAGGCTAGAAATCTATGCAGATCTTTGAACCCGAACTATGCTCAAACCCTCATTCCCATGGAGAGTGTACCTGCTTTGATACCACTGATCCGGGTCTTGGGGGATGAGACCTGGATGGCTTGGATGCCGAGAGAGGAAGGNAGAATAACATAGAGTAAATATGTGACATGGAGGGGTGAGGCTCAAAGAGGGTTCTTTGAGCCTCACCTCTCAAACCATACTCAGAAAGACACTCAGCACCAACAACTCAATAATTGAATAAAATAAGATAAATGTAGGATGCCAAAAATCCTTTAATGCTTTATCGAGAAGGCATAGAGCCTTTTTATAACATTATTACAATGTGCCTTGGGAAAATACCATGGGTTGTGAAATACCATGGATGAGAGAAGTGCAATGTGCCTTGAAGCCATACCATGGAACAAAACCACGAGTTATCAATTACCATGGATGAGAGAGGGTGGCCTCTCCGTTTCATCCTTTTATGATGACTAAGAGCGTGTTGCCTCTCATTAAATGATTTTATGACTCATATATTCGAATTTAGACCATATTCCCCTTGAAATTTAGATCACTGAAGCGGCCCGATACTCTTGCAGTATGTCTCTAAAACCTCTTAGGGGGCTCATCTATCGCAGTATTCGGGATATCCAAAGTAAACCGACCTAGGTTCTCCTCCAGCTCAGTGAGCTCATCGTTGCCTCTATGGACAAAGCGAGCTCCTACTCACCTATCCATTGGGAAGATCCCCTAGTCCGTGCATCCCCAACATTTGCATGAAAACATTAGGTCTTTTTATCATTTATAAAAATGATAAAACATAAAAATATAAAAACATAATCAACATTTTGAGTATTGGTTCTTACCAATGTCACCCCACTGAGTGCCAGGCGGTAGAGGAAGGTTGAGATCCCCTCAAAAATTGGTCTCTACATAGGCATAGTCCTCAATCATGAGGATCAAGTCATTCAACTATCGAAAGAAAGGAGCCCCATATTTTACCTTGGATCTGCCACCTCCTATACGGGCCATGATCTCCACCCACCATAGCATTCGGGGGTATCTAGTTCTCAACTCTTTGAATACCACCTAGGGTCTCAAGAGGGGCACCCTCTCAAAGAAGAAGCATGCCAGAATGGTCCCATAGCCGAACTGTTTTAGTTCTCCTTTTCGACACTTGGTCAACTAATCCTTGAGCATAGGTAATAGTGCCTCTTCCCACTTGAATACTATGGGCGCCATGGCCTCTAGGGCATACGACATGTGAGCTTGGGAAGCTTGGTGAGCCCCTTGGCTCCTAGCTACCCTTTTCATGGTAAATAGCATTGTACAAAGTGGCAAATCCCTCACTTCTTTGATCGGTATTTTCTTCCCCGACATCTTGGTTTCGGGATTTCAATGATTAACTATCAGCTCCTGTGTAGTAATATCCCCCCCTCAAGAGCCTATCAGTGAAATAGGCGCTCCACACCTAGACAACCTAGTGAGAAAGTATATGTCTTCCACCTCTATGGTGAGGATATGAGGCCCAACTTCGAAATGTTGTTGCCCTAGATTCCACATCCACAGTATGTGCTCTAATAATTGCACATGCAATACCATACTAGGAGCATGGAAAAAATTTAAGAGGCCACAACCTCATAGAGCAACAATGAAACCCACATTTTCTGCAGCATGGGCATCATCGTCTTCATGTTTCCTTTCCTTCCAAATCACCATGATGAGCAAAATAGCCTATCAAAAAACAATCAATGAGGCATTTAGACACTTATCCAACCTTTAAAAATGCTAGAAAACCTCTATTTTTGATAGGGCTTTCATTTTTGGGGCACTACGACCGACACTGCTCCTGTCCCCATATGACAGAGCGGTGCCACCACTTGTGCAAGCCTGAAAAAAGGCGGTTCTTATCGGGCACTGCTCCTCCTGTGAAGGCTAGAAGCGTTACCTGGGATGCATTTTTTAGGCTTGGCTTAAAATCCCCAAATCTCAATAAAAATACATGAAATTGGAAAAAGGCAACCATAGAAATGAAGATAAGGTTTCTAGCTCTCACCTGGATCCGACGGCTCGAAAAACTGATGAGAAACAACTCCAGATTCTTCAACTGAAAATATGCACACAACTCTCCCAAATGTTCTCCAAGAATTGGTAAATGGTAAATGAGTTAGTTTTTACTATTTACTTTTGGTTTTTATAAAATATTTTTAGGGTTTTTATATTATTTTAATGTTTTTTAAATAATTTTCATTAAAAATACCCTTTCTATAGTTTATAAAAGTCAATTTTAATATTTTTGGGGAACTAATGGCTTTAAAAAAATAGAATTACCCCTGCGCCTTCTGTGCATTAGTCATAGCAACATAAGAAGTTAATGCTTGATTGTTGGTGGCTTATTGAGAATCAATTTTTTCAGCAATTTTAGTCTTTTTGGTATTTTTTCTTTGGTTTTTACCTAGTTCTTTTGAATATTCTAGTAGCATCATTTCCCTGTTTCTCAATTCATATTCACCATCCTTGTTCTTATGCGTCATGATCCTCTCTTGGACTTTGTATGCCATCTAGGGCTAGTCTATGACCTGTGTAAGCCCTCTGAGTGATTGGTTGTGTTTGATTAAACCCTATAGGTATGGCCATGGGATGTGTTAACCTTTGTTGACTGGGGTTGTGGCCTAATTATGAATATGACCAGTGACTTTTTTGGTGTCTCTCCTACTGGGTTGTGACCCTATGAGATTAAAATATGGACAACTTATCCTTTATTTTCTAGGTCGTGACTGGATGAGACCTTATTATGCTGGGCCATGGGCTGCTTGACTCATTATTGACCTTCCTTCTAGACCGTGACTGTGGTGTCCCTTTCTCTACTGAAATCCTGAACCATGTTTGTTAAACAACCTTATAAGGTTGAACTGTGACTATCATGTCCTTTCTTTGCTAGCTCGTGACTATGATGTCCCTTTTGTGCTAGACTGTGACTTCCATGTCCCTTCTCTGTTGGACTGTGACTTTGGTGTCCCTTATCTGCTATACATGACTGTGATTATATTCTACTAATAGGTTGTGACCGTTTGGATATTTTTTGATTGGGTTGTCTCTATTTTGGCTAGGTCATGATTGTACTTATTATCTCCTAGTTTTTCCATGGACTGTGTTTCCCTATCCTAGCTGAGAAATAATCTAGAACTTGGTTCTTCCACCAGATGACTTCTAAGCTTAAGAAACATTCTCATCTCCACAGGTGTGTAGCTTCAATATATTTTTTTTGATATCCAAAGTTTTGTATTATCCATGGTAGTTCCATCAATCCTTTTACCAAATACATTGATGACATCAATCTTTGATTACTTTTGCATAGTTGACGAACTTGGAAATGTGATCGATGATACACAAAAATGGGTCTCTGGTTTGAGGCATCTATTTCCTTTAATTCCTTTGAATTAATGCATACTTGTGATTTTCCAATATTCACAACTTTATCAGTATGTTCCAACGGCTGTAACCACTAATTGCTCCATCACAATTATTATTTAACAAATAATTCTAACCAACTTCTTGACCATGTCAATTTATAACAATGGAACTTTCTATATAACCATGTCTGACTACCATTAGCCATTTTTCTATGAAGGATACTCAACCAACAATGCTTTAAACCTGATCGAGATATACATAAATCAAATGTGGTGGTTTTTTCTCATCTTCACATACGTGTTTCAGGAAGCTCTTCCATGATTAATACACTTTGAAAATAGGCTTGAAGTAATGTATGAATGATGACCCTTTTGGAATGTTTGATACAATAATGTGAACAATTTATAATAGTACCATGACACCCTCTATGTATGCTTGAATGATGCCAGCTAGACTACCCCATTGTGATGGTTTTATTCTTTCTTCTTGTATGCCCAGAATGTATGGGAAGATGACCTCCAAAAAATTGATGTAAAAGTCTGTCAAAGGTAATCCTTGACTAGTAAACAGTTCATCATCTAAACCCTGGAAACATGCAATCCATAAAAGTTTCATTACCAGGAAATGCACTGATCAAATCATATCTACCTTATATGTTCTACAAAAGCATGCCAATATGCATATTCTTGTAGTTTTAGCATCTCAAAATATAGTGTGTGTCAATATAGAATGAAGAGGGAGAAGGATTTTAACAATTTGATCATGGCACAATAATATAACCCTTTACTTCTTGCTTATGAATCCTATCTAGTAGTTCAATATGAAATATTAACATATTATCCCAATTTTCTACACTGACTTTGGACGTTTGAATGACTCTGTATCCCATGTGCATCGTCTTGACAGAAGGAGGCTTTGGATGCCTCTTATCATTCTTTCATGAAGGGCGTTTATTCCCTCCAATTTCTTTAGGAGTATCACCAAATATCACATCAGTAATTATATGCCTAGATATTAGTGACTACATAACCTGCATAGGATTCCAACTATGAAGGAGAACTAGAGGATTCATCATTTGTTCACCAATCCTTTCGAGAATTATGAAGTTGGAAGTCTGCTGCTATCCATATGACCATAAAGAAATTTTACAAGTGATAAACATAACAAGTCATTTCACTTCTTCAATTGTTTCAGAAAATGAATAGAATCTTCATCAACCAGTTGTTCTTGTCAATGATAACACACATACATGATTGACCTCAACTATAGGCTTCTTACAGATCTTCTAAGAGATCTTTCACATCTTCTTCCAGGGGATGAATAATGATTAACTTGTCATTGCAAACTAAATTAATTAGATAAACATCTCAAAGATGTATAAACTTATAGATAATGGAACTCAGCTATAGAACTTCTCCAAAAAAAAAAAAAATAAGGATTAAGGCCAAATGCTAACCCAACTAGGCATACAATTTTGTAATTGTTCAAACTTCAATTTGGGCACTTGAGAGTTTTTGTGTCTTGCAAGCTTTTAACTTTTTAGTTGTGTATTTGGGCCCAATAAATATTGGATTATTGATTGATTAGTTAATATGTTAGTGACAGAGTAGATATATTATACCTTAGATGATATCTATATTTTGTTGTATTTTGTGTACAAAATCTATACCCATGGTGAAATCTCTATGCTAACCAATTGAAAAAACTCAACGTTAACGGTTTGTCATACTAGTGTTGGGGCCTTAACCTGTCAAATCCATCCTAATGCAAAATGAACTTGATATTATTCTAACCTAATCCACATTTTTTGAGCATTAGGTGCCATTTAACTCTCTTTACATTACAACTTTTTTAATGCCAAGGAATGCATCATGGATCTGGTTTAGATGATTGTTGGAAACTGTGGTTGTCAAGACATAGGAGTTTTTAGTGGTACCACCATCCAAATAATATAAGAGCTCTTCAATCATGTCAAGCAGATTAATTCTGGGGTCAAACACCCAAATATTTGAGTAGTCTTCCAACCATAGAATGATGAGGGGTCCTGCAGCAAGGATCCTATTAGGCAATTTAATTTTGGGCTCAGACGCTCAAATATTTGAGTGAACCTGTCATTCAAAGAGTTATATGTATCTTGCAGAAACCATGGGATCCTATTGTGTTTTATGACTCTAACCCTGAGAAATGGCATAAATGCTTCTCATATCGTTTAATTTTTAAATTCCCTGAGATAGTAGTTACTATTAGTATAAATTTTTGAAGAGAAATGTTTGTGCATTGATTATATTCTCTTCCATAAGATTGATATTTTATGAGATTTTGTTATCGAATGTGAGGAGTGGAATGAAAATTTGTTTCCTCATTCAAAGGAAAAAACATGGCTATGTGCCTCAATGGAACATAGGAGACAAAAATCTCCCTACTCCAAAGACTAGCTAGAACAAACAACAAAAACAAACAGAAATCCTCCTTTCTCAAAATAGATCATGAATTTTTTCTGTAGAAGAATATTCTCATATTTTTGAAGTAACCAACACAACTTTGAAAGGGGTAGAGCTTCCTTTCCCTACATACATGTTAAAATTAAGCACAAAGAACAAGCTTTTATTTCGATTTTATCCATGATTGGAAGTGTGAGTGGCCATGAAGATACTAGTTACATATTTTATTCTAATATGATTTGTTTTATCTAAATGGGTTGCAAAATGACTATTTTGAAATTCATCTAAACAAGTGAATCTCTTGAGAGATGGATTTTGTGTCAAGTGTCAGTAGGTTTATATTTTATGGCCATATGATCGAGATGTGTGAAGGCTTCTATTTATTAAATGTTGTTGTTGGATCATGCTTGAAATTCTCATAATACTTGCAATTTCTTGATGTAACCTTTGCATGGCATAGCGGTAGAAATGTTTCTCATTTCGTTAACATTGAAATGGCTTCAGGTATGCTAATCAAATACTATAAAAATAAAAATATATATCTCTTTATATTATATGTCTCCAAAATTATAAGTTAATCAAATATTATAGAAATGAATATATATATATATATGACATTATTTATAAGAAATTGGAGTGATATTATATGTTATATATGATATGTATTTATAGTAAATTGGAGTGATATTATATGTTGTCATATATACATGTATAGAAATGAAAATCTCTCTATGTATGTGAATATACATAGAGATACATTGGTCGAGAGCTTCCTTTGTCATGCGTGTGAATGAAAATATCTTTGTCTTCAGCCCCTAATGTAAATAATCTTGCCAACTAAGGAAAAGGCAAGGGAGAGGATATCAATTCCTCTCAGGAGAATGAGAATTTAGTGTTGAGTCCACAGCTAGCACTTGTTACACCCCCCTTGCAGTGCATGGTCCAACCTCCACGAAAAAGAGAGATTCCATTGCTGTGTGTACTGAAGGCAAAGACCTACCATATTCAAATAAAGTTATGTTTTGCAAGGAAGACTTTACTTCCCAAAATGTTGTAGATTCCAAAAACAATGATTCTGCAATTGAACACAAAGAAATTGGAGGTAAAGATGAAACCCTTGTGAAAAATGATTGCATTGATTTGGGATTTGGAGATCTAGAGAAGGAAATATACCATCTTACATGAAAACTAGTAGAATTGAAATTGCAAAAAGCTTGTGAGACACCATCCCAAGTAATTTGTATTCAACAAAAATCCAGTGACAAAAACATAGCAATGAGAATTGCAAATAAGACAGAGACAAGGAATGGTCCTCGAGAAGGGAGTTCTGAGAAGAGAAAAAAAAGGAAGGGTTGTCTCTGCTAAATTTCTTCAATATAGTTTGAAATCCCAACCAAGATTTAAGAAAGAGAATGACAAAATGATGACAAAGAGAATTGCCAATGGGACAAGCCCTAAGATTAAGAAGAAATTTGGGTCATTTGGGCCTTAGTTAAGAAGCACTCCTAGAAAGGTGGGCTGTCTCAAAGAAGACACGTTTGAAGGGAAGAAAGATAACATTGGTAGGCAATTGAACCAAAATAAAATAGATGTGTCTAAGGATTGAAAAGGAGATGGATATTCTTTTGGAAGATTTGATGGAAAGGAGAACATATATCCATGATTAACACTTTTAGAGAAGAATCATAGTTTTCACCCAAGTTCAAATTCTAAAGAGGTTCCATAGGATGAAAGGAAGCTAGGAAAAGGCTTTTCTGGGAATTTCAAGAAGCTTTGTGAAATATCGTAGAACAATGAATTTCAGAAGGTACCTTCCAGTGTCATTGTTGGAAATTGCAACAAAGTGCCCCTATATAACCAGGGATACAAGGTTTCTCCTGCCAAGAAATAAGGTATAATAGATACTAGAAGGTATTCCCAAATCACCACTCCCAACAAGAATGAAAGTTCTCCTCAGGGTTCTGCAATACTGAGTTCTCAGAGAAATGTGCATGGAAAGAGAATTTCATCAAATATGGAGGTTGAATATGTGAAAGCAATATTAAATAACCATTCTGCCAAGAGACCTGTTGTGAGTTGTTTTGTTGGAAGTCCTTCTATCAAGTAATTCACGTTGAAGATGGATACCAAGGTGGAGTGATGGGATTCCCACCAAATTCTGGAAGCATTCAAAAGTCACAAAAACCATATTCTATAACACCTAAAGGTTCAAAAACAATGAGTGAAAAAATGAAAACACCCATCCCTTGCTTAAAAGGTGGAAAAACCACATCCAACCTAACAACGGTTTTGGATGGAGGATGCAGGACAAGAACCAACAATTGAAAACCTTCATGCCAAATGGAAGGAACCTTCAAAGAGAATGAATTCTATAACTGCATAGAGGAGATAAATACATGTTAGCGTTATATACATATATCTTTCCAACAAACAGAAGCAAATACTGGTGATGTATGAAGAAAGAGTTTGACAAGTTAGTGACATTCTGAAGCATAACTCACATCTCAGAGGAAAAAGGACAAGCTCATGAGAAGCAGATATAATGACAGATGAAGAGAAACAACAACCTCAAGGGGAGAAGAACAATTGAAGAATGAACCAACAAAGACGGTAAATTGAAGAATTATATCTACAAATATCATCTCATGTTTCTTCATTGAATGTTTGGAAGCCCTAATTCAGGGGGACCTAAACCATTGATAGCGGAACTGGAAAAAAAATTAAGCAGGCATTATGAACTTATTGGCTATGTTTTCTAGCATGATTTGGAATTGTTTTGATTGTTGGTAGCAGTTGAAGGACTGTTTGAAGACTTCCTTGATTAGTGAAACAACATTATTGAGGATAACCTGTGTGATAATTAAGGGCGGTTGTTAGTTCTTTTAAAAAATAGGCAAAGTTGAAGGATTTTGTTTGGTGCACCTTTTTAAGTCAAATCAGTTGGAAACTTGGTAATGTGAATAAACCATAGTACTGTGGCATGTATTAGTTTATTGAACAACAATACAACAGCAGATGGAAGAGATGATGCATTAAATACAGTGAAGATATCCTTTTGGAAAGCCTAAAGACAGAATTGAAGGTATTTATTTTCGACTTTGGATTTACATGAGAAATATGATGAGGTGATCCTTAGGGGGAGAGTCATTTATAATGGGATCTACACAAAAGATCTGAATTGAAATTTGAACAGAAGAAGGTCAATGGCAGCCTTGAGTATTACTTAAATGCTACTCAAGGACATACTTGAATGATTAAATTTTACTTGCAATAGAACCATGTTATGAATATGAATACTATTAAACTTCTTGAGTCTTATTTTTCTCTAGGTGTTCCATGTACCCTTGCTGGTCATTGGCGATCACTGTATATGAATTTGAGGTTGTGTTTTAGGTAAAAATAGATTCTACATTGTAATTTTTTGTTGTAACATTGATGGTTTGAGCTACATTACCTTTATGCACCTTATTTTAAGATTGATGGTTTGATATTTATCTCGTACATTGTCTCTTTCTTCTATGTGACAGGAAATGACGTTGGAATTTGAGAAAGATAGGCCTAGGATCTATCTCTTCACATAGATAGTGTCCTAACATTAAAGGATAAATAACTAATTTGACAACACTTTCGCTAAGCAATAATGGGTTCATTCATGTACATGAAACCATGTTGGTGTTTAGCATGAATATCTTGACAAATGTTTATGGTTTGTTTATTGCTTTTGTTTGAGGCATTTTGTCAATTTTTGAAGTTTGTGTGTATTTTGGTTAAATATTGTGTTAGTACCTTGAATGCTTATAGTTCTCATTTGATGCTTGATTTAACCCTTTGTTGTAGCTTGAATCAAGACTGGTTTTAGTTGATTTCCATTGATTCAAGGTTTGAGAAAAGATATTTGTATTACCTTGTAGTCATATGAATTAATTGTCTTCACTTTTTCGATTCTTTTAAGGTGATTGTATATTTTCTTTGTAAATACTTATTGTTATTCAAAAAAATAAACGAGCTATACATAGCTAAGAGAATAGAAAAATGGTCTATGCAATAGGTTCCTATGCATTGATCGTAGGATACCTTTTGGAACGAGATCAACATTCATCTAATGCAATAATCAATTGACATAATTACAATGTATAATTGTATTAGCCTCCATGACCACAATTGGCCAGTGGAGGTCAAGATCGAGCATAATGTATATCAATTTATCGGTTTGTCAAGATTCAGGTCCCCACATGTTCGTTGGACCATTAAGGGACGAGATGACAAGTGGAGTCCCCACTTGCCCTTAATCTAGTCAGTGTAGTTGTGTTTCACTGACACCTTCCAATTGTGATTCATGAGTCTACATGTTCTGTTGTTGATGATGTGATTCATGTTATTTGACTAATGCTTCTGTTCCTCTATTTTTACAATATTTTATAAATAAGTAAAAGATTCACCATTTTTTACAACTTTTTTATAATGAAGTTAAATATTCGCCAAGATTTTACAATATCTTATAAATTTCTGAAAGATTCGTCAATATTTTACAACATTATATAATAATATGAAAGATTCACCAAATTTTTTGTATATACATTTATATTATTAATAAAATCGCCTTCAAATTTTCCTATATATCGGAGAGATATGCCCATTTTTTATACATATAAATTTAGGGGCGCTTCTCATGTCCCCTCCCTCCTTGGAGGAGAAACATGAACTCAAATCTCACTATGATACCACAATGTCATGTCCCCTCCCGCCTTGGATTAGAAACACGACCTAAATGCTCACTCCGATACCACAATGTAGCGTACTCGCTACTCTGATATTGTTCTGGTATACCTCGATGTCATGAACTCGGTGACCATACACCTGACTGGTATGCAGAATAATTTAAAACTTCTTATTTCTTTCTCTTTACCATAGTTGTGGGTCATGTAACATCCTTTAACATTCATTCTTAGGCTTTAAAATCGATTTAACAATCGTTTTGCCCTTGACAGATCCATTCTCTAACCAGAAAAACTTTTTCTGCTCTAAACTTGTCCTTTCCGCACTCCACCCTCTGCATTCCCCTTTCTGTCTTCCGCTGCGAAATCCGGGAACTAGAAACATAATGTGTGACAGAGTCATTCGACCACTTTCTTCCTTCCGCCTTCCGCCTTTCTACCTTCCGCTACGGAAATCAAAAACTCAACATTCTACGGAATCAATTAACCACTTTCTGCCTTCCACCTTTCCACATTCCATTGTGGAACTTGAGAACTAGAAACTCAACATTTGATGGAATCATTCAGCCACATTCCACCTTCCACATTCTTCCTTTCCACCTTCCGTTGCGGAACTCAAGAATAAGAAAACCAACAAATCAATACCCTGACTTGTTCACTTTTTGTTTTCGGTATTATGCTATGGAACTCAGGAATCAGAAACTTAACAAATGACACCTTCATTTGTTCACCTTCCGCCTTCTTCCCCCCGCCTTCTGCAAGTGGACTTTGAATCGCGGAAAACCAACACTTGGCCTCATTTCTCTTTCTAATTTCCACCTCCCATTTTTCACCTTCTGTTTCAGACTCTGAGGTGTGGAAACATACACTTTACCTTACAATTTTTGGCTCTTTTCTGCCTTCCTCCTTCCGTAGGCAGATTCCGGGGTGCAAAAAAACAACATTTTGGCTTTCTCTTTTTCTCTTTTCCACCTCCTGCCTTCCACCTTCTGTAGGTGGATTTCAGGGCACAGAAACACTTAAGTTAGATGCATTATGACTCTGTAACTAGGATTCCAACCTCCAAGAACTTAAGCAAAATTCAATGGAAAATAGAATGCATAAACAAATGCAGAATGCAGGGACATTTAATAAACAATAAACTCTACTTAATTCATTCATAAGAATTCAACATAATCAATATATTCATAAGAAAATATATTGTAGAAATAACACAACAAAGAATACTTATCTTGAAGATGAAGTTGTCTCGTAACTAGCTATGTCGCTACAAAGTTCCACCCAACCATAGCTTAGTGTGTTCATTAATCTATCAAAACCAATGCCACCCCCGATTTGGGCATGATTTCCACAAGGAACTAGGGAACAACAAACTCACACATAGCCAGCAAAGTCAAGCCAACCTCTAGTTGGGTTTATCAGAATTCCCAACCAAGAAAATACACAATTGGGCTTATCAGGCTACAAGAAAACAAGCCAAAACACTATTGGGTTTATCAGGATACACTTCCAAGCCAGAAAATAGCTGGGTTTCTCAGAATGTACACAGTCAAGACAACATTCACATTAAGGACCATCAAAGCCAACAGATGGGCTTATCAGGCCACACAGCCAAGCCATCTCACTACTGGGTTTCACATGCTATTCAACCAAGCCAACATTCACAGTTGGGTTTATCAGGTTGTCCAACTAGGGATCACACATGGCCACTTGCACAACAAGGCACAACCAAGCCAACTACTAGTTGGGTTTATCAAGCTGCTCAGCCAAGCCAATATCCTATTGGGTTTATCAGGTTTCCCAGCCAAGCCAATATACGATTGGGTTTATCAGGTTGTCAGTCAAGCCAATCTCCTTTGGGTTTCACAGGATGCTAAGGCAGTGGAAAGGAATAATGACTAAGCTAGTGGCTCATTCAAGAGCTAGGGACACCTCCACAAGATCTATATAACCTAGCATCCACAATACCTACACACCCAACACAAGGAAGCATCCCCTTATCTACTGCATAGTCCCTCAGGCTATGCCTTCCCTTCCAATGTTCTTTAGGGTGTGCATAGAAGATTCACTAGCCACTATTTTATTTTCATGGGGTTCGTCTCTGCACTAGGTTTATTCATCCCATTCAATGTCTCTTCCACTCCTAAGTCTTGCATGCAGTTCAGAACCAAACCAGGGCACACATAACATCAAACCACAAGGAGATACAGCAACACAGGGCTCCACTATGTAACATAGACAACCAGGTTTGCATACCACTATGTACTTCATAGGAAAACATGGTTTCACTTGCACACAAGAGACCAGATTTCCATAACAGTCTATAACACAACAAAATGCTACAAAACAATACTTTTGCGACTCTAGAGAGTGAACAACACATAATCAACAATGAACAATCTTCAATGACGAACCCCCAATAATGAACGTTGAGGAACTGAAAAACCTCCTCGCTACCGAGGGAAAGGACGGGCTGGGCATGCATTCACATGATTACTTACTGCAGAAGAAAGAATGTGAATTCCCCAGACTACAGGCTTGCTCAGATATGAAATCTGATTGCCATGCCTTGTTCTTCCCAAGGCATTAACTACCTCAACTACTCTTATGGAAGAATTGAATGATTGAGGACAGAGGACAAAAAGGTAGATGAGGGTTTATGGGTTCCCCCATTGACATCTGGTCTCACCCTATTGGCTTAGGAATTTGACTAAATCCCCCCCCTATGCCCTCGGTTCTTTTTGTTGCAGTGCATAGCTAGTTGTGGCATTTTATTAAATTGCATGTTTACATGATATCTAAAAAATATATTGTTCCTCACTTAGGACAATAACCATCGGTATCAACCTTGATCGTCGATACACAAAAAACCAAATCAATGGAATGCCTTGGCCTTGAGCTCCTTGCCATGATTTAATATAATATATACATCATGTACAATTTTAATACCATGGGGTCAAAACTGGGGTATTACAGGGGTTCTTAAAATCATCCCTGTTGATGATGAGAAGGGGACCCAGGATGTGGGCATGGAGAAGGATAAGAGAAATGGTAAGAGATATAGCGTGAAGAAGGAGGGGATGGGATATGGGACTACAGATGGAAGAGAGTGGAAAGTGTGCAATGGAAGAAGAGGTCGCGAGGAACGAATGCAAGCGTCCGGTGTGAGCAAGAGCTTGAAGCTTTGCTACCTCTTGTAAGGATAAAACCTTACGTGTTGGAATCTTAGTTTAATAAATATATTTGGTAATTGAATTGATGATTTACAAAGATAGTCATCCATGTTGAATATGGTTGATAGGGTAATAGTCACGTCTATCAATAAATAGACATGCCCTATAATGACTAATAATTAATAATTAATTAACATATTAGTGACTTAATAATAAACCAATATTAATTAACATTTGTAATAACCAAATAGGATTATTAGAAAGATAGTGTACCAAGGATTATTAATTTTCAATGTCACAATTAATGCTTCATTTGGTTAGTTTCCCTAACATATCAAGATCTGCATCACCTAGGTGTTCGATGGGAGACAACATGTTCGACTGGATGAGTCGAGTTCTGTTGTGGTGGAAGAAATTTAGAATATGTTGACAAATCAAAGCAATCAAGAAATAAGAATATGTTTACATATCAAATGCAAAACTTCAGAACAAAGTTATTTTATTACTTCTCTATGTTACGGTTACATGCATCACTAACTCCATATATTGACAATAGTATCATGATTTTTTAATAAGAATTTTCCAACTTATGATATTGTGTTTCCTCTTCCCAATGGCTTTCAAATCACGCAAAATAGATATTCCAATAAAAATTTATGCAAGTTTCAAGTTAACATGCCTTTAAAAGCCTTGGTTTGTAGGATCTCTTGTTGGCCGACCTTTCTCCTGAATTATCTCTAAAATTTTGTCCCCTCTGAGTCTAAAATTTCATCATGTAGTATCCTAGTATGTCTTCTGTATAATTGATCTAAATTGGATCAATATATAACTTTTCATCTATTATGGTGATTTTGGGGTTGGAATATTAGATGAATTTCCTAGTAGGGCCCATTCTAGGGGCAAGTCTCACTTTGCAGATTTGGGGTCTAGAACCTTCCAGGCTTGTTTTAGGGTCTACATGATGTATTTTGGGGTAAAAAAATTCATTTATTTTCAATGGACCTTCACATGATTGTACACTCTAAACCCTTCCAACAGTCCAAGAATCACCTCAAACTAAGTTTGAACAAAGAAGTTATACCTCTTGCAAGTTGACCTATCCAGTTGACCACCATGGTATCAAGTGTTAGGTAGAATATTTCACCTCCTGCGGACAGCAAGGTGTTCCACTAGACTGAATGGTTCAGATCCAGAACAAATAGAGGACAAAGGCTCAAGACTCTCTCTAGACGCTGTAGATATCTGGAATATGAGGCTTTGATAGTCCACCTGTGTACCTGCAATCAAGATCAACACGAAACAGATCAAAGCAACCAGAATATGATCTACTAATATATGCTAGTGACTAAGGAATCTAGCAACATATATGCGAAATCACAACAACAACAACATATGTGGGACATAAATCAACTTGCATTAAAGAATATGAAGAAGTTTACAACCAAGCCTTAGTGTTGACATGCATCTCCATGAAACCAGTCCTTCTCATCCCCAAAAGCTCCAACTCTAGCTCTCTATGCTCTCTCTAAATGATCTTGGGTCAATGGTCAATCCAATAGCATAACAATACCTCAAGTATTCTCTCCTCAACCATGGCTATGAGCTCTTATTTATAAGGCTTTAATGGATAGAGATGGTTGAGAAATTAGTGGGTGAGGTGGCCTCTAAGACCCTAGGATGAGGGATCTTGAGCTCAACCAACCCACAACAGTAGGGATAAGGCAGGGCATGAGGCTTATCATCTAGAAGCCTTGATAAACTTCTATTTTTCCATTTTTACCCAGGGTACTGCGTTTCTCCTTCTATGATAGAGCGGTTCTGGTAATAACCTCTTATGGACCAAGGACATATAAAGATATTCATATGTGGAATTTCAACAACATTCTAGAAGGTCCAACCCTAATCCCAATTGGTTGTTGGGGCATGAAAAAATCCTAAAGTTAACCCTAGACAACTATCGCACTATGTTAAATATCAGGATGTTAGGAAAATAAGAGTTTCCATTCTTTTAATGTTATTGTATTGTTCTATAGTTGAGAAACAACACGTGAGTGGATATTAGAGTAGAGCAAAGGAGATAGGTGATCATGTAGTATCCATTTTAGTTGTAGAGTCGTAGGTAACTCTACATAGAGTACTACTCCCTTTATATCTATATTGTATATAAAAGAGCAAGTCATAGTTCTTATTATTGGCTAGGTTTTTCCCTATATTGGGTTTTCCTGGGGTATATCTTGTGGTAGTTGTGTGGATTGTGCATTTGTTTACTCTTGTTAGATTTCTTTCAATTCCATTTTTTAGCAAATTCAATGTAAAATAAGAAAATAAAAATAACTAAGCTATAAGATTTGTTGTGACAAAATGTTCTAGTTGAATATCCATGATAGTATATGGATCATATTGGTATCAGAGCAATTTTCTAGAATAGAGTCAAATTGGGGTCTAAAACGGGCCTCTTAAGAAAAAGATCCATTGATGAGTTGGAATTCAAGAACCAATAGAATTTCAATAAAATGAGTCAACAATAATCATTGAGTTGGAATATTTGTCATAAACAAAACTACTTTTTTAATTCATATATTTAACTTATCTTCTCTTGGTTTTACTCAAATTTTGAGCGGGAGAACTCGTTGGATGCAGAATTCAATTCTGCATCCGATGAATACCCACAATACATAATTTTGATGGTTGTAGTTAAAAGTATGCAGTGTGGGTACTCGTTGGATGCATAATTGAATTCACATCAAATGAGTCCCCCCACTCAAAATTTGAGTAAAACCACAGGGAGATAAGTTGAAAATACAAAAAAGTAGTTTTTTTTTTGTTTTTTCTCCAATATTCAGAACTCTTATTTTATTATTTTAAATCATATTTTATTATTTTCGTTAGGATTATCATTTTATACCTCAAAATGACTCTATTGTTGGGCTTTTGTGGAAAATCACAGGATCTAATGGTAGAATACAGAAAAAATCTTCAAACCCTAGCCATGGTGTATGAGTCTGGTGTAGGAGAAGAGGATGATTCTAAGAAAAAATTTACAAAGATGGAAATACAAGTCATTGATGTCTCAAACAACATGTCAATCCTCATGGCAGCTCTGGAGACCAAGTTTGGACCTGTCAATGATTTTGGAAGATCTAACTCATATATTGGATCAAAGGGGAAATTGGAAGATAAAGACAACCCATAAAAGGAGCTGAGGAAAAATCCCAAGAAAGAGATGCCAAGTTCTAGTGCCGTTACCCCTTTCCATTCTTTATTTTAGATGGAAGCGAAAGTCAATATCAAGCCATAGTAAGGTGAATTCGATGAATTAAAATTGAATCATTGGTTGCAGCAATTAGAGGTATATTTTAGTATCCACAACATAGATTAGGAGAAAAATATTTGATTTGCTCGACTGAAATCAGAGGATCATGCACTAAATTAGTGGGAAATCCACATAGATGCGTTTAGGCTCAAGGGTGACCCTTTAGTAACTAAGTGGCAGGATTTCAAAACCCTCATTGAGTCATTAATTACCATTTCTACCCTATCAGGTATGTGGATAACTAATGGATATGTTGGCATTACTTCAAGAAAAGGCGGGGGCAAAGTGTGCAAGACTACACCACTGAATTCAAGAACATGGATATCATGTTGGGTATCTCACCAAGAACCCAAATGCACTCCTCAAGTATATGGGGGGTATACAAAGTCATTTACAGAAGAAAATGATGCTCTTCAAGTTTAGGACAATTGATGAGGCATGTGTGCAAGCATAGTCCCTAGAAAATATAGGCCATAAGAAAGGAAAACCAAGTGGTTCCAAACGGAAAGAGAAGCAAGAAGATTCTAAGGAGGGGAAGAATATGTGGAAAGGAAAAGACAAAGACTATGGCCATGCCACAATAGTGAAAGGATAAAAAAAACCATTCTAACCATTGTAACATCAATGGCCACATTGAAGAAAAGTGTTGGAAGCTACATCTAGAGATGAACCCTTAGAATTGAAAGAAGGATGCTAAGAAGAAGAACCTTCTAGCCACGAATCAAGAAACGAGGTAGAGATAATCTCAGATGTGAATGAGAATATTGTTTACACTTCAATGCGGGAGGAGGTGAATTTATGCAGCATTCATCACAAATAAGAGAAGGAGATGACAAAACTCTTCCATATCAAGGTCCATGTTAAGAATATAACCAAGGTATACGCTTTATTCAATTATGGTACATGGGTCAATATCATAGCATAATATTCGGTAAATGATATTGGGTTGGAAGTACAGGATCATCCTATCCCCTAGAAACTGGGATGGGTAAATAAAGATACAAAACTTTGGGTCACAAAACAATGCAAGTTTAAATTTATCATATGTGCAGATCATATTGATGAAGTGGATGTTGACATAACACCCCCTGATGTTTGTAGTGTAGTGTTTAGAATCCCCTACGTGTATACTAAGGATGCAATCTTCATGAGGAGAGAAAACTAATATTGCTTGATCAAGGATGGGAAATATTTCATCATCAACGCGCACAAAGGTAAATCAAATATCTCACTGGTAAGTGCGAACCAAGTGAAAAAATAATCAATTAAAGTAGAAAGTTTGTGTTGATTTTCTTAAGACATAATCAACAAGAAGTTGAATCGGTAAAGGTAAATGCATAAATGGAGGGATGTACTGAAGAGTAGAAACATTAGTTGAATAAAATTTTGCATCATATAGAGAGGTGTTCCAGGATCCTAGGGAGCTACCCGCTAAGAGGGAAGTGGAGCATGAGATAAAACTACTACCATATTCTCCATTGTTGAACATAATATTGTACATATAGCATGTTCTAGAAGCAAAATAAGTGAAGAAGTAGTTGAAACAATTGCTAGAGTAAGGATTAATATGACCAAGCAATTCACCTTATGAGTCACCTGTAATCACAATACCCAAGAAGGATGGGACTTGTAGGATGTGTATTGACTAGAGAGCTCTGAATAAGATCAACCTCAAGAATCGCCACCCTCTTCCTAGGATAGATTATTTTGTATATTAGTTGCAGCATGCCAAGTACTTCACCAAGTTGAATGTCAAATTGAGATACCACCAGGTATGATTGGAGAAAGAAGTCACCTAGAAGACTACCTCCAAGACTAGGAAAGGTCTATATGAATGGTTAGTGATGACTTCTGGTTTGTGTAATACACCAACTATATTTATGCTTTGGATGAATGATGTATTGCATATTTTTATAGATTCATTTGTGATAATATATTTAGATGATATATTGTTTTATAGTGCTACCTAGGAAGAACATATCTCAGATCTCAAGCAGGTGTTGAAGACCTTGAAAAAACATTAACTGCTAGAAAACCATAATAAATATGAATTTTATTAGCGATATTTGGTGTATTTATGGGATGTGCTTGTTGGGGAAGAGCTTAAGATTAATATTGCAAAGATGGAGGCCATCACTAAGTGACCTACTCCTACAAGTGCCACAAAATTTAGGATATTTTATGGGGCAGGATAATATCTTCAAAAGTTCATAGCTTCCTTTCAATTGTGGTTGCACCTCTCCATTCCATAATAGCCAACAACAAGGTGTTCCACTGGGGAAGGAATCAACATAAATCCTTTGAATAGCTCAAGTGAAAGATCAATCATGAACTAGTTCTCGCATTGCCTAACTTGCAGAAGATGTTTGAATTAGAGACAGATGCAAGTGAGTATGCCATGGGATTGGTTTTGATGCTATTACAATATGCTATCATCATGAAATGTTCCATGGAAACACCTTGAACTAACCTACATATGATAAGGAAATATATGGATTGGCTCAAGATGTTAAGAAGTGGAAGCACTATCTGATGGGAAAGGAGATCACCATTCACACTAATAACCAACTGTTGCAATATTTGTAGGCCCATATTAAGTTACAACAAACTCGACACTGCAAGTGGATGTGATTTTTACACTAATTCCATCTAATAATTAAATATAAGAAGGGAAACACAAGCAAGCTAACAACCATTCTTTTAAGGAAACCTATAGACAATATCACGACCTTGGATACTCTTATGCATATGGATCCTTTCAGCCATGATGCATACAAGGAGGAATGCATAGAAGATGACAACTTCAATGAGTTATTTCAGCAGCTACAAGGCCAATTACATGTAGAAGAAGTTGACAACAAGAATGCATGTCATCTCTAGCATGGTTTGCTCTACAGGTTGGACAAGCTTTGTGTTCCTAAAGGTTAAATATTGCAACGCATGAAAGAGGTTCTCACCTCTAAATACGAAGGGCATTTTGGTGTTGGAAAGAAAGTTGTCCACTTGAAAAGTTATGTTTATTGGCCTATATTGCAAGAAGATGTAGCTTGGTTTATTAGAGGATGCATACTTTGTTGTACAAAAAAGGCCTAGTAATAGGAAGCAAGTTCTATATGATTTCTTATCTATTCTTATGATGCCATTGGAGATTATTTCCATGGATTTTGTGGGTGGTTTTCCAACCACTAGGAAGGGACATGGCTATGTTTTTGTGATAGTTGATAGATTCAACAAGACGTGCATTAGTATTCCTTGTAAAAATATTGTTAATGGACAAGAAGAAACAAACATGTTCTTTGAACAAGTATGGGTGCAATTTGGGATACCAAGGAGTATAATCTCAAATAGGGATACTAGATTTCTTAGTACATTTTGGACTACACTTTGGGAGAACATGGACACTAAGTTGAAGAGATATACACCATTCCATCCCTATAAAGATGGGAAGACAAAAGTATGGCAACAAGATTGTGGCTCATCTTTTGAGGGGTGACAACCATAAGCATCCAAAGACTTGGGATGAAAATATGATCTAGATCCAACACTCTTATAGCATAGCAATCCACACTTCCATTGGAAATTCCCATTTTGAAACTTGTTTTGGATATCTACCACCTTCACCTCTAGATGTTGTTTATGGACAACAAGGGGGGATGAGGGAAGACACCACCGGCCAAGCATTAAGAGATGATAATTTCATTGATAGGATTAGGTAGATCCATTTAAAAGTACAATATGCATTGAAGAGGTCACATGAATAGTACATGGAAAGACACGACAAACACATGGTTGAGAAAACATTCAAGCTGGGAGACAAAGTTTGGTTGCACTAGAATAAGGAAATACTACAAGGTCTTGGTAACAAGATCAATGAATGACAACATGGTCCTTTTCAAGTGTTGGAGAATGGGGGAGATAATGCCTACATACTCAATCTACCCCCATATATGTGCATTTACTCAGTAATGAATGTGGAAAATTTGAAACTCTATGAACATCCCATGTTGGACCAAGAACTTGAGCAAGTATTACCTTCTATAAAGGACTTACCACCAAAGGCTTAGACAGAGTAGTAGAAGACACAATTTGGAGAAGAAGTCTAGAACAACTAGGTGAGGACAGTATGAGATCTAGCAGGTGGGGTTGAAAGGACAACTTCCAAGAAAGGATAAATGATACTCCAAGGAGAATGTAGAGGAAAACTTTCTTCACCTCATTTAGTAAAATATTTTTTGGGACCAAAAGCCTCATGAAATGGGGAGGTGTGATCCGAAATGAATCAATATATAATTTTTCATCTATTTTTGTGATTTTAGGGTCGAAATATTGGATGAATTGGCTTGTAGGTTCCATTCTAGGGGCTGGTCTCACATTGTAGATCTGGGTTGCAGAACTTTTAGGGGCTTGTTTGAGGGTCTAAATAATGTTTTTTGGGGTAAAAAAACTGTTAAATTTGAGCATATAGATATGTAGACAAACACACATCTCACAAAGAAGATCTCACAATTTACTCAGCCATTGAAGAATGAAACAGTGCAAAAGGCTTGCAGCTGTGAATGCTTTCATTAATCAAAAAGTAATCTGGATAATAATTACAATGATGTAAAATGGATTTAATAGCCACAAGCAATTCGAATCCACATGAAGAAGTTTGAATTGATGACTCTACTTGACTGTAGGTAACCAAGACATTGTCTAAATCACTATTGGAGGACCCAGTAGTTAACTGTCCTTATCTAAATCATAACCGGAGTTCTAAAACACAACTAAGTGTTACATTTAGTATTAAATAATGGTTAACTGACTGTGGTAGGTGAGAAAAACGCCCCACATGTGTGCAATTAATTAAACCATTATTTAACTGAATGTAGAGGGCTAGAACTGAATGTAACTGACTCCTAACTTGGCTTGACTAGTCATTAACTGAAGTGAACTGACCTTGGTTGGTTTTGGCACTCCCAGTTGCTTCCTAAATTGTAGGGATTGATCTAGGAGACTCCTAAACTTATGCAATCAAGTGCAATAAGTGGCAGTGAGCCTCAATTAGTGTTCCCAACACTTCGGTAACTGAAACATGTGCCCCAATTAGGTCAAGTTTAACCAATGGTGCTAATGACTATAAATAGACTGGATGGACTCCCGATTTAGACATGACTCCCGATTTAGACATATGACCAAATTTGGACAAGGGGGGATTAATAATCCTAACACCCCCCCTGAATGCTAACTTGGACAACTGTGGGCCCTAGTAACTAAGACCATAGGTCACGCATTACATCAAGTAAAATAAAGTAACTGCTCAAAAATAAGGTGCTTGGGGAAAAACCACATGGGAAAAAAAACCCACCTTCTAATTAAGCAGGTAGAATCAGGATCATTCTGGTTCTTTTGTGCACAGGTATCCTGGGGCCTGGCATGTGAACCTCTCCATCATATGTCTGGAGGAATCTTCCTCTTTGGAAGAAGAATGATATGCTCAACTAAATCAGAAATATAGACAGCTGCCAGATGAAGACTGGACCCATGTAGAGCAACTGAAGTCAACTGAAAAGTGAGGAAAGGTTCTTGAGAATTCAGAGAATGTGAAGAACACTCAAGAAACTGATATGTTGCAGCCATGAACAGCAAACCATGAGTGGTAAGAACAGCCCCAAGTGTTAAGAGTAGGTGTCCAGGTGGATGCAGAAAATCTTCCTCTTTACTAGTTCTGTGAGAAGATGAGCATGTGATCAATGGTAGAGAAGCACTGGGACTGTTGAGAGCGAATGCTGGAGCTCCATAGTTTGATATAGGTTCTGAAATAGATAATGAATCACATAATAAAATATCAGCAACCTCATATGAGGAAACTAACACCAAATCCCCATCAGCAGTTTTGAAGAGAAAGTGCGGTACTTGATTTTTCACACCGAAATTGGTGAGAGCAGCTACAAGCATGACTGAATGCTTTTGAATTTTAAAATATGAACCAAATAATATCATATCAGAAAGTAAATCAGATCTAAACAGGTTCAAAACAGATCCAAAACTGTGAAATGGAATCAAATCCCCAGCAGTAGTTTTGAGGGACACTTGCGGTACTTGTTTCTTCACACCATTGATGAGAACAGCTACAAGCGGTACTGAAAGATTATGAATTTGATATATTAAACCAAGAAATATAAGATAAGATCTAAATAAGATCATATCAGATCCAATAAGGTTAATATCAGATTCAAATAAATGGTTAACCGAGACGGTGGGTGCACGGCTTTCTTCTTCTTCAAAATTCTGAATTTTGGTGCATGCAATCCTGCAGGAATTTGCTGGAAAATCTAGATCATGGGGAGCGAATGGATCACTCTGGTAATCTGATATTTCTTCCAAAATATCCAAGGTATCACATATTTTCACACCAGCAGCAACATTAGAGGGAGAAAAATCAAATTTCTCTTCACTTTCAGAAGCAATTGCTAGTAAATTTTGCACAGAATTTAAAGGAAAATCACCGGTGAATGTTTGCATGGAAGTGCAGCAGAGTTTTTCTTCAATATCAGAGATTTGAATGTCTTCTTTTGTTTCAGAAATATGAGAAGATGAGATATCAGAGATCTCATGAACTTCCGGAGCATCAGGAGAAGGAGTCACTGCATGGAGACTGTCTTCAATTCGAATTGACTGTGTAGAAGCTTCTACTTCTTCTTCATCTTGAACAACTTCATCAGAGAGAGTGGAGGCCGAGATTTTTGGATCAAGGATGCTTATGGTGCTGGATGTGCACCATCCGCTATCAATTCCAAAGGTTCTGTCCAATCTTATCCAGAGTTCCAGTGGATCTTTAATAGATCTACTGTGATAGCGCATGCTAGGAGAAAGAGCCAGTTCCATTATTTCAAAAGCTTTATCCTTTGCTTTTAGCCAGTCATTATCACTCTCAAAAGAATTTCTACCTAATCCAATAGACACCGAAAATATTTTTTGTCTTCTCAGACATATATTCATCTTCAACCTCCATTCAAAATAGTCTGAGGATCGGGTGAGAAGGGGAACTGATGAATTCATTTCGAAGTTGTACCTGCAAAACAAAAAAATGATCCAGTAGGAGATCCGAGGAGGAGAAGTGCCTTGTCCATCAAGGCTCTGATACCATGTTAAATTTGAGCATATAGATCTGTAGACAAACACACATCTCACAAAGAAGATCTCACAATTTACTCAGCCATTGAAGAATGAAACAGTGCAAAAGGCTTGCAGTCGTGAATGCTTTCATTAATCAAAAAGTAATCTGGATAATAATTACAATGATGTAAAATGGATTTAATAGCCACAAGCAATTCGAATCCACATGAGGAAGTTCGAATTGATGACTCTACTTGAATGTAGGTAACCAAGACATTGTCTAAATCACTAATGGAGGACCCAGTAGTTAACTGTCCTTGTCTAAATCATAACCGGAGTTCTAAAACACAACTAAGTGTTACATTTAGTATTAAATAATGGTTAATTGACTGTGGTAGGTGAGAAAAACACCCCACATGTGTGCAATTAATTAAACCATTATTTAACTGAATGTAGAGGGCTAGAACTGAATGTAACTGACTCCTAACTTGGCTTGACTAGTCATTAACTGAAGTGAACTGACCTTGGTTGGTTTCGGCACTCCCAGTTGCTTCCTAAATTGTAGGGATTGATCTAGGAGACTTCTAAACTTATGCAATCAAGTGCAATAAGTGGCAGTGAGCCTCAATTAGTGTTCCCAACACTTCGGTAACTGAAACATGTGCCCCAATTAGGTCAAGTTTAACCAATGGTGCTAATGACTATAAATAGACTGGATGGACTCCCGATTTAGACATGACTCCGGATTTAGACATATGACCAAATTTGGACAAGGGAGGATTAATAATCCTAACAAAAACTTAATCACTTTGCAATGACTCTTCATGCGATTCTACACTCCAAGACCTTTCCAACGGTCCAAGAATCACCTCAAACAAATAAACAAGACTTTGAAATAAGTTGCAGTGATGATCAATTTAAGTGATGGTATGGCATTTTCATTATATAAGCTTGCAACTTCCAATCAAAAGCAAAGGACTAAATATAATGGGAATTTTCATAAAGCATGCATAATATAGTAGCATCTAGAGGTTACATTATTAGCCACCGAGTTGATTTGGTACATGAAATTTCAAAGAACAATCACAAAGTTGATTTGGTGTGCACAATTTTGAATATAAATGCTTTTTCAATAGGATTCCATAACTGGAAATGTATTGGTGATTTATGAATTGATTATGGTAGGAACTAAGTGGTTTTGAGATGTTTGCTTTCATTTTTTTGTGAAATAGAATGAATTAATGAAATTGAAGCCAAAGTCACATTAAGAGAAATTAAACAACTTGGGAGGACATGAAACATGCCTAGAGAGAACATGGTATAGTAAATTATGTGGATTTCATATTGTTGTAGGTTCAAGATAACTTAATATTTTAATAATGGTATTATCATTTTCAATCTCATACAATTATCTTATGTCCAAAACACCATTTTTGTGGAAATTGAACCTAGTGATAGATTAATTTTACTCACAACAATTAACAATTGATCATGCAAAATCACTCACAAAAGAGACTGAAATTGGAGCTGAACACTAAATAGTATTGCATAAGTGTACAATAGCCAACCTTGTAATAACATAGGCTGTTGAATTAAATAATTACATAGGAGATTCAATTGCATGAGGAGGCACATTGAATCTAGTCAAAAGCAGGCTTACCAAAAATAAGCAAATCCCCCATAGGTGTAAAAGCTGATCCCAAATATGTCATGGAGCTCACGAATTAGCAAAATGGATTAGGCAAGCTAAAGAGTGGTGGAATGGCAGCTCATACATGCTTTTTCATGGAGAAAAGAGAGGAGGATGTGTAGGACAAAAAACTAGTCAACCTCACCTAGTCAAGCTTTTCCTTTTGCCTTAAAACACTGAAAAAGCAGGCAATAAAGCAGAAAAAGCAGATGGGCGCCTAGGAGGCCAGGAATAAAGCAGATTTGATTCCTTTAGCTTTCCCAAGCGCTACATGGGTCAAATAAGGCAAGTTTGACCATTATATATAGGCAAATGACAACTTGCACAAGGTGGGACACATGAACTAGGCAAATAAGACAAAAATAATGAAATTAATGTCTAAGGTAGTAAACTATGGGTTGATTATTCTAACACCCCCCCTTAAGCCTGAATTATGAGTAATATATCAGAAAATTATAGGGCCTACCAACAAGGCTTAGTCACCCTTTTACATACTGCATGTCCATACAACCAAGGAAAGAGGCAAAACTAACATGGGAAAATCCTCCCTTAAACATGGACTGTAAAACAAAATTAGGAAATATTTTCTTCATTCATGCTTCACAGCATGATCAGCAATCCCCAGCAGTGATTTTAGATTGCTGAAGGTCTTCTCACAAAATGCTTTGGTGAAGATATCAGCTACTTGTTCTGAAGATGAACAAAAGAGTAGGTGAATGGTGCCATCATGCACAAGCTCTCTGATGTAGTGCATATGGATCTCAATGTGTCTGGTTCTATGCTTCTGAACTGGATCTTTGCAGATTCGAATGGTACTCTGGTTATCATAGTAGATGGTAGTTGAGTACTCTGGTTCGAAGCCACACTCTCCAAGTAATCCCTGCAACCATAAACATTGAGTTGCTGCATTAACAACTCCTCTGTACTCTGCTTCTGTAGATGAGAGTGCAATGGCACTTTGTTTCTTGCTTGACCAGCTGATTGGCCCTTCTAGAAGCATGAACACAGATCCTGATGTGGACTTTCTGTCTGTGCTATCACCTACCCAATCACTGTCAGTAAACCCTATCAACTCAAGATCAGATTTAGCTTTATAGAAGATCCCATGTGTCCTTGTTCCCTGAACAAAGTTAAGGATCCTTTTGGTTGCTTTCCAATGGATCTCTTGAGGCTGATCCATGAATATAGAAGCCACACTTACTGCATAACAAAGATCAGGTCTAGTATGTGTGAGATACAACAAACATCCAATCAATTGCCTATACAGTGTATTGTTTACCATAGTTGAAGAATCAGCTTCTTCCAGCTTCACTCCTGAAAGGAAAGGAGTCTTGCTTACTTTGCAATCCTTCATTTTGAATTTGTTCAGCAAATCCAAGGCATACTTGGACTGGTGCACCTTGATTCCATCTTTGGTTTGAGCAATCTCAAGCCCCAAAAATTGGCTTAAGAGTCCCAAGTCTGTCATGGAGAAGGCTTGGTTCATTGCACCCTTCAAGGAAGCAATCTCATCCATTGAGCTTCCTGTAATGAGAAGGTCATCAACATATAACACAATGATCATTAATGAACCATTCATTAACTTCAAATAGACATTCGGATCTGATTTGCATCGAACAAAATTCAGTGATAGCAAGAAGCTATCGATCTTGGCATACCAAGCCCTGGGGGCTTGCTTTAGCCCATACAATGACTTTCTCAACCTGCACAAAAGAGAAGGGTTAGTATAAAATCCTTGAGGCTGCTGCATATATATCTCTTTAGTGAGATATCCATTCAGGAAGGCACATTTTACATCTATGTGATGTACCTCCCATTGCTTTGAGGCTGCAATGGCTAAGGCTAGCCTGATGGAATCCATCTTTGCCACTGGGGCAAAGGTCTCATTGTAATCTATCCCATGAACCTGTGAGTAGCCCTTGGCTACCAATCTGGCCTTGTACTTCAGTGGTGAACCATCAGCAGAAAATTTGGTCTTGTAGACCCACTTACACTGAACTAACTTCCTCCCTGGGGGAAGATACACTAGCTCCCATGTGTTGCTCATCTAGAGTGAGCTGAATTCCTCCTTCATGGTTGTTTTCCATCTTGGATCTCCTGCTGCTTCTTCATATGTTTGAGGATCAGAATCCACCATCAAAAAGCATTTTTCAGCAAACATAGGATCCTTCATGCACAAACCACTCTCAAATTGAGATCTAGTCCTCCTTGGGTCATTGGGATCCCCAGCTAGCTCTCCTGCTGCATGTAGTGTCTTGGCTGCCCATTTTGGCCTTGTAGGGATGTTAGGGTCTGCAATAAACTCATCACTATCAGACATATCAGAATCAACATGTTCAACAAACTCTTTACTTACTTCCCGAGGTTCAGGTGGAGAAGATGCTTCTCCAACTTCCACTGCTGCAAGGGGTTCTTCTTCAAACTGAACACACCTTTCAATGAAGGCTTTGTTTGTGCTCAAATTTATCAACTTGTACCCTTTTGAGTCTTCAGAGTACCCAACAAATAAGCACTCTTGGCTTTGTGGCTGCAAATCCTTCCTCTTCTCTATTGGAATTCTAGCCCAAGCCTTTGAGCCAAAAATCCTAAAATGGGTCACATCTGGCTTGTGCCCACTCCATGCTTTGAAGGGAGTCATACCATCAAGTTGTTTATGAGGCACCGTATTCTGGATATAGGCTGCATAGTTGATAGCTTCGGCCCAGTACTTTGGTGGCAAAGTTTTGGCCTTCGTCATGCATGTTGCCATCTCCTTCAGTGATATGTTCTTCCTCTCTGTAACACCATTCTGCTGTGGTG
>LPNX010060175.1:0-44619 GCA_001517045.1 Pseudotsuga menziesii | reverse complement strand
GTCTCTTGTGATGTGCTTATGTGATTGTTGTGCTTGTTATTCTCTCAGTGAAAAGATCTTGTTATAATGCTAGCTTAAATGTTGAAAAACTAACATGTAGGGGATAGAATGTTGCATCTGAACACTTGCATCTGCACAATAGATAATAAAATCAGACTTGACATACTCACCACCATTGTTAGATCTGAGGACCTTGAGATTCCTTCCAGACTGGTTTTCAACCAAAGCCTTAAAGACTTTGAAGAGGCCAAAAACTTCAGACTTGTGTTTCAGGAAGTAAACCCAGCAATACCTGGAAAAGTCATCAATGAAGGTCAATGCATATTTGTCCTGACTCATGGACATATGAGGGAATGGGCCAGCAACATCACTGTGAATCAGCTCGATGGGTGGAGAGGTTGTCTCATGACTAGCTCTCTCAAATTTATGCTCTGGGTGTTTTCCTAGGATACAACCTTGGCAGACTCCTTTGGAAAATTTTATCTTGGGCAACCCTATGACCATCGCCTTTTCATTAAGATCAGAAAGATACTTGTAATTTAGGTGGCCAAATATTTCATGCCAAAGCTTGCTAGCCTCATTAGCATGAATCAGAAGAGCAGAGGGGTTTGAGTAGGGTAGGAAGTGTGAGAACATGTATACCTTTTGAGCATGATTCACAACTCCTTTTGCAATGACTCTACCACTTGAGATCTCTGTGATCTCAACTTCATCAGGGGAGAATATGAACTTCTTAGGAGACCCAGTGTGAGTCATCTGGTACACTGATAGGAGGTTGGAGGCGAGACCAGGCACATACAGCACATTGCTGAACTAACCATGATCAAGATCTATCCTTCCTTTGCCTAAACTTTCAGTGAGAGAGTCATCTCCCAGTACTATAGATGGTCCTTTCAACTTGTCAAGTGAGGAGAAGGCCTCCTTGGTCAAAACCATGTGTCTTGAAGCTCCAGAATCGATGATAAAACTGGGTGAGTTTGATGTGCCAGCAACTAGAGCATGAACTCTCTCTCTATCTTTTGAACTTCATTCTCCTTCTCTCTTCTTTGAGCTGTCTGGAAGGGAGATGCCATTCTTCTCCAGGAGTTGGGTTAGCATGTCTATTTGCTTTTTCATACAAGAGCTTTCAGTATGATTTCCCTTATTGCAGTATGAGCACTTGCTCATTTCTCCTTTGTTTTTCTTCTTCTGGTTATTCTTCTTGGGACCTTGTGGATCCTCCGGAGACTTGTTCTTGTCTCTCTTTTGCTCAAGTGGCTTTTTAGCTTTCTTTTTGCTTTTTGAATCCACCCTCAAATCTCCAGCAATCAGAGCTTGATCTTTGGATGGTTTGATGGTGCCCATCATCACCAGCTTGTCTTGTTCTTGTGTGAGAGATTCCATGAAATCTGCAAGGCTAGGCATCTTCCAGGTTCGAGCTGTCAGTTTTGTGGCATAGAAGGTCGAAACAAACACTGAGTATTCAAGGCCTAGCTTCGAGAGGATAGCTAGGACGAGTTGATCATCTTTCTTTTCGATACCACACTGTTTCGGCTGCAAAACTAGTGCTTTGAACTTGGAGAAATATAGCTACAGGGATTCAAATCTATTTGGACTCAGAGAAATCAGCTCATTTTCGATTTGATGTCCCCTCATCTCATCTGTCTTTCCAAAAAGATCAGCAAGATTCTCCCATACTTCATTCGGTGATGTCAATCCATCAAGATGGAAAATGAGGTCTCTGGAAATACTCAGACACAGGAGACCATAGGCCTCATCCCTCCTGTTGTGCCATTTTATCTTCTCTGCAGCTGCATTGGGCTCTGCTTCTATTGCCATAGTCACCCTGTAGAGGCCTTTCGCTCTCAATAGTATCTCCATCTCTGCTTTCCATTCAAAGAAATTGAAGGGACTCAAGATAGTTTTCTATGATTGATCCATAGCTTAGAAAATTTGTCCCGGCTGTCAGTAGAAGGCTCCCAGTCACTGATGTCGAACCTGCAAAACAATTTTGGAGGAGAGAAATCGATCTATACGGGATCTGATACCATGTGGAAATTGAACCCAGTGATAGATTAATTTTACTCACAACAATTAACAATTGATCATGCAAAATCACTCACAAAAGAGACTGAAATTGGAGCTGAACACTAAACAGTATTGCATAAGTGTACAATAGCCAACCCTATAATAACATAGGCTGCTGAGTTAAATAATTACATAGGAGATTCGATTGCATGAGGAGGCACATCGAATCTAGTCAAAAGTAGGCTTACCAAAAATAAGCAAATCCCCCATAGGTGTAAAAGCTGATCCCAAATCTTTCATGGAGCTCATGAATTAGCAAAATGGCTTAGGCAAGCTAAAGAGTGGTGGAATGGAAGCTCATACATGCTTTTGCATGGAGAAAAGAGAGGAGGATGTGTAGGACAAAAAACTAGTCAACCTCACCTAGTCAAGCTTTTCCTTTTGCCTTAAAACATTGAAAAAGCAGGCAATAAAGCAGAAAAAGCATATGGGTGCCTAGGAGGCCAGGAATAAAGCAAATTTGATTCCTTTAGCTTTCCCAAGCGCTACATGGGTCAAATAAGGCAAGTTTGACCATTATAGATAGGTAAATGACAACTTGCACAAGGTGGGACACATGAACTAGGCAAATAAGACAAAAATAATGAAATTAATGTCTAAGGTAGTAAACTGAGGGTTGATTATTCTAACATTTTTTACTAGCAGGCATAAAATATATCTAAAATGTCTCATGGAACAATACATAGAAGATTGTGTATTTGACATAATACATTGGAAATCGTTTCATTTCCATTATCTCAAATAGAAGATTGTGTATTTGAATTATCTCAAACATATTAAAAATTGTTCCATCGACATATAAGAGTTACATGTTTACCAATGTGAAATTTGTGGATTGTTTTTTGTGGTATTGTTTATTGTTGCATATTTCATCCCATGTGGAGGGAGGTGTTATACATAGGAAGTAGAATTTTGAAGATTTTTTTACAATGCAAAATGGTCCATCTTAACCAAAAATAAAATAAAATATAGCATTGATTTTAACAATTATAACATACAAAACAAAATGTTTGCATTGATTTCAACAACCATATAGTACAAAATAATACGATGCATTGATTTCAAAAATGATACATTAATGCAAAATAATCAATGGACACAGAAAATTCTCTGTCATTAGTGGGTCGTGTTTTTATAATGTTAAAACATAGATGGTACATTGATTTCAAGAAAATGATGCGATGCATTAATTTCAATAATGATGAAATTCAAAATCATTTAGTGCATTGCTTTCAACAATGTTACATGGCAAAATGATCCAATGCATTTTCAACAACCTTACAATAAAAATGGTTTGGTGCATTGATTGAGCCGAGAGGCTCTCTACAGCCCAGTATGGGGGAGATCTTGTAACGTTACGTAACGTTGAAGCGTTACGTAACGTTGAAGCGTTACGTAACGTTACGTAACGTTACATAATGTTATGTCGGCTAAAAAAATAAAAAATTAAAAGGAAAAAAAACAACTATATAAATAGCAAGAAGTATCACAAACTACATCCAAATCCTAGCTACCTTGATCCAGCAACAGCAACAACCATTGCCACAGCAAACAGCAACAACCGCGACTGCAACAATAAACCCAGGTAAGAATTTTAAATTTGCTAATCGACAATCAATTCAGCAAGTAATCAATTCAGATATTATTTAGATATTATGTGGCTGATATCGAGGAATGTTTGTTATAGGTCATGTTCTGGTTTTGGAGTTGAAGCGAATTTGAATCAATAACTCCTCCATTTGCCAGCAGGCTTTTATTTTAGGTTTGAGGAAATGGCAACTACCCATGTCGGTGTAACAGAGGTGAAGGCGGAGACAAGCCAAGTTGAGCAAGGAGCTGGCCAGGATTGACCACCATCAGAAATTGCCCTTTATTAGGTTTTCTCAAACCCATCACTTGGGGTGTTTTAAATTTTAATTTTCCAGCAGTCAAAGAAAAACGTAAATAACCTTCTATTAGGGATCTTGATTGGCATTTCTCTCTTACTTCTATTTCACTATCTTAACACTAGGATCATCTTCAAATTTTCTAAAATTAGGGATCTTTATTGGCATTCCTCTCTTACTTCATCCACTGTGATTGTACTTCACAATCTTAACAGTAAGATCATTTAAGGATTTTCTAAAATTAGGGATCTTGATTGGCATTCCTCTGTTACTTCATCCACTGTAAATCTATTTCACTATCTTAACAGTAAGATCATCTTGAGAAGTTGTTTGCAAGCAGCTATAGGGCCTCCTTTTACTTGTGTCAAATTAAGCTTTTGCTCAATGCCAAAAGCCTGGAAATATCCACTGCTTCTTGATTACCGACTTTATCCCAAACCTAAATATGATTAAAACTCGCAATTACAATCATTCTGATATCTGGTACTTCATCTGTTATCCATTCTTCACAACTAGATTTCAATGATCTCGCCAAACTCCTTGTTGGAGGTCCAAATTCTCTATGAGTTGTCGCTCGACCTCCCTTCCATCTTTATTATCACAAAGTTACACAAGCAGTACCAGCTACACAAGCAGTACCGCTGTCACAGTGTTATCACATTTATTGAGCCGAGAGGCTCTCTACAGCCCAGTATGGGGGAGATCTTGTAACGTTACGTAACATTGAAGCGTTACGTAACGTTACGTAACGTTACATAATGTTATGTCGGCTAAAAAAATAGAAAAAAAAATAGAAGTAACGTTACATAATGTTATGTCGGCTAAAAAAATAAAAAATTAAAAGGAAAAAAAAACAACTATATAAATAGCAAGAAGTATCACAAATTACATCCAAATCCGAGCTACCTTGATCCAGCAACAGCAACAACCACTGCCACAGCAAACAGCAACAACCACGACTGCAACAATAAACCCAGGTAAGAATTTTAAATTTGCTAATCGACAATCAATTCAGCAAGTAATCAATTCAGATATTATTTAGATATTCTGTGGCTGATATCGAGGAATGTTTGTTACAGGTCATGTTCTGGTTTTGGAGTTGAAGCGAATTTGAATCAATAACTCCTCCGTTTGCCAGCAGGCTTTTATTTTAGGTTTGAGGAAATGGCAACTACCCATGTCGGTGTAACAGAGGTGAAGGCGGAGACAAACCAAGTTGAGCGAGGAGCTGGCCAGGATTGACCACCATCAGAAATTGCCCTTTATTAGGTTTTCTCAAACCCATCACCTAGGGTGTTTTAAATTTTAATTTTCCGGCAGTCAAAGAAAAACGTAAATACCCTTCTATTAGGGATCTTGATTGGCATTTCTCTCTTACTTCTATTTCACTATCTTAACAGTAGGATCATCTTCAGATTTTCTAAAATTAGGGATCTTTATTGGCATTCCTCTCTTACTTCATCCACTGTGATTGTACTTCACAATCTTAACAGTAAGATCATCTAAAGATTTTCTAAAATTAGGGATCTTGATTGGCATTCCTCTGTTACTTCATCCACTATAAATCTATTTCACTATCTTAACAGTAAGATCATCTTGAGAAGTTGTTTGCAAGCAACTATAGGGCCTCCTTTTACTTGTGTCAAATTAAGCTTTTGCTCAAAGCCAAAAGCCTGGAAATATCCATTGCTTCTTGATTACCGACTTTATCCCAAACCTAAATATGATTAAAACTCGCAATTACAATCATTCTGATATCTGGTACTTCATCTGTTATCCATTCTTCACAACTAGATTTCACTGATCTTGCCAAACTCCTTGTTGGAGGTCCAAATTCTCTATCAGTTGTCGCTCGACCTCCCTTCCATCTTTATTATCACAAAGTTACACAAGCAGTACCAGCTACACAAGCAATACCGCTGTCACAGTGTTATCACATTTAAATGTTAGCACAAATATATTTAGTGAATATGAACGCTCCATGAATTTGATTTTGAATGAAAAGCTAAAGATACACTGATGCGAGTATATCATCAAACAGTTCGGCCAGCCATCTTTGTTTCTTTAGACTGAATATTGAAGTTACCCGCATGTATCACAAATCTGGGAGTTATTTATTGATACAAATAATGCATTTCTTACTAGATACGCTCCCATTAGTTTATCTTCCATGGCTCTTACTTTTTGTTTTGCTTATATATATACAATTTAATGAATATTCTTTTCCAATCACACAATGCACTGAAATATTTATTATTACTTTTCTGAATGTTTGTGTTATATATCTTGTACAAACTAATTTATTATTTGTGTTATTGAAGAGTATATTTATAATATATTTGTTTTTCTTATTAATTATTATGTTATATATAATTTAGTTGTATATATGAATAGTTAATCTAGATTTAATTTATGTAAATATATCATAGCTTACTCTCAAAAGGATTAGCTCACTTAATCTCAATATAAAACTAAATATATTGGATTACAAGTTTTTTATTCTACATATTAGGTGGTTGCTCACCAAGTATAAATTCCCAACTTGTATGGTAGTTTAGTTCCTTTGAAGTTCTAGAACTCTTCCACCAAGAAAAAAATACATACTTGTATTAAATATAGTATAAATAGCATACATAACTTCATTACATAAATCAAGATATGGATATCATCTTACTTATCATAAGTACACCCAAGCCTCAAAATTACCCAAAAAACTAAACATGCATGAAAATTACCACGAAAAAAACTAAACATTTACAATGTTATGTTTCAAGAATAATTCATGCAACTTGTGGACCAAACTACAATTAAATATTGACATAAAGTTTATAGTCATCCACAACTATATAAAATAGAAAATTAGAAGAAAAAAAAAACAACTATATAAATAGCAAGAAGTATCATAAACTACATCATAGCTACCTACCTTGATCCAGCAACAGTAACAACCACTGGGAGAGCAACAATAAACCCAAGTAAGAATTTTAAATTTGCTAATAACAACAATCAATTCAGATATTCTTTAGATATTCACGCACCAGGCCACTGTTCGGTTGGATTTGGAAACTACACAGCTAGGAATTCAGCAACAGAGCCTTATATTGCAACCCACAATATTCTTCTCGCACATAGCGTCACTGTAAAATTATATAGGACCAAATACCAGGTGAGAACATCTCCTCTGTTAAATCTAGCCACTGAAACATGGGAAGGATATATATTACATCTCTTGAATAAAATATGTTATAAAATAAAATGTAGGGGAAGTAGAAAGGTTCCATAGGCATAGCCCTTGTAGTGAGCTGGGTGGTGCCATTCACAAAATCCAAGCTTGATCGAAGGGCTACTCGCAGAGTGTGCGATTTTAGATTAGGATGGTATGGAAGGGTTTTATGTTTTTCCAAAATTTATACGTGTTTAGTAAGAAGCTTTACCCAATTTTAACAACAAGGACTTATCACCTCGAAAAATAAGAAACCAATGTTTTATGGATTACAGGTTTCTGGATCCGTTAACATTAGGGAAGTACCCTGCTTCCTTAACAAGATTAGTTGGAGCGTGGTTACCACGGTTCAGTGCTGAAGAGGCAAAAGCACTGAAAGGATCATTCAACTTTCTTGGCTATAACTACTACACAACACAATATACGACCAATAACCCTAATCCACCTTAGGTATCCATTGGTTTGAATCAAATCAATGGATACCTAATAAGAGATTTGATCCCTCTCGGCGCTTGATAGAGCCTAGGATTTGGATCTACGCTGGTTTTAATACAACGATACAATGCAAACTATCATTTGCATTGACTTTAACAATAATATTGTGCATTCTAAAATGCATATTATAACATTGCAAAATTGCTTGTGTGATAATGTCAAGTCCAATTGTTTCTTTTGTTGGTGTGAATTCATGTTTTATATATATATATATATATATATATTACAATTGCTTGGATTCAAAATAACAAAAGGTAGGTAAAGGTGAGTTAGCTTACATATATTTATAAATGACAATAGTGACCATGCCCAAAAATACTACAAGAGATAATCAAATAGAATGTACACAAAGAATATGGAATTATAAAGAAATAAATAGTATATTAAACCATATGAGAAAATATGATGAGAATAGAATGGATGTGAATATAAATTTGATGGCATGGCTACGATTAACCTAGATCTATTTTAAGCCTAAACCTATTAAGCATTGATAAAAATCAAATCTCTCCAAACACGCAACTTTCCTAAATATTTTTTATCATAAAAAATGGTTTGCATCTCATCTTAAAGGATTTGATCTCTTTCCGTCCTTGATAAATCTCAAATGCAACATGATCTAAGAAATATGTTAATGAGAAAAAACATAACATGTAATTATAGTGGATATCCATCCCTTCCATTATTTTTTTTGGTATTTATTTCTTTGACATTAATTGTTTTTTATGAGAAATTTTACATATACTCTTCGGGTTCCCGAATAAAATTCAAATTCAATATTGATAAGCTGCAGGAGCAGATTATCAATTTTGAGTGAAATATTTGCTGTTATCATAGCAATTTAAATGGCCACGCTTAATCTGGGAATCTCAGCGGATACGAAGTCAAAATTGTGTGTGAGGGCATTTGGTCTAGTGGTATGATTCTCGCTTTGGGTGCGAGAGGTCCCGAGTTCGATTCTCGGAATGCCCCTGTTTTCGTTATTTTCTTTAGGAGCTATGGTCCGAAGCAAGAGCATCCTTCTCATTGCTGGGTAAGACTTGCAGTTGGGCATTATTATACTCTTAACATTACACACCAGGAAGCAAAGGAAAGAATTCGAGTTCACTCTGTCCAAACTTTAACTTGAACGAAGGAAACACAAGGAAATTGGCGATGCAATTGATACTTTGATTTACTTATTCAGAAAACTGAGCTTGACAAAGAGATCCATTAGCACTGTTGGATTTTGACGCTAACCATCATACAATCATACAGGATGTCTCATAAAAATAAACAAAAGAATATATTCTATTTTATTAAATTTTCAATAAGTTAACATTGAGGATCATATTGAAGGGCTAGAAAGCTACTCATGATACCTCTCCATAAATTAACAAGGATCATTATGTCAACGCTATCCTCAATCCATTAATGAAATATGTTTTTTTTTTTCAAAATAAAGAATAAATAGATAAAGGGGATTGATGTAGCAATAAAATTTAGGGATTATTTATTACATTATGTTTTTTTATGTAGAGAAAACAGATGCTTAAAAATTCGACAATTTGGATCAGACGACTTTTTTTTTTGCTAGAATTTGATGTTCCGTATTTCGCAAAATTGAATTTTTTTCGTGTTTTAATCATTATTTTGATGATAGAAATAGATTCAACACCCTAAAAACCCTTGGGGCACCCAAAATTCCAGAACTTCACCGTTGTAAACTGGATTTTGAAAAGTCCTGACCAAAATCGTGCTAGGAAAATCTGCTTACACCGACCCAAATCGTCGAATTTTTAAATTGTGGCTATAGAGAAATTAAGAATCAAAGGCAGTGTGCGAGGGATTATTAATCTTCAATGTCGCAATTAATGCTTCATTTGGTTGGTTTCCCTTACATATCATGATCTATGTCACCCAGGTGTTCAACACGGGACAACAGGTTCCACCGAATGAGTCGAGTTCTACTATGGTAAAAGCAATTTAGAATATGTCGAAAAATCAAAGCAATTAGGCAATAAGGGAAACTTCTTGGTAAACTCATCAACAAAATACCACTTTCCTTGGGTCAAGATATGTCCCTCTTTAGCTTCTTGAAATAAGGGAATTGCTTGCATCCTTGTATGGTGTACTCTTCGTCCCACGATTGTGTCACAAGGAAGAGGCTCCCAAACATATGGATGTATGTCTTTAGGTTCTGTTGTCTGCAAGTTTATTTGTTCTAGAAACGATGCATGATATGGTCAAAGTAGATCCACATTAAAGGCTAGATGCAAACCTAGGTATGAAGAATTATTGAGTTCAAAAGTGTTTTCTCCAATCTGTTAAGAACAATGTATGGACCATAACGCAAAGGCTTTAGCTTCTTGTATGGACCAATGAACCAATCTTTTTTGAGGTGTATCCAAACATAATCCCCAACTTGAAAATAATGAGTAATACAATGATTGTTGTGTCGGGCCTTATCTTTTGCATTAGCTCGTTGTAACATCTCCTGCACTTGTTTCTGAATGTCACAAATTTGATCCCTAAACTTGAGTGCTTTCTCAACTTCTCGTTGTCCATGATCAGTGTCGTCCAATTGTGTCGAAGGAATAATCAAGTCAATAGGCACTAAGTGTTGAAATCCATAATAGATTTCAAACAGACTCTTGCCTATCAAGCTATGTTGAGCACGATTGTAATTGTGTTGAATGTATGGGAGACTTTCATCCCATGTTTGACGATGCTTGTGGTTATACCTGCAGAGCAGTTGTATAACCAAGCGATTCACAACTTCTGCATGTCCATATGTCTGAGGGTGGAACGATGTCGATAAATAAAGTTGTGTGTTAAGTTGCTTCTAGAGAGTTTTCCAGAAAATGTTAACAAATCTAGCATCTCTGTCAGAAACAATAGTTGTCGGTAAACCAAAAGGATTCCAGACATGTTCCCAGAAGAGTTGAGCAGTCTGTTGCGCTGTCTTCATCTTCTTCCAAGGAAAGAAAATGACCACTCTGTGAACTTGAAAATGTGGGCTGGAATTCTTAACAATAAGTGTGGGGCATTTCTATGATACAAGTAAATGCCAGGTGTTTTTATAATACAACAAATTTGACATCCTATAAACTTGAAAAAACGTAAAATGAAAGGCATTAAAAACCTATAAATGTCATCAAATTTCCAATTGATAGGCACTTGGAATTTCAAATTCCAGGCCTGTGACCGACTTACTCGACCATTTTACTTCAACCAACTTACTCGATAGGTTTTACTTCCGACCAACTGACTTCGACTTAAACCACTTTTAGTCGAATTTTTACAAAGGTGATTTCTTAGTCTAAAGACATAAGAAATGACTAATATTTTTCACCAACAAGTAACATGGAGTAAAACTCGAGATAACAACAATTTGATAGAATTACAAAATCATATAACCAAACATTCAAGAAGACTTGAGTCGACCACTCTCTCGTAAAAAAAACTTTTACTCGATGAATTACTAATGGATTCTTTGTGTCTTTCACTTAACCTGTAAATGTAAACAACATTTACTCAAGCAATTTTGGAGAGAATGTGTGGCTAAATATAACATGCATTTAACCATAACAATGGATTTCTAAAACTTGTCGGGACATAATAGAGAACTATTTGTCGTAAATATAAACTCGGCAATTTGCAGAGCTTTGGCTCTCGACATTTTCAAACACATAGAAGCTTGAGCTTGACAATTTTCTCTCAAAATTCTCTCAGAATTCTCTCTTCACTCTCTGCTACTAATTTTCAATATTCTTCTTCTATACAAATGCAAACTAAAATTGCTTCTCCGTGAATCTACTAACTTAACATTACAAACTGTAGTAACTCTCTACCTAAAAACTTAGCTTCAGAAATTTAATTCGACTGGTTTATATATGAGAGACATGAACTCTTCATCTTGTCAGACTGTTGGACAGAAACTAAATTGATACGGACTCTGATAGATTTAGCTGAGATCTGATACGGATATGCGATTAATTAATATTTCCAACAGTCCCCCTTAATTATGAGTAGATGGGGATCTCAAAAACAAAATATTACAAAATGTTTAAGAGTGTAAACTTGCTCTGTGCATGACAGAGTTCACTGTGCAGAACTTGTCATTCCAAGATAACTTCACCAATACTGAAATGTATCCCTTGCCAATGGTTATGTAAATATGTCTGGAAGTTGATCTTCAGACCTGCAAAATTTTAAACAAATTTCTTTGTTGTTCACCAACTCTCTTATGAAATGAAATCTCGTGTCGATGTGCTTGGTTCTTATGAAACACATGGTTCTTAGACAATGTAATGGCTGAATTGTTGTCGCATAAAATGGTTGTTGGTTCTTGTTGGTTCTACAACAGATATTTCAAAATTCTCTTCATCCAAACGACTTGACATGCAACGCTTGTAGCTGCGAGATACTGTGCTTCTGCTGAAGACATAGTTACTATGGACTATTTCTTTGAATCCCACAACACAACACCTGTACCAAAATGAAATGTGTACCCATATGTGCTCTTCTTGTCATATGTGTTGCCTCCATTTCCACTGCCAATATATCCAATAAGTTTAAAATTTTATGAGGTTGAATACATAATGCTAAGGTCTTTTGTGCCACTTACATATCTCTGAATTATTTTACCCGCTTTCTAATGAGAGTCTTTTGGTGACTCCATGAATCTTGAGATTAGACTTGCTCCATACATGGTGTCTGGTCTTGTCGCTATTAAAAACATAAGGCTTCCAACCAGCCTTTTAAACAACATAGGATCTATAGTTGATCCATCACCATCCTTGCTCAATTTTAAACGTGTTATTATTCGTGTTGGGGATGTCTTGCAATTAGAAATATTAAATCTTTTTAAAACCGCACTTGCATATTTCGACTGTGATATAAATATACCACTTTCATACTGTTGGACTTCAATGCCTAGGAAAAATTTCATAAGCCCCAAATCAATCATTTCAAATTCACTTTCCATGACTGCTTTAAAATATTCTACGCCAAAGTCACCAGTAAATATTAATTCATCTACATACAGGCAAAAAATTAACATCTTACCTTGCTCATTCACTTTGGTGTATATCATCAGTTCACTTTCACTTCTGTGAAATCCATTTTCGGTGAGATAGGAATCAATCTGACTGTACCAAGCTCTAGGAGCTTACTTCAAACCATAGAGTTCATTTTTCAGTATATAAACTTTATGCTCTTGACATGAAACTTCATAGCCTTGTGGTTGTTCCACATATACTTCTTGTTCTAAATAGCCATTCAAAAATGCTAACTTAATATCCATTTGATAAACAGGAATTTGTTTTGTGCAACAATGGCCAAGATTGTTCTGATTGTATCCATGAGTGCGACAGGTGCAAAAGTTTCATTGAAGTTTATGTCGGGTTGTTGTGTGAACCCTCTTGCGACAATTCTTGCTTTGTGCTTTTGCACATTCCCATCAACATCATCCATTTGACAATAATTACATCTTTATCTTTTGGTACATCTACCAACTCCCATGTTTGATTCTTCTTAATGCATTATATTTCTTCATCTGTGGCATGTGCCCATACTTCTTCTTCAACAACTTCCTAAAATGTTAGTGGATCATATATTGGAGAAAATAATGCAAAGAGAGAGAATGAATTTGGTGTACCAGCCTCATATATTTCATGCAGACTTCTTGTCGTCACTGGTTCTGTCAATGTTGACCTCGACAAAATGCTTGATGGAGTCTGTTGTCCTCTTGGTGTGCTTGTTGGTGTAGCTTGACCTGCAACTTGTGTCGATGTTCCTTGTGTTGAACCATGTTGCGGTGTCATGGGAGTCGATGGTGCTACGACTGGTTGAATTACATATGGTGTTTGAACCACTTCCTCTGCCATGTCATCATTGTCGGCATTCGACACAATATTGACATTTATGTCGACAGTTCCATCTCATGATTCATTCTCGACAAATTGAACATCTCAACTGGTTATCACTTTCCTTGCGATATAATCATACGACTTGTATGCTTTTGTGTCTTTAGAATAGCCAACAAAATGCAATTCTGTCCCTTCTTGTCTAATTTATTTCTTAGCTCATTTGGAACATGAGCATATGCAACACAACCAAAAACTTTTAAATGAGAAGCACTGTGATTCATACCTATCCATGCTTATTGAGGAACTTTGTTCTTCACACTCTTTATCGTACACCAGTTCATGATATATACATCAATTGTGACTGCTTTAGCCCAATATTCATTTGACAAATGCTTGGTTGTGATCATGTTGTGCGCCATCTCCATAATGGTTCTATTCTTTATTTTGGCAACATCGAACTGCTAAGGTGTATACCATGCAGTGAATTTCTTTTGTATGCCATGGGTCTTGCAAAAATCTAGGAATTCATTCGAAACATATTCACCTACTCTTTTAGTCCTTAAGATTTTGATGCGGTGTCTGCTTTGGTTCTCCACGAGTACCTTAAAGTACTGAAAACAACTAAATGCATCAGATTTATGTTTCAAAAACTATACCCATGTGTTTCTTGAGTAATCATCAATAAAAGTAAGAAAATAATTGCAACCACCAATGGATGATGTCTGCATTGGACCACAAATATCACAGTGCATAATCTCAAGTGGTGTGTGTGCTCTATATGACTTTCTGACTGCAAACGTATCTCTATGTTGCTTGCCAAAAATTCAACCTTCACAAAGTCTCTCTTGTTTGTCGATCAATGGAAATCCTTTCACCATATTTTTTGTATGCAGTAGCTTCAGTCCACCAAAATTCAGTTGTCCAAATCTGAATTCCACAACCAGGACTCATCCTGAACTTCTGTTTGAAAGGCAACCTGAAAATTAGTGTTGTCATTTTCTTTCTTGTTGGAGTGGTTTTCTACTTCCTTGCTTTTTGCCTTGAATGAAACTCCTATATTTGTATTTCCTTTCATGTCTAGAATTATCCTCAAGGGAAACAAGTGATTGCTTGTCATTGGCACTTTTGCTATCAGTTGGTTGCTTGGACATTTGTATTTAATCACATAGTGCTTATCTTCTATGTAAACTATGTAAACTTTTTGTATTAACTGTCCAATGCTCACCAAATTATGTTTCATATCTTCGACATGATAGACATTGGGAATAAACTTACTCTCCCCCTATTTGGTTAGAATACCAACAATACATTTTCCCAAAACAATGACTTGGACATTATTTCTAAGTGTAACATTAGCTTGAATTGAATTATCTAGACTTGAAAACAAATTCAAATTACCAGTCATATGATTGATGCAACCTGAATCTAAGTACCACATGTCATGTGGACTTTCTTGGATAGTATTGCATTCAATTTGATATGCATATGACATTAACATTTGCGCTCGACGGAGTGCTGGTGTTGGTCGACTGATTTGGGCTTTTGCTTCCTTGTTCATATTGTTTATTCCTACATTCATATGCATAATGACCGAATTTCTTACAATAATGGCATTGGGTTTTTTATTTTTCAAACATGTGACCACTTGAATGACTTGGGTTCTGATTTTGTCCTCTAACAACAACATTCGTAGGACTGTTTTTGCGTCCTCCTCTAGAGAGACTTCTTCCTCTGCCTCTAGAGTTGTTTCTTCCCCTGCCTCTACCACGGCTTATGGACGTCTGTGCCACAAATGCACCTTCCAATGATGTATTTGATCTATTGATTCTGTGTTCATGATTGATGAGTGAAGCTTGCAACTCATCAATGGTAAACGATGACATGTCTTTGTTCTCTTCCAAGCTCACAACCAAGGATTTAAATCTTGTGGGAATACTTCTGAGATTTTTTTCAACCACCCTTTGGTCTTCTATTTTTTCTCCATTAGATTTTAGTTGATTCATCATACCAACAACTCTGGTGTAGAATGACTCTACTGACTTTGTATATTTCATTGACAGAGATTCAAAATCTCTTATAAGAATCTGTAATTTGGAATTCTTTACCGTGTCCAAACCTTGATAGGCAGTTTCCAATGTGTCCCATGCCTGCTTAGCGGTAATTGCTACTACTAATCTTGGGAGTATGCTTTCATGCATGCCTTGGTGTATGTAGAACATAGTTTTTCCATCTTTCTTCCTACGGTTCCCTTAGGGCATCTTTATGAGCTTGTGTGAGATGTTTATATGTTGTTTGATCTACTGGTTCTACATAATCATACTGGACAATTTCCCAAACATCTTGACCTCTGAACAAAGCCTTCATTGTTAGAGACCGATATTCATAATTCTTTCTTGTAAAAATTGGAGTTTGCAAACTCGACATGTTTGAACCAAAAGAGGAAGCCATTTTTAATTTTTTAATTTTCCTTAGAAACTTACTTTTTCCCTTTTTAAGAGAAGATTTCTTTCCTAAACCTGCTCTGATACCAGTTAACAACTCTGAGACAACTAAACTTGAGTTACCGCTCTATCATAAAATTTTCACGTTGGAAATTCGACCTCTTTTTACTCATCGAGTGAAACTTGTCTAGCTCCCTCTAGACAAGTCAAAATTTAAACTTGACCAAAATATTTAAAAGAAAAAATTTGGTCGGACTTTTCGACCTGACTCTTTTTACCTTGACAAGTTCTTAAAAGTTTTTTTTACCGGCTTACTCAACTTCGACAGGATTTACTTCGACGATTTACTCTACGGACTTACTCGATAGGTTTTAGTTACAACCAACTGACTTCGACTTAATCACTTTTAGTTGAATTTTTACAAAGGTTATTTCTTAGTCTAAATACTTAAGAAATGACTAATATTTTTTATCAACTGGTAACATGGTGTAAAACTCAACACAACAACAATTCGAAAGAATTACAAAATCATATAACCAAACATTCACGAAGACTTGAGTCAACCACTCTGTCGTAAAAAAAACTTTTACTCTGTGAATTACTAATGGATTCTTTGTGTCTTTCACTTAACCTGTAAATGTAAACAACATTTACTCAAGTAATTTTGGAGAGAATGTGTGGATAAATAAAACGTGCATTTAACCATAACAATGGATTTATAAAACTTGTCGGGACATAACAGAGAACTATTTGTCATAAATATAAACTTGGAAATTTACAAAGATATTTCACCTTTTACAGAGCTTCGGCTCTCGACATTTTCAAACACATAGATGCTTGAGATTCGATACTATTTACTCAAAATTATCTCAGAATTCTCACTTCACTATATGTTATTGATTTTCAATCTTCTTCTTCTATATATAGGAAAACTAAAACTGTGTCTTCGTGAATCTACTAACTTAACATTAAAGACTGTAATAACTCTCTACCTAGAAACTTAGCTTCATAAATTTAATTCAATTGGTTTATATATTAAAGACGTGAACTCTTCATCTTGTCAGACTGTTCGACATAAATTGAGCTGATATAGACTCTCACAATGTTGTTTGAGATCTGATACGGATCTGCGATTAATTAATATTTCCAACAATTCGGATGCACATGAATAGTCAAACTAAACACCAAGAGACACACAACCATTTATCTTCCAAGGCAAACGAAACACCTTTCCTACCCTTGCCACATCCTTTAAAAGCTTGGTGAAGCCACTGCAAACATCATCTCGCACTGGAGGTAAAAAGCGGGTATGGCTAGATTTTACTTTTGCATTTTCCCCTCATGCTCAGTTGTCCATAGGTCCATCCATTTTGCTAACTTATATAAATTACTTTTGCATTTTTCCCTCATACTCAGTTGTCCATAGGTCCATCCATTTTGCTAACTTATATAAATTATTGATCATCAATCGCAGTCTTTCCTGGTGCATCATAATTCAAACAAAAGTAGCCATACCGTAGAATCTTGAACAATCTTCCATCCATGAACGACTCGTCTGCTAAGTTCACCATTTTTATTAATATCACTGCATCAATGAACTGAAATATTTGATTGCATTTAAAAATTATGAAACTTCTGTTTGCATATCATTAAAAGTGGTAAAAATTATTTAACTAATGTTACTGTATTAATAACACCCTGATTTTAAAGGCGTTTTAAAATTTCTAAGTCAAAAGGTAATGTAGATTTCTCTTTCATAGCTGCTACTTTTATTTACATTGGTACCAGAATATAGTTTAATTACTTATGCATTTGCGTGCTTGTGCCTAACTATTTATTTCTCAAGAAATATATTACTAACAAACTTTTGTTAGGTACATATTTCGCATTCGTTTCCGGGGACATCCATGATGGATGAGAATTAAGTTATGAATATCATTGAAGTCGGGACTTTGGCGACTTCGTTAAAGAGATGGGAAGACATGGCAATATCTTGTGGAAGACTTTGGCGACTTCGTTAAAGTTATGAATATCTTGTTGATCAAAGCAAGGAAGAATAAAAATCAAATTGGTTGTCTTTATTGCAGACATGATATCTCATTAATAGGTTGATTGAAGAAAAGAATCTGAAATTTGTGGGTGTAGAGATTCGTGAGGCAGAAATAAAGCATTGGAGTTGCTAGTGCTTGTGGGCACAAAAATAAAGCTTTGGTATATCCATTGCTAGTAGGTGCAAAAAGAAGGTTGTGGGTTAACCATAGATTGTCGGGTAGAAAAAGCATCCAGGCAATTATTGCTCATATGCTTGTGGCATAGAAATCTAAGAGTACCACAATTGTCGCTGAAGATTACCAAGTTGATGTAAACTATTGAAGATAAATTACGAAGTTTCTCTACTTACATATTATGTGTCTATTGTGTACAATTTTTTAATTGGTTACATTTTATTACAAGTTGTTGATCAATTGAAAAAGTGATTAAGTTCAGAACACTGATTCAGGGCCCCTCTCAGTGTTCCTAGTGTGTGCAACAAGCTTTGTGTGTGATTATGCATACATATTCAATGAAGTAAACTTTGGCCTCTCTTTGGATTGATTAACAAGGATATGATTATGGATTTATTTTGTTGTTGTTTGAAAAGAAAAGTGCTAGGGATCCGTCATTCATTCTTGCAAAAGTAATGAAAAAATATGATAATTAAAGGTTGTGCATGGCTCTCTTGATAGAGGAGAATTTGAAATATAATTCATAGAAAATAATTTGATTCAAAGAGAAATATGCCAAACAAGTAGAAGAGTTGGAGAGACTTCTTAGTTGCTCACATCTCTAATATTGATTGTGTGTTGGCTTATATAATGCTTGTAGGTGAGTTCAAGTTGGAGATAGATTTTGGACTCATTAAAGGCTCCATTATGATATATCATATAATGTGTGCAAAAAATGCAATTTCTTTGATAAGACTTTATGGTTGATCTTTGACAATTTCCTAAATAACTTCTTCACCAAACCACTTTTAGCTTCAATTTGCTCTTCCTTGCCATCCTCTCTCACGATACCCTTTAATAATTCTTAAATATTGTTATTTGACGAGATTTTGGGAATTAATTAGATCCATATCTTTGATCATTTATGCATGGGCTCATTCTAGAAAAGGTTTGTGTGGTATTTATTAGATTCCTTACAGGTTATAGTTATGAAGATGGAATTTCCATTTATGAAGGGATTGAAACGAATTGCATGGAAAGAGTGTGGGAATGTTATGGGGACATTAAGTTGTGGAGAAGAGGCAAAGAGAACAAGGATGCAAAGGGTAGTGTGGAATTTGGTTAGGAGGAAGACACCATTAAACATGATGCTTCACATAGAAAACTTGAGGAGGAGCTGGAAATCTACATTCGATTTTAGGACAACTTGACGTTTCGATCACATTGATGTGATCATCTTCAAGAGTCTTGATATTGGGAGAATTCAAGTCCACTTGTCTGCATCTTATAACTCTTAAGGTGTAATCAACATTGTTCATCATTTTCGCAGATGATGCAAGATTGTATAACATTCATATAGAGGAATGCCACAATAAGGATCAAAACCATGACGTGTTTACCAAATATTTAATAAAGGTCAACACTATCAATATTTTTGCTATGCTTAACATGAAGGAAGATGCCATTCAAGAGGTATGATAATGTGCATTACCATTTCCTTATGCCAAATCAAGATTAGGAAATTTTTAACACATAATTTCAACTTAAAATTATATATATATAACTTCACAAGATATCACTTCATCTCAATGATTCAATACAAACCACATTAAAAAATAATAACTATGATGAATATGAGTGAAAAGAAAATTGCTTAAACCAACTATTCAATAATAATAATAATAATAATAATAGATATAAAAATCAAATTAGTATCATGTCTACAAGAGGGTATGGGCATTCCGAGTAATGAAGTTGGAATCTTACCCAAACCAAGCATCGTGCCAACAAAGGATACATATCCTAAAGAAAGAATCAATGGAACCATGTTTGAAATGCATTCTATCCTTTTGGCGGGAACTGGGATTGCTTTGGCTTTTTATTCGAACTCATATTGCAGTACCAGCAATAAAAGCGAATAAAATCATCTAAATCTGAAAACGGCTCAAAACACCCAATATTATAATTATAAAATTTCGCTTCAAAAAAACAAACGTACATAAATAATAATAAAAATTCGCTCAAGAAACCCAATATTATAATTATAAAATTGCGCTTCAACATAAAAAGCGCAGAAGCAAAATTACAAGGGGCATTCCGAGAATTGAACTCGGGACCTCTCGCACCCTAAGCGAGAATCATACCACTATACCAAATGCCCTCTCCTGTGCAACAATCTTATATAAGTACTTCACAGTTTCTAAAATTATGAACTCTTTTGTAATTGTATTTTCTCATTCTGTAAGCTTTTAAGGAAATGCTCTCTGTTGCACTACGATTTTCTGTAAGCTTTTAATGAATTGGCGGAGGAAGGTGAAGATGAATTCACTTGATGAATTGGCGGAGGAATTCAAAGCCCTTACCGTATAGAAATTTGAAGCAAAATATTTGTACACTGGAGGTGGCCAATACCCAACTAGAGAACGAGGTTACCCACTTGAAGGTCTTTGTTGATGAGATTCATGAAGAAGCTATTCCCCTTTAGGTAGATAATGTCTAATTATTCAATGAACACCAGGAATTGGAAGAAGATTATGTTGGATTATTGTTACGTATGACTAAGAAGGATGAGAATATTCAAGATTTCTAGGGCTTCGAACAAGGTCTTGAGAAGAAGTCAATCACTTAAATATTGTTGTGAAGAAGTTTGATGTTAAGAAGCTTGCTAGTGTCTCTCATACTACTTCCCTTGCTATTGGATTCGATGATATTGTTAGTAGCCTTAACTATATGAATGATGATATTAGTGGCATGGCCCCTTCTCATTCTTTGTTGGCTACTATTGCTCATATTTCTCTTAAATTTGAGAAACCAAATACTAGTATTGGGTTTCGACTATTAAGCAAGATGGGCTATATCAACATTGAACTTGGGAAGACTAGACATGGCATTTCTATTTTGATTATTCGTGAGTAGAGACAACCTAGAGCACGTCTTGGATATGATAATTTTTCATCATTTAACAAGAGTAACTCTACATCAATCGTTGTTCTATTTGTTGCAGGTAGATATCACTCGACTAAGTAACTGGAAGAGCAATTGAATACAGATGACTATAATGACTTGGCCAAAAAATTGGTTGAAAATACTATGCTAGATTTTGAAAATGATATTGCAGATGACATTGTTGTTGACGTGGATGGGTTTTTTGAACCAGTGAATGAATTGGAACCTAATCTTGCACCTTTTGTTCAACTAGAACAACAATCTTTTCCATATTGACATCCTCATCATAATGATTGAAAGGATGTGTCCAAGAATCAACATTCTTAGACATGTGGAAATTTGTTTATTTCTCTTTGCATAAAAGATGTGAAAGACAAAACTTTACCAATGTCAACTACCAAGATTGATTGTGCTTGGACTGATGAGTGGTCGTGGTAGCAATTAAATAAACATTTGAGGACTTCTTACAAATGTATATCATGCACTGTACAATAGTACAATTCTCCTCTTTACTACTATTGATCGATTGGAGTGGTTGATTAAAGATCCATCAGAAATACCAATCAACTAAGTTTACATTGTAGATGATGTTTTTATTGCAATTTGACTATTGTAATGACTTGTTAGTTGTGTTTTAAGGGTAGGAGGATTTGTTGAATTTGATGGATGTACACCCAATTTTAGTTGTCTCATTGACTTAATTAATTTCGCACGGGTAATTATTGGGTGTGTTAAGGATGAATTTTCAGATCAGTGATTAAAAGCTACTATTGAGACTAAGTATGCATATGTCGACCGAGTTATGTAGATTGGGTATTATTGAGTGTTGCAACGAGAATCCATTTGATGCTTACCTTGAAAAATACTTTTCAGTGGATAGAGATTAATTATTGTTGCTTTAAATTGGGCTAGTCGACTTCTCAATTAGATATGTGTGTCTTGTTTGTCTAGTTGGTTGAACAATTGGGATTGTTTGAACAACAATATTTGGAAATTTTGATGATTAGCATGTTGCACATGTTGCATCGTTGATTTCTGAGTAGAATACATGAAGGAACGTGTGTCCATTTGATGCTTACCTTGAAAAGGACTAATTATTGTTGCTATAGATTGGGCTAGTCGACTTCTCAATTAGATATGTGTGTCTTGTTTGTCTAGTTGGAAGATCTATTGCGAATGTTTGGAGAACGTTTTTTTGGAAATTTTGATTATTAGCAATGGTGCACAGGTTGTGCCACTGATTTTTGAGTAGATTAGATGAAGGAACTTATTGATGACAATTGTTAACACTTCTTCATGGGAATGTTATTGTACCTTGATTCATTAGTATAATGGTGGAAGTTTTTCTTAAGTGTTTATTTAGTGTACCTTGGCTGTGGGAAAATTGGAAGTGGCGACGGTTCTTACTATACCCAATTGGATCTATTCTTTCATGATCAACATTTAAAATCCATGTCAAATTAAAGGGGGATGTTATGTAATTTGATATTTCCTTTAAGTTGAGTTTAAGGTGGGGATCATGACAGTGTATGGACCTTTTGTTATTTATGTAAACTCACCTCTTCGACATTTGTAGTCATCCACATTAAGGGATCTAACCATTAAGGGAGATGACCACCGAGAGTGGACCCAACTGGCATATGGAGTTATCAAATCCACATTTTATGGAATACGTATGGGGTGGGTACCCATACATTGGGGTTTCACTTATGGATCTAAACCTATATATAGATGGTATTTTGATTGGTATATCATCCACCATATATATACCATCATGGAGCTTTTCTCATTGTTCTTAAGTGTTTACAGTGTCTCTTGACACTGCCATTATTCTTGGAATTTACGTTCTCCACTTTTGTTGTTTAGATTCCCAATCCAACATGATCAAATTCCAACCAAAAAAATTATTAATAGGGATTTGTATTTTTGTATAAGTTATGTATTGATGTATAACCGTAATATTAAATGAATATTCTATAAAAGTATCATGTTACACTTCATTTCGGTACACACAATTATAGTGTTAATAAAATATAAAATTATTATGAATTTGCATAAACATAACATCATCAAATTGTGAAAGTTTATATAAAATATTTGTGTAAAATTGTTAAGTCCACAAGATCTTCAAGCTATATTGAACCTCACAGTGAAAGAAGAATGAAGGAGATTGATTTTACAGTGAAAAATTCATAAACATGACAATTAAATTGAACATAGAAGGAACATGAGAATTTGTGTGGAAACTCACTGTGTTTATCCAGTTATTAGTTGCACATGAATAAACATAAATTCAATAAACCCAAGATTATAATTAAAAAAAATTCGCTTCAACATCAAAAGCGCAAAAGCCAAATTACATATATGTGAAATAAGGGGCATTCTGAGAATTGAACTTGGGACATCTCGCACCCTAAGTGAGAATCATACCACTAGACCAAATGCCCTTTGTTATGCAACAAACTTATAAGTATTTAACTTGTTTAATGAATGGGAAGGTTTCATAAAAATTATGAACTCTTTTGTAATTTTTTTCCCATCCAAATAGAAATCGTAGGTCCAATTTCATGCCACTAGAGCAAATGCTCTCTGTTGTACTATGATTTTCTGCAAGCTTTTAATGAAATCCCACAATGGGAAGGTGAATTAAAAATTTTGTAAATGTTTTTTTTCATCGAGATAGAAATCACTCGTTGACAAGTTTGGTGAATCGCTAAATTTGACTGTCATGGACTAATTTGGCTTGATCTGAAGTATTCCCTGATCAGATCCTGGGTGAGTTGACTTCTATGGGTGTGAAGTTGATTGATGATATCTGAAAATTTCTTGGATGTTATTTTTCAAAATATTTGTAGACTGAAGGTGGTGAATACCCAACTAGAGAATGAGGTTGTCACGTCCCCACCCCTCATACCGACGATGGAGAGGACACGACCGACACACTGCTGCTGTCAAACTAGGAAATCTAGCCCCATGATCATAAACATAAAAATAAAATGCATTAATATAAAAATATACATAGATGCATACTGCAATCTATAGCCAAAGCAAACAATTTTATTTCATTCATGCATTCATCATTTTCATTTTAATTCATAAACAATTCATTGAAGAGATTAAATATACAAGAATACTTATATGGAAAAGAAGTTGGCCCACAACTAGCTACATCGCTGCAACGTTCCACCCAACCATAGGCCAGTGTGCTCATCAATCTCTCAGCATCACTGCCACCCCCGAGCTGGGCATGATTCCAAAAGGCACTAGGGAAATAACAGGCTCACACATAGCCCAAAACCAAAACATCCATAGTCAAGCCAACGCACTGTTGGGTTTCATAGACTGTCTAGCCAAGCCAATAAGAAATTGGGTTTTATAGGTTGCTAAGGCAACTAACCAACAACACATGGGCTCCTTAGACTTATCCATCCAAGCCACACTTGTATCAAACACACAGTCAACCCATTTCATCAAACGCGGTCATACACAACTGTTGGATATGAACAAAACGCTCATGGGAACCAAAATGGAAATGGAAATTGGGGAAAACAACCCAGCATGGGGAAATACATTTTTAGGAAACGTTCTTGGGATTCATAGAGGTAAAAATGGACTCATCAATCCCTCAAACTGCAGATCTAGTCTCCCATCAGTTGGGCATTACCAAAAACAGGATTTGCAATTACAACCTACACAATAAAATGGGGAAAACATCCCTCTGACAGCAATTTGATTTTCCAGAGTCATTAATGGCCCTAACGTGACCAAAAAGAACTCAACAACACCCAAAATTCATGGGTCTCTTCTCCCACTAATTGGAAACCAAAAAACGAGTTTCACAGCTTGGAGAAAATAGGAAAAATGTAGAAAAACGTGGAAGAGAACTCCCTTCTTTCTCATAGGGGAAAAACCGGCCTCCTCAAACCCCAAAATTGTGAACCCTTCCTTCCCATTCGCCCCAACAACACCCAAAATTCAATTTGAGTATGGAGAAGGGAAGGAAATGACAACCAAACCGTGGAGGAGAGAGCTCAATATCTTCATGCTGCGTGAGGGAGCCAAAAGTCCATGAGGATGGGTGAGAAATGAAAGTCATGGGTGCATAATCGCTTGGGCATGCCTTCCCAAGATTTTACTTGCCCCACAAGTCAAAAGCACACTTTCCAAAAATGGGTGACCTCCCAAATTCGAATTTGACCTCCATGCCTTTCCCATCCCAAGGAGATAACTTCTTCAACCACTTTTAGATGACTGGGCACAAAAAGAAAAAAAGGGTAGTTGACAACTTTATGGGTTTTACCTTAGACATTTGTATTTTCCCCATAGGTTGAAGGTTTGAATAATTCCCCCTCCTTATTCCTTGTGAAATCATGCCCCCATCTCTTTAATGTTGCGGCACATAGCTAGTTGTGGTATTTTTATTAATTTGCATTTTACATGATGTCTCAAACACATCATGCCTGACTAGCACATAAACCATTGGCATCGATTTCAATGACTGAAACATCAAACACTAAACCCATGGTGGGGCCTTTACCTTGAGCTCCACACCATGATTTAATACAATATTTACATCGTATGCAATCATAATACCATGGGGTCAAAATCGGGGTGTTACATTACCGTCCCCCTTAAATAGCACTATCCTCAATGCTTTACAAAAATTTAACAATTCCTACACTAGCATCATCCTCAGTGCTTTGCAAAATTGAACAAAAAATGGATGTGCTAGTCGCATGGGATCCTTCATCTCCCACGTAGCCTCTTCAGGACCACAGTGCTTCCTTTGCACCTTTATCTGTCTAATGGCATGATCAAGAACTCTTCCAAGTCCTTGCTTGCATGCATCAAGACACACCACATGATCTTTTTCTGGTCTTGGAGAATCCTTTTCCTCTGTTTGGAATATTTCCAGTGTCTTTGGCAACCAACAATACCTATGCTCAAGCCCCAAGCAATGAGTCAATTTCCATGTCAGTGTTCATAAGATTTTTCACAATCATAGATGAATCACATGCACATATATATTGATATAAAATCAACAAAAATTTTCCTGGTGAACCAAATACTTATCTACATAAGTAGCTTCTTTTAGTTCCACAAGTTTCCGACTTGGCTTTATACAACCATGACATTGACAACCCTGCCCCACCCCACACCTGGGTGTGCATTAAAGGGTAGCCAAATTTCTATAATCCTCGGATCACCTGAAACTACCTCTTAACCGAGGTCTGACAGCTTCGTTCTTGAGCCCAACACCTCTTCGGGTGCTTTAATGGCAGTTCTATTCAAGAACCTGCACCTCCTCTAGGTGCTTACCAACCTTAGGTGCTTCCTTCCTGAACATCACAATGAATTCCATTCATATGTCAGATTAATTCCTATAGGATGCAATCTGTAACAAGATTTTCAAAATCATGGCGACATCATATTCTCATGTATATTTATAGAAAATCAATCAACAACAAAAATTTGATAAGTAAACCAAATACTTATTTGCATAACATCTCCCAACCGATATCTTGTCATCCCCACTTTAGAGCCTAACAACTCCTTGGGTGCTTAATGGAAACTCTAGCTTACGGGCCTAGCACCTTTTCCAAGCGCTTACCAATGCTCAGGTGTTTCCTTTCCAGGAACCATAACAAATCAATTCACATGTTAGATTCATTTTCCTAGGATTTATTTCTTAACAAGATTTTCAAAATCTTAGCTGAATCATTATGTACATGTGTAATTATAGAAAATCAACCAGGATTTTCCAAGTAATCCAATACTTATATGTATAGCATCTCTCAACTAAGATCCATTCAGCCCTGCTTCAGAGCCTAACACCTCCTTGGGTGCTCCATGGAAGCTCTAGCTTAAGGGCCCAACACCTCCTCCAAGTGCTTACCAATGCTCAGGCGCTTCCTTTCCAGACATCATAATACCTAGGGTTTATTCTCTTTACAGAGCCCCCACTCTCGTGACAATCCCCTTATGGCATGAATTTGTGCGGAAAGAAGTCTAACCGGATGTCTTACATCCTGGGTGTCCCCAGTGATGCATACCGGTGCCTAGCTAGCAGGGGGGAGAAGCTATGTACCCAAGTACATCCTTCTAGAGGAGCCATGTACTCCTTGTACATGTTTTCATTGTCTCACATGTGTTACATATAGACATGCAATTTACATCAGATGTCATTATAAAATTCCAATCATAGGTTTCCAAACCTATTCCAAAGACATCCCTCTAAGAAGCTATGTACACCCCGTACATCCTTTCGAGGAGCCATGTACATCCAATACATATTTTCATCATATCACCTATGTTACATACAAGAATACAGTTTATATGAGATGCCATCATAAAAATAATTGCAATCATAGGTTTTCAAACCTATTCCAAACACATCCCTTCGAGAAGCTATGTACACCCCGTCCATCCCTCCAAGGAACCATGTACATCCAATACATATTTTCATCATCTCACCTGCGTTACATACAAGCATGCAGCTTATATGAGATGTCATCATAAAAATAATTGCAATCATAGGTTTTCAAACCTATTCCAAACACATCCCTTCGAGAAGCTATGTACACCTCGTACATCCCTCCGAGGAACCATGTACATCCAGTAGATATTTTCATCATCTCACCTGCGTTACATACAAGCATGCAGTTTATATGAGATGTCATCATAAAAATAATTGCAATCATAGGTTTTCAAACCTATTCTAACACATTCCTCCAAGAAGCTATGTACACTCAGAACATCCTTCCGAGGATCCATGTACACCAAGTACATCCTTCCAAGGAGCTCTGTATCCCATACACATCCTTCCGAGAAGTTATGTCTCCAAGGGCATACTTTCATCATCTGACCTGCGTTACATACAAGCATGCAGTTCACATGAGATGACATCATAAAATTTAATCATAGATTTTCAAATCTATTTCATGCATACATGTTTTCCCAATATTAAACAATCAATAACATTGATAGTTAAATAAAAATTTGAGTTCCCAATCTTGCTTCCTGCAGAAAATCAGATTTTTGCAACCATGAGGCCATCCTCATATTGTTTGGATTTTGCAAGTGGGAGTACTCATACCCTACTTACACGTGCTGCCAAAAACCTGGACATCCATGTAGAACATGTCATTCTGACACAATTTTAAATCATCCAAACAGTCACAGTTAGCAACAAGAAACTTCATACATTAGGCAATGCAAGACAAGCAGATCCATTTTTAGCATGATTCAAAACCATCACAGGAGATCACAGTCTCCCACAACTAACATAAAAACTTGCGATATGAAGTTTCAAAACCTGTTCTTAGTCATGAGATCCTTCTCATGGCACATGGCAGCTTCCTGCTATGGGTTTCATTGGGCACAATCATACTGTTCTTCTCAGGTCATTCTACTTGCAGTATTCAGGAATTCCTCATATGTATACTCATACACACAAGGGCGATTCCCTCATGGAACTACAAGTTCACATGCAGGATTCCTCAGCCTATACATAGACTCTACTTTACCTGTAGAATATTCTGAAGTGAACTTCCTACAATGTCCTACAAGTCCCACAAAATATATTACATTTGTTAAATTTCTTGGAGTAGGCCAACTCATCATGGCCTCAATCTTTTCAGGGTCTACAGATACTCCTTTATCTGAGATAATGCAACCCAGATAATGAATTCTATCCTCATAGAAGTCACATCTGCTCAAACCTGCATACAACGTATGCTTCCTGAGCAATTTCAAAGTCATCCTCAATGTTACACATGTTCTTCCTCATTCTTAGAATAAATAAGAATGCCATCAAGGAGGAAAAGAACTAACCTGCCTAGAAACTTACTCAAAAAATTATTTATGAGGCACATGAATGTAGCTAGTGTATTTGTGAAACCAAATGATACCACTACAACATCATAAGAATCATACCTTGCTCTAAAGTTTTTCTTATGAACATTTTCATCCTTCACTCTTACCTGATGGTCACCAGACCATCAGTCAAACTTGGAAAATACCTTTGATCCTCTCACTTGATCAAAGAGGTCATCAATCCTAAGAAAAGGATACATGTTCATCATAGTGACTTGTTCAATGATATGTAATCAATACATAGCAGTGTGTGTACCATCTTTCTCTTTCTCAAACCAAACTAGCGCTCCCCACAGGGACACACTTGACCTGACATACTTCTTTTCCCACACAACCTGCAGCGGCATCATCAACTCTAGCAAGTCTGGTGTACTCACCCTGTAGGGTGTCTTGGAATTTGGTGCTTTACGTGGCACAAGTTTAATTGCCAAATCCATGTTCCTCTTTGGAGGAAGCCTTGGAAATTCATCGAAAAAAATCTCTAAATTCATGCAACCCATGACATCCCTCCAACCTAGGAGTATCATTCTTCGCTGCCTCCAAAACATGAGCTGCATACACTCTGTAACATTTGTCACAGAACTTATTCAGCTGTATTGCTGAAGGATTCCTTTGAGAGATCACTTCTGGAATGCCTTTCACAACCTTTAGGTTGCTTCTTCATCCAAGCACTTCAAAGGTCTTGTTGTAACAATCAAGCTTTGCTCTATGTGCTTCTCACCAATCCCTTCCAACGAGTATATCATAGGATCCAAGTGGCAGAACATTTAGGTCTGCATAAGTTATTAACCCATCCATGACCAATGGAAATTTCATTACCACCTCACTGTCTTTCCTCCGGGTTCCAATGGCTAGTTGGACTAACCATGATCCTTTATACTTTGACTTCTTCAAAGTGCACAACTCAAAAATTCTAGGGGTGATATAGCGGGTTAATCAAAACAAAATGAGCTGCTCAGCAATATCACCCTCAACTTCCACCATAGTTGAGTTATGACCTGCCTAGGGTCTACTGCACAAATTTTAGGAACGAACCTTGCTTCCTGACCCACAGTTTCAGCTTCACAACAGTGAACATAATCCCCTATCAATGTCCCAATTCCATCTTTGCTCAAGCATCCATTCTATGCTTCACAACCTACATGGATACACCTTCTAATTGTACTTCAATACCATCTTCATATGGTGTCCCTTCATTCATAACGTAATGATGTTCTACTTTCATAATTTCTTCTTCCAAGGTAACTTCCTCTCCATCAGAATACAACCTTGATTCTGCTTTATAGAAATGTCCTTGTACATTTCTTTTTCTTCCTTTATCTTCTTATCGTCTTCAATCGACTGTCTCAGGGGGACGACGGGGGGTCAAGGGGGCTCGCACCCTTGGGGCTTCCCGCGCTGTCATTCTTAATCTTTCTGGCCCCTGCAGAACCCACTAAAAACCTGTCAAAATCTGCGTTTCGGCACATTTTCCAGTTTTCCTCCGATGGATCCCTTCCGCCGTTGCGAATTTTTTTTTATCTTTCTTTCGACGTATCGGAAAACTTCTCAAGTTTCACATGATCGGAAAAATATCCCTCCTACCGCTGTTGCGGAAATAATTTCTCCTTTTATCCGCTGTAAGAACTTACCAACTCTATCGTTGTTGCGAAGAGAATTTTTTACTTTCATCCATCATCAAATTGGCCAAGTCTTCCATCGTTGCAGAAAGCTTTTTGACTTCCATCCGCTGTTGTGGAACACTTTTCACTTTCCATCCAAGACGTCGATGAAATTCTTCTTTTCTTTGCCAACGCGGAAATTTCGGACACTTCGAAAAATTTTGAAATTTTTTCCTTCTTCTTCTTCTTCGGTGAAAACTTGAACTTCTACCCACCACGCGTCGGGTCAATCCCCTTATCCTACCGATATGCATCGACTCCATCTTTCTCTTTTTGCTGCAGCATCGGAGAAATCCCACACTTTCTTCTAACGGCAACCTTCCGATTATGCATTCAATCGGCATAATCATGTCGAACCCTTTGCTGCATCGACAAACGTTCTAAGATTGCTTGCAACGAAGCATCTGCTGCATCGGAAGAAACCTGCCTTTCAAGCCGACGTATCAGCTCAACACAGCTATCTTATTAGACAGGTGTCGACTCCACTTCAGAGATCTCAGCTGATGTATCGGTAATCTTGCCAAAATTTTTCTGATTTTTCCGATTTTTCAACACTTACAAAAAATTTCGAAAAAATTCTTCCTCTTATTCGTTGGCTCGAATCTTCTTTTATGCTGACGTGTCGGCTCCCTTTTGGCCAAGACAACCGATATGCAATTTCCAACACTTAGAGAAATTTTTGAAAATTTCTCCTATCTGTTGTTCTTCCTGCTGGCCATAGAGGGTGATCCTGCCTCTGTCAACTGCTCAACTTGGCCCATTGAGGCCCAATGCTGCAACCAGTGCTCTGATACCACACTGTCACGTCCCCACCCCTCATACCGACAATGGAGAGGACGCAACCGACATACTGTTGCTGTCAAACTAGGTAATCTAGCCCCATGATCTATAGTGAAAGCAAACACTTTTATTTCATTCATGCATTCGTCATGTTCATTTTAATTCATAAACAATTCATTGAAGAGATTAAATACACAAGAATACTTATCTGGAAAAGAAGCTGGCTCGCAACGAGCTACGTCGCTGCAACGTTCCACCAACCATAGGCCATTGCAATCATCAATCTCTCATCATCACTGCCACCCCCAAGCTGGGCATGATTCCATAAGGCATTAGGGAAATAACAGGCTCACACATAGACCAAAACCAAAACATCCACAATCAAGACAATGCACCGTTGCATTTCACAGACTGTCCAGCCAATCCAATAATAAATTGGGTTTTATAGGATGCTAAGGCAACTAACTAACAACACATGGGTTCCTTTGACTTATCCAGCCAAGCCACACTTGCATCAAACAAACAGTCAACCCATTTAATCGAACACGGTCATACACAACTGTTGGATATGAACAAAACGTTCTTGGGAACCAAAACGGAAATGGAAATTTGGGCAAACAACCCAACATGAGGAAATATGTTTTTAGGAAACGTTCTTGGGCTTCCTAGAGGTAAAAACGGCCTCATCAAACCCTCAGGTTGTGGATCTATTCTCTCATCCATTGGGCATTACCAAAACGGGATTTGCAATTACAACCAACACAATAAAATGGGGAAAACATCCCTCTGACAGCAATTCAATTTTCTAGAGTCGTTTATGGCCCTACATGGCCAAAACGAACTCAACAACACCCAAAATTCGTGGGTCTCTTCTCCCACTCGCTGGCAACCCAAAAATGAGTTTCCCAGCTTGGAGAAAATAGGAAAAATGCAGAAAAACATGGAGGAGAACTCCCAACTTTCTCACATGAGAAAAAACAACCTCATAAAACCCCAAAATCATGGACCCTTCCTTCCCATTCGCCCCAACAACACCCAGAATGCATTTTGAGTATACAGAAGGGAAGGAAACGACAACCAAACCGTGGAGGAGAGAGCTTAGTCTCTTCTTGTTGCGTGAGGGAGCCAAAAATCCATGAGGATGGGTGAGAAATGAAAGTCATGGGTGCATAATGGCTTGGGCATTCCTTCCCAAGATTTTACTTGCCCCACAAGTCAAAAACACACTTTCCAAAAATGGGTGACCTCCCAAATTCGAATTTGACCTCCATGCCTTTTCCATCCCAAGGAGATAACTTCTTCAGCCACTTTTAGATGATTGGGAACAAAAAGACAAAAAGGGTAGTTGACAACTTTATGGGTTTTACCTTAGACATTTGGATTTTCCCCATAGGCTCAAGGTTTGAATAATTCCCCCTCCCTATTCCTTGTGAAATCATGCCCCCATCTCTTTAACATTGCAACGCATAGGTAGTTGTGGTATTTTTATTAATTGGCATTTTACATGATGTCTCAAACACATCGTGCCTGGCTAGCACATAAACCATCGACATTGATTTCAATCACCAAAACATCAAACACTAAACCCATAGTGGGGCCTTTGCCTTGAGCTCCACACCATGATTTAATACAATATTTATATCATATGCAATTTAATACCATGGGGTCAAAACTGGGGTGTCACAGAGGTTTCCCACTTGAAGGTCTTTGTTGATGAGATTCATGAAGAAGCTACTCCCCTTTAGGTAGCTAATGCTAGTTATTCGATGAACACAAGGATTTGAAAGAATATTTTGTTGGCTTATTGTTACATATGACTAAGAAGGATGAGACTATTCAAGATTTCTAGGGCTTCAAACAAGGTCTTGAGAATGAAGTCAATCACTTGAAGATTGTTGTGAAGATTTGATGGTAAGAATATTGCTAGTGTCTCTCATACTACTTCCCTTGCTATTGCCTTTGACGATATTGTTAGTAGCCTTGACTGTAAGAATGATGATATTAGTGGCATGAACCCTTATCATTTTTTATTGGCTACTATTGTTGATATTTCTCCTAAATTTGAGAAACCAAATACTAGTATTAGGTTTCAACTATTAAGCAAGATGGGCTATATCAGAGTTAGACTTGGGAAGAATGGACATGGCATTTCTATTTTGATAATTCGTGAGTAGAGACAACCTAGAGCAAGTCTTGGATATGATATTTTTTCATTGTTTAACAAGAGTGACTCTACATCAATCGTTGTTCTATTTGTTGGAGGTGGATATTGCTCGACTAAGTAACCGAAAGAGATACTGACTACAAATGACTCAAATGACTTCACCAAGAAATTGGTTGAAAATACTATGCTAGATTTTGAAAATGTTATTGCATATGACATTGTTGTTGATGTGCATGGGATTTTTGAACCAGTGAATGAATTGGAACCTGAGCTTGCACCTTTTGTTTAACTAGAACAAGAATCTTTTCCATATTGACATCCTCATCATAATGATGGAAAGGATGTGTCCAAGAATAAACATTCTTGAACATGTGGAAATTTGTTTATTTCTCTTTGCATAAAAGATGTGAAAGACAAAACTTTGGACCAATTCCAACTACTAGGATTGGGTGGCATGATTGATTGTGCTTGGATTGATGAGTGGTCGTGGAAACAATTGAATAATCATTTGAGGATTTCTTACAAATGTATATGATCCATTGTACAATAGTACATTTATCCTTTTTACTACTAATGATCCATTGGTGTGGTTGATTAAAGATTGATAAAAAATACCAATCGACTAAGTTTCAATTGTAGACGATGTTTATATTGCAATTTTACTATTGTATTGACTTGTTAGTTGTGTTTAGGGGGTGCGGGGGGGAGTTGTTGAATTTGATGGATGTACACCTAATTTGAGTTATCTCATTGACTTAATTAAGTTGGTCTAGGTAATTATTGGGTGTGTTGAGGATGAATTTTCAGATCAGTGATTAAAGGCTACTATTGAAACTAAGTATGCATATGTCGACTGAGTTATGTAGATTGAGTACTATTGTGTGTTGCAACGAGTATCCATTTGATGCTTACCTTGAAAAAGACTATTTAATGGATAGAGTAAATATTGTTGCCCTAAATTGGGCTAGTAGACTTCTCAATTAGATTTGTGTGTCTTGTTCTAGTTGGCTGATCAATTGAGATTGTCTGAACAACAATATTTGGAAATTTTGATGATTAGCATGCTACAGAGGTTGTGTCGATGATTTTTTAGTAGACTACATGAAGGAACGAGTGTCCATTTGTTGCTTACCTTGAAAAAGACTAATTTAATGGATAAAGACTAATTATTGTTGTTATAGATTAGGCTAGTTGACTTCTCAATTAGATATGTGTGTCTTGTTTGTCTAGTTGGTTGATCTATTGGGATTGTTTGGACAACATTTTTTTGGAAATTTTGATGATTAACATGGTGCACAAGTTGTGTCACTGATTTTTTAGTAAATTAAATTAAGGAACTTATTAGTGATAATTATTCATACTTCTTCTTGGGAATGTTATTGTACCTTGATTGATTAGTCTAATGATGGTCTTTTAATAATTATTTCAAGGGTTAAAGTCTTTTAATTGGTAATGGTTGGTGTGAATCCCTACTAACGGATTGAAATCGTATATAACATAGACATTGCTGAAAATGATGAGATTATTTTTTGGATGAGCCATTTGTAAGCATGAAGCCCCAACTTTCATTAAAAAATGATTTCACGTCGATTTTGGGGTTTGGTAAAGATGATAATTTTATGACCATATTAGATGATATTGTCATTACAAATCCAACCCAACTCACGAAATTCAATTTTGAGTCTTGGAAGTACTAAAATGCCTCTTATAATTTCCCGACGAACCTCGTCATCATCTTCATCGCTTAGAAGTTTTCCCTTTCGTGAAAATATTGATCGTGTTGTTGCACCTCATGTATTTGGTAATGCCTTTTGAATTCATTGTCTGCTAATTAACCCTACATTGAAAATATTTTCTTACTGTAAAATCAGCTAAACACTTTAAATTTAAATAAATAATAATAAAAATAACACCAAAATAAATTAACGAATTAAAAAAATAGTAATAAAATGAATATATATATATATATATATATATATTGATGCATACCCTTATGTTTACATAAATAAAGCTCATTTGGAATCAATGAACGGAGAAAAACCCAAATTAAACATTGAGTGGCTAAAACTGAGCAATTCCCGCTGCAACGGTGGAGAAAACTCACCAATTTTGCTATTGTGTAGCGAAGATCTAAACCATTGTAGGACAACCTTACCATTAAGGTATTTGGATTTACCAAATTGGCTCCATAAACCACCATGGAAAAATCCACACCACATGCTTTTCATACATAGGTCCATATTAAATCATTTCAAGTTTTTGATATCCCACACCCCGTATATTTAGGCAAAGCTAATCTCTCCCATGACACTAGATGAAATTTGTGTTATGTACCTTATCCAACCCATAAGAAATGGAACATCTTTTTCTCGATGAGATTAATTTTAAATTGCGACACTTTAACCAATGAAAATTAATATACAGAATACCAATCAATATCGCTTTGAGCAAAGTGATTCTTTTATCAATTTTCTTCACCAACCACATCCAATCTTCACATTTATAATTGTTATGCATCAACACATGTCCAAGGTATTTAAACCTTGAATCAAAAGTTTCCACTTTAAGAAAAAAAAATGAACAAATTTGAGATAAGATATCTTCATTGACTTTGTGTTGATAAAAATGAAAATTATTTAGAGGTTAGAAAAATATAAATTATCTCTTCCTTTTTATGCTAATTACTGGTACACAAAGTTTCATTCTCATTTAACTAATGTTACTGTATTAATAACACCTTGATTTTAAAGGCGTTTTAAAATTTCTAAGTCAAAAGGTAATGTAGATTTCTCTTTCATAGCTCCTACTTTTATTTACATTGGCCCCATAATATATTTAATTACACCGAAGGCATATTTTATAGGGTTGTATCTCTAAACCTTCGTCGTTTGGTGATGCATTTATGAACAACTTGCAAGCAACTTGGCATTGGCATTGGCATTGAGGAATGTCCATCGCTATCGCTGTTGTTATATGGTGGCGAACTCGTGGAGCTTTCCTCGGCTGGAGAATCGCACTCATCAAACGACCACTTCTTGATCTTTGCATTTTTCCCTCCTACGACACCACCTTCATGCGCAAAAATGGATCCCGTTCATTCTCCAGTACACACAAGTTTAAGACCCAGTGGATGGGGATTTGATCCCATTCATTCTCCAGTACACACAAGTTTAAGACCCAGTGGATGGGGATTTTCTCGGAGCGTAGATACGCTTGAGGGTTGGTTTAGGAAAAGACGCATCAAACTATGCCCATGGTAATGACTCCTGGAATTTCGCCAGAAACTATTTTAGGAATATCAGAAGCCAAAATTAGCAATAATCTTTCTGCGCCTGGTTTCTTGATCCTATTCAAGAATAAAACCTGAGGAAGAACCCGTCCAATAGGTATCCTCACAAAGGCTGAAGGGTATCTGAACACTGGAACAGAATGACATATACAACAATAGAACAACATATACAAAGGTGGATTTTATTTGAACAATGGAATAGAACGGCATATACAGCAACGACCCCTGGTAAATTTGTACGTCTCAAATTCCGCAAATATATGATGAATATTTTTGTGGATGTTTTCATTCCATGTTGTATTTTTTGTGTTATGCATGATAGATCTTATTCAGTTCTGATAGTGGTTCGTGGAGGGTTTTATTTCCCAATTTTATGGTATGTTGGTTTTTTATGGCCATCTTGAAGGTTTTTTATTCATTGGAAACTATAGAAATATGATTGAGATATTGAAGTTAGATCTATCATAAAGAGATGAAGGATGTAAAGCTTAACAGGTATGTAGCAGATTAAACTATGTTATTTTAGATTAAACACTGAAACAAGAAATTGTTATTTCTTAAACCCAAATGATGCTTAAAATTTATTGGGATTTGTTTGTAACCTACCTAGTTTCTAAATTACAGAGTACTCTGACAATCACGCCATTTCCAGTTCTTTTAGTGCCATGGAAATGGCTTGGTGAGTTTTTGGGTGTGAAAACATTGGGGTTGACACTTGTAACTTTTTTTTATACTTTTTGGCTCATAACAGGTATGGGATTGAGATGGAATCTACATCTATGCTATTTATTAAAAACTTAAGACAAAAGTAAAAATATATGAACAATTGGTCATCCTGATCATTACAGTACACAAACACTAAGTTATGATGATTCCCTACCCAGGATGTTAGGTTCTGTAGGTGTTTATCTATTTTTTTGTTGTTTTAAAGGCTTTTGATCTCATTTTGCACTTATTTGTTTTATTTCTTTTCAAGGTATTTTATTTTCTATTCAAAGTGGTCAATTTTTCTTAAGAGTCTGAGTTTATGTGTAGACTTGTAAACCTTGATTTCTGATTTGTTTGTGTACAAAGGAATAAAACCCTAATCCATATCTCTTATTCATAAAATGGTTATCCTGGAATACCTCTCTATGTATAATACCATGGATTACCTTTGTGTAGAATAGTTATACACACACATGGTCATGTTTACCTCTCAGCTCTCATGCTGAGTTGGAGGCTCTCATACCCAAGAAATATAATATTAGGAAATACTTAGAAATGGAAATTAAGGCCTACTGCTCTCATGCCCTGAAGGAAAGGCTTCAGCTCATGCCCTAAAGGAAGTACCTCAGCTCTCATGGCCGTATTATTAAATTTATTGAGAAAAATTATATTGCCACCATCAGAAATCCATGGTTGTGTTAATTGACCTTGTTTGCAAAGGAGAATATAGCATCCAGGTAAGGTCCGCTCACGCTATCCAATTTAAATCAAGGTTATCCAAAAAATAGATATATAGATACATATAGATATATCTAGATATAAACTGGAAGGAATGGTGGCATAGATGCTTTGATGAATTTCATTGCAAAGTGTGCATTGTATAATAACATATATGCACATTTTCATCTTTAGAGAAAGAGACAACACATAGCCAAGAACAATATTGATCTTTTGTTGCACTTGTCTTGGTCACACTATCCAATTCTTTATTGGGAATGGAAACTGTCTCCCCCACCTATCCTCCCCACTCTCACCCTCAAGAATGTGAAATTGGAATTCGTCATGTTGCCTGATATATTAAAAAGGAGGGGATAAAATATCTACTGACCCTAATCTTTGTATGCGTGTCTAAATTTCGCTTGGTTAGCGTGGAATACCTCTCTTCATACATTTTTTCCCCTCAATTATCAGATGTAGCAAATAACAAGTGTACCCTTTCAGTGCTTTAGTTCTATAGGCTTCACAATACTCTTTTTATAGTGGCATCCTTGCATTCGATGGATAATAAATCATTGTCTCTTTTATTTTTGACCTTGAACCTACACATAATTCATTTCTTTTGTTTCATGGAGTCTCATGTTTACCTCACGATATGTCAACCTCAATAGAATCAATCACCCCTTTGATTCCAATTCACATGGGCATTGCAAATGACATCCCCTTATGTTCCTAACACAATTATACAAAACAAAGGACAATATCGTCATCTGTTTGATGAGTTGGACCTTGTCCATAAAATAATTGCATTGGATCTTCATTTGTGTTGACTGTCGAATCTACCATCCAAACCAATGAACTATAAATCCAAAATGAAAATAAAACAAGAAAATTTAAACTAAATTAAACTACCATCTAATAAAAAATAAAACCAAATAAGTAAAATTCAACGATAAATCAATAGGCCTCTTTTGTTGTTTGTGCACTGGTGGTTTGTATATTCCTTTGTGCATAGTAACATAATTGATGGCATAATCCATTCCACGTACTGATAATGACCGGGTGTATTTAATCTACTATATCTCAGTGGAGGATTTGTTTTGATGCAGTTCGAGGCCTATTGATTTATAGTTGACTTTTACTTATTTGGTTTTATTTTTTTATTAGATGGTAGTTTAATTTAGTTTGAATTTTCTTTAATTTTACTAGATGGAGTCTTTGCAAGCATTACATTTTGGACTAATCTTCTTCAAAATGTTCCCCTCAGCAACAATGCGTATCTCTTCTTCGTGAAGTAAAACTCTCACAGTTGGGTTTGGGAAATATATTTTGAGTACATTGCATAATAATAACATGGATTTTCATAACCTTCATTCCCTTAACAATACGTGGAGGATGTGAGAAATTATGGTGTTTGATTTATATATATGAAATGGCAAGTCTTAGAATCATAGGATATATGAGGAATCAGGTAGATCCTGTGTATGATTGGATCTTACTGTGACTTGAATCATTTCAAGAGAAATAAAAGGTTATATTGGATGCAAAGAATAAACGATTCCCTTTGCATTCCAATCCATTAAATTTTGACAGCAAAAATTTCACCTAATGTTAGTGCATCCAAAACTAACTTGACAGCAATCCATTAAATTTTGACAGCAAAAATTTCACTTCCTTGCAGTCCAATCTATTAAATTTTGACAGCAAAAATTTCACCTAATGTTAATGCATCCAAAACTAACTTGACGTCATTTGTTTGCTTTCTTCTTCTCAACAACTTCGGTAAGTGGAATCTTGATCTTCTTCAATTTGTGTGTATACAAGTGTGGTGGTTTAATATATCGTTTAAGTTGAGTGAAATTGATCACATTACGAATACCAACCTAAGAGGGAAGAACCAAATTGAATGCATTCTTGCTCATTACTTTGTAGAATTGTGTAAGGTCAAATTGAGTTATGACTATTTTTTTTTAATAAAAGTATGGAAACATGGTTTATTGCTTAAATTTAGTTTCTTAAAATTTTCTGTACTTATGTTCGAAAGCACACAAACAAGCATTCAAGGCCACTCGTTCTCTGCTCATGGTGCTGCAGGAGGACATCATTCCATACAAAAGAAATTGTCTGCCATTAAAAATGAAGATATAGGTACAGGTCTAGAACCTGCATATATTATAGTAAAAGCAACCATTGCTTCTATGGATACAGACATTTGTTGGTATGCTGCATGTCAACTATCTTTTAAGGACTGACAATGCAAAAAGAAACTAGCACCTATTGAACATGGTATTTGGCATTGTGAGAGGTGCAACCAACAAGTGTATGAATGTGAATACAAGTACATTTTCCAGTTCAACATTGAAGACAATACAGATAAATTTAATGTAATTGCATTCCAGGATGCTGCAGAACAAATTATTGTCGTACATGCTTTACAACTCTATGAATATGGCTATGAAGGAAAGATTGAAGAGACCACAAACATTTTTGCAAAATTATTCTTCAATACTTACCTATTCAAACTAGCAGTACATGAAGAATAATTTTCCAATGAGAAACAAATAAAAAACATTGTAATTGCATGTGACAAAATGGATTGTATAAAAAATCCAGAATAACACATGCAAATCCCTGAAATAGTGTCTGGATAATTAAGCATTGTCTTACTGCAACAATTCCAAAAAAGAAATTGTTTCTTGCTCACTGTTTTTAATATAATAAAGTCTTTTTGCCATTCCCATTTTCTATTAAATCATATTACAATATTCAATTATTGTTTTGTTCAAATCATATGCAATACAAACTGAGATAAAAAAAAAATTGCTAACAAACCATTCACAATTTTCCTTGCAGGTTACTTCAAATAGCATAACAAAATTCATGCCGAATAGTTTTCATCCTCAAGATCTTGCCTGCATACTTCAAACAATACCAACATACACCATATCTGAAAGAATCTCAGCCTCAACAGCATTACCTACTACATTTCAACAACACATTCCAATAGGTCTAGCAAACATACCATCTACAGAGTGTGAGCGATGCACAATCCATGCCAAAAAAATCAACAAGAGGAGAAGAGATAGATGGACTGAATCTAAGGTCCAGCAAAATGAGAAACCACATTGCTACTCAGCGATCACAACCAACATCTGCGTTTTCCTTCAGATTGCCCAATGTGAATTGCACCAGCATTCTCCTTTGAACGATATGCAAAGATGAACGACACTCAATGCTATGTCTCACTTCAAAAAGAAGAATAAAAGCGCCTACATAGTCTATCTCTTATTGGCTACAAAAAATAATTCAACATATTTTTAATAATTCATAGTTGATATACATATTTATATTATGGGAAAATTGTTTATGTTTTGATTATTATGTCACAAATTGCTCTATAACACAACTTTTTTTCTTTCTACAACACATACAACTTCATCTCGACGTTTTACTTCCCTGTTTTAAGGATATGCTAGTTACTTATGCATTTACATGCTTGTGCCTAACTATTTATTTCTCAAGAAATTTATTATTAACAACCTTTTGTTAGGTACATATTTCGCATTCATTTCTGGGGACATCCATGATGGGTGAGAATTAAGTTATGGATATCATAGAAATGGCGACTTTGGCGACTTCGTTAAAGAGATTGGAAGACATGCCGTCCATGATGATGTATTTGATGTTGCAACGAAGGGAGGAAACAATGCCGAAGCTTAAAACGAGTGCAAAAATGCATTTACATTGAAGTGTGCTTATTTTATCCAAATAAGTCCAGAAGGAACTAACCGTTGAGAAAGGAGTCCAACCATTGAATATAATAGGAGAGAGAGAAACGTGTGTTTGAACATTGTAACGTCTTTTTAGTTTTCTGAAATGGTGGGTGCATTACACTGTTTGAGAAGGGAACTGAAGTTAGGGATCATGACATGATTAACATTAAAGCAAGTGATATCTATTTCAGAGTATAGAAACCATCTAAATCCTTTCAGAGTATAGAAACTATCTAAAGCAATAGTGATGAAAAGGCTTTATTCAAAGCTCTGCAAGAACAGTCTAAATCCTTGGGGATGAAAAGGCTTTATTCGAAGCTTTGAACAAACTTCTCCAAGTTACATATTGCTTTACCTAAAAAACTAATAAATGATTTAATGAGGGATACAACTTTAAAAAGACATTTCTACCAGATAAACCTGGCTATAAGTTCACAAGGAGCTAATAACTATGCAAGAGAAGGGGGAGTAAGTACCCAAGGTAGTCAAAGTATTTAAAAAAAAGTGTCATTAATAAGGGGAGTTTATGTATCAGTGGGTAGAAACCAAGAGATGATCATGTAGTGCTATCGACAGAGGGATCAAAGCTATATCAATTTTGATGACAACATAAGTATTTTTATGGAAAGTCAGAATCAATTGAACTGAGAACACATCCTTTTTCATTAATGTCAAAGGGTGAGAATGAAGGCACAACAAAACCACATAAAAGTAAAGTTTGGTAAGAAGTTTTACCGAAGGTTGACATCAATGCCAAAGGGGAAGATTATTGGGAGAAGTTGTCATTGATGTCAAGCATTGGTGATTATTACCATTAATATTGATGTAAGGCATGATGATTATTACCATTCATTAATGAAAAAGGTGAACAAGCAGACAAAAGTGAACAGGTTGGTTTGAAGTGTGGTGAACAGGTTGAAAAGAGTGTCAACATGGATCAAAGTTGAAAATACAAATATAGTTGAAGAGCATGACACGTGACATACGATCTACATAAAGAACAACATAGAAGAAGAACCATGGAAGACATAAGACCCTAGAGGCAAAGTGATAAGAGGTCAAATTAAACATGTCTCAAACATAATATTGAGTGGGCTCCATATACTTTGTAAAAGGAAATATTTTTTATCAAATGTGAATGTCGGTTAAAATAAAAATAGCACGAGTGAATGTGTATAAATACAAATGGTCACATTTCAATTGTGGAGAGTGAGAGATGAAGTGAGAAAGATGTAATAGATGAGAATATTTTTTTGGGAATACAAGAAGCGAAGGAATAGGAAGGAAGGATCAACATCTTGTTGATCAAAGGAAGGAAGAATAAAAATCAAATTGGTTGTCTTTATTGCAGACATGATATCTCATTAATAGGTTGATTGAAGAAAATAATCAGAAATTTGTGGGTGTAGAGATTCGTGAGGCAGAAATAAAGCATTAGAGTAGCTAGTGCTTGTGGGAGCAAAAATAAAGCTTTGGTATATCCATTGCTAGTAGGTGCAAAAAGAAAGTTGTGGGTTAACCATAGATTGTAGGGGTAGATAAAACATTGAGGCAATTATTGCTCATATGCTTGTGGCATATAAATCATGACCTGTTTACCAAATCTTTATTAAAGGTCAACACTATCAATATTTTTGCTATGCTTAACATAAAGGAAGATGCCATTCAAGAAGTATGATAATGTTTATTACCATTTCCTTATGCCAAGTCAAGATTGAAAAATTTTAACACATACTTTCAACTTAAAATTATATATATATATATAACTTCATCTCGATAATTCAATACAAACCAAAATATTGAAAAAACAAGTGGAATAAGCAACAAAGTTGCTTAGTACCTACCTCCTAAGAAGAGATTGAAAATATATAGCAATAGGATAATTTTGCTATAAAAATATATGATAAAACAAATATAATTACAATTTGAAAGAAATTAAAACAAAAATGAATTAAAAAATGTCTATTTAAATACGATATAGGTTATTGCAATGTAGCATAAAACAAGCATATTCAAGCTTCCTTACATACTTCTAGTAATATTCTTGACTTATGTTATAAAAATATGCAAGTTTCTTTATAGACTAGCATAAATAGGAAATGAAAAATAATAGCTTATATGACTATAAATTAATATCATTGTTGTGAGAATAGTTTATTTGTATTTTATTATAAATTTATAATGTTATACAAATATGCAAGTTTTTTTTATAGACTAGCATAAATAGGAAGGTATATAATGATCAAATGGTTGAAAGATAGTTGTGGAACGAAAGCGTTTGGAAATATTTTTTTATTCATTATATTCTTCTAGTGAAATGAGTTCAACTCTAAGTTATCCATACCTAGATACATGTTATCCATTTATCAACTATCAATTATTTTTATATATGCATTGCTACAAGTTATCCATTCATTATCTAGCTACTAGATATTTTTTATATTTGTTTATTTCGAATTTTGAACTAGTGTCATAGAATCAATTTTCATGGTACACTTGTCTGATCCTTGTTTGTAGATGAAAAAGCATAGGCCATAG
>LPNX010060156.1:0-12972 GCA_001517045.1 Pseudotsuga menziesii | reverse complement strand
ACTAAATAATTACAAATTTAATGAAATATGTGTTCTTAGTTTGGTTTGGTTATTTTTAATATGGTTTTGAGTTCTTGTCAATGTTGTTTATCCCATGTTTTAAATCTACAGATCAGATGGACTTTTATGGTTTTGTTTATGGTGCTTGTCATCATATGATGAACCTTGATTCAACCACCTAGGTATTATATTCTCAATGTCATGACCTAGTTAGTTCAAAAGCAGTTTGTATAGTTTCAACAACCAACAAAATTGTCGAGTATCATGCAGTGATAGGTTTGTTAGCTGAAGCCACCACTCATGACATTGATGATTTAGTAGTCTTTATGGACTCTCAGCTAGTGGTTTCTCATTTAAATCATGTTTATGCCATTCAGAACCCGGTGCTCCTTTGAATTTTTCGGAGAGTACGTTTGTTGGAAAGGTCATTCGAATCCATGACTTATCAACATTTTCCTAGATCTTGTAACACATTTGTAGATTCACTTTCCAATTACATGATAGATTGGTGCATTGCATATTCACAACATTTGGATAAGTAAAATAACATGGTTCATTGTAAATAATCATAAAACAGTAAAAAGACATACAACTCATTAAATATCATTCCATGATTGAAAACAAATAGACCTCCAATAGATAAGTCTATGTGTGTGTGTGTATATCAAAAGTGTGTTTTATAAAAAATGGTCTCGATACCCTAACTAAAGCATGTTGGCTTTCAGATACACAAAATAACAAAAAATAATGAAGTTAGATAACTTTCAGTGTCTACATCATGTGGGATCCTAGTGGTTCTCATGATAGCACATGACGACTCTTGCCACTCTCTGTAGCAAGCATCCAAAGAGGCCTTACACTCTTGTGGCGTGTCTTTGATACCTCCTAGGGAGGTCATCTATAGTGATGTCTAGTATATCTAGTGTCAAACAACTGAGTTTCTCCTCCATTTCGGTCATCTTGTCATCTCCTTTATGTACAAAATGACTCCCCACTCTCCTGTCAATGGGAGATGAAACCCTAGGTCGTTCGAATCACACATCGACATGTGAAAAGTAGGTCTCGTTAACATACATAAAAATCATAAAATATAAAATATAAAAACATCAATGTCTTAGTGTCTCACTCACCCATATCACCCTATTGAGCATCTATTGGCACGAACAGATATGGATCCCCCCTAAAGTCAATAGTGACGTATGCATAGTCCTCAATCATGAGGAGTTGATCATTTAGCCATCAGAAGAATGCAGTCCCATACTTGACCTTGGAGCCTCCACCACCATGGTGGGCCATAACCTCTACCCAACACAACATATAAGGATCCCATACCCTCAACTTAGTGAAGGCCACTTATGGCCTCAGGAGTGGTACTCTCTCGAAGAAAAAGGACACTAATATAGTGCCATAACCAAACTACTTCAACTCTCCTTGTTGACAATTGGTGAGATGTTCCTTGAGAGTAACAAGTAGGGATTATTCCTAGTTGAAGACTGTGGGAGCCATTCCTCCAAGGCATAGAGCATATGTTAAAGGGATGCTTGGTAAGCCCATTGGCTCCTCGATATGTGATGCATGGTGAACAATATTGTGCAAAGAGTTAGATCTCTAATGGCCTTGATGGGTATTTTATTTTCGCACATCTATGTACCCAAAAAGTAGTAATGATCAATAATACCATGTGTGGTGATTTCCCCACCATGAGGACCATTCAATGAAATGGGCACTCCTTTCCATGATAAGCCTATAAGGAAGTAGATGTCCTCTACTTCCATCTTCAGAACTTGATCCCCTACCTCAAAATACTATTGCTTAGGATTCCACATCTCGAGAATGTACTCCATTATCTTTACCTGTGACCTCATGTTGGACACGTTGAATACTTTCAAGAGACCACACCCACATAAAGTAACCACAATCCCAGCATCATTCTTAGCTCTAATGTCATCGTGGTCATGCTCTCTTTCTTTCCAAATCACCATATTTGCTGAAGATAGCCTTCCAAAAAGTTAAAATGAGGTATTAGAACATGAATCCAACAATTTAAAATACTTAAAATTTATTCTTTTTACCTATTTTTACCATGTTCTAGGGAAACTTATGGCATCGCCTATTTCCCATTAGGACAGAGCGGTGCCACCACCCTTTTCTATAGAAAAATGTGCAGTGTCACCTTGGCACGTCATTTCTCGAAAGAGGAAAGAGCATTACCAAATGGGTGCATTTTCCCTTTGGTAAATGATCTTAAAACCCTAAAACATGCATAAAATTGGAAAGAAAAAGCATGAAAAGATTGGGAATGAGTTTAGGATTTACCTGGAACTAACAGTTCTGAAAATAGTGAACTCACGGCTCCGTAATCCTTAGTTGGAATCTGCACCCTAAATGGCCCAAAATCCTCTCTAGATGGGAAAAATGCAAATGATAAGTCCTTTTTACTATTTACTAGCTTTTATTCAAATATTTTTTGGTTTTATTTTATTATTTTAATTATTTTATTAAATATTTACCCTCAAATAGTCTATAGAGCCTAGTTTTTAATATTTTTGGAGTCTAATGGTCGTTTTGAGGCTTGTAGGGCATGGAGAAATTGATTTTTTCGTTATGAATGAGTTTATTTTTGAATTTTTCATCCTCAGACCAAGCAAAAAAAGCTCATGAGCACTATTTTCAGAATTTTAGTTGTGCTCGTTAAATCTAGTACTAAATTTTTGAGTCAAATTTTACTTCTTTTTCAAGCTTGTTAAACCTTTTCATGAAAAGAAACACTAGTAGAGCCCTCTTTAAGCTCTTTTTTGACTCTTAAAATGTGAAAAGATCATCAAGTGAACTTGTCTTCTTCACGCTCGTAAAAGGACTTGAAGAGTCATCTTTCCGACGATAGTTTACCCCTTTTTGGTTCAGATTGACTAAGTTACAAAAAATGTATACTATAATCATTGACTTGAAGAGTTCTCTAAGGTATTATTTTATAATTTTTAGAACTCAGAGACTAAATCATACAAAAAATGATAGAGTCTTCTTTGTTTCATTCATACTCTCTAAATGTGAATGACACCGAGTTTTGTTTCAATGGACTCGTTAAACTAAAAAATGAGAGAACCTCTTTTGGGAACAGACCCCTCCTTTCTCAGGTTCGTAAAACATGTGAGAATGGACTTATCCTATGATAAGCTACAATGAGTGTTTGTTTCCCTCTTTGAACTTGTAAAAAAAAAAGGAATTCATCAATCATGATGGGGAAAGTATGGGAAAGGGAACTGTATTTCATTTGCAAGAATGGTAGTTTGTAGTCACCTTTGAACATGGAACTTATTTACATTTCATTCAGTCAATTCGGTATTCGACTTGCTTCTGATATGATCCACTTTTATGATTCATGTCACTCCTTTGAGTCTTTCAAAAAATGCATTGTCCATCATCTCATTATGTCTTAGTATCTTCCTCATTAAGTCAATGCTGCCAAGTCTTCGGTCATGTTTCCCTATGTTCAAAGGAAAGTTGTATTGAGATTTTACATTTGCAGTCAAAACTACCTTTGTGTCAGTTACCTTTGAGTCAGTCCTATAGTTACATCATACTCAAATTCCAGAACTTTGTTCCGAGTTTTGTGTCATTGATGTGGGATTCATCATGCCCCTCCTTTGACGAGACTATTCCTATCGATTTCATATTATCATCCAGGAATTAGGATTAGAAACATAGTAGTTCCTTGAGATCTATATACATCAATAACAGATTCTCTTGCTTTTGACAATAGGTTTTCATCATTGAATTTTGATCGAAATATTCAACTGAGTGTTCGACATCAAAACTTCTATTCACATTCAGGAGATTGTACTAGAGATACTTCAGAATTATCGACATCAATGGTGATATCCCTTGCACTTTTTAACGGTTTTTCATCATTAACCGGTAATCAAGTGGTTTCTACCATGTTCGACATCAATACATTGTAACCACATGGATAGAATTGTACTTTGTTGAAGACAAGAAGAATTCCATGGGTATTTGTTAAGCGCTCATTGCTTTTCCCCCAGGTTGTGATGGAGTATTTTTATGAGTCCTAGCATGGATCCACATTTTTAAGGTTGTGGTTGTGCTCAAATTTGTGTATGTATGACATAGATCTACATTGTATGTCTGGTATATATGTCCAAGTTTGAGTGTTCTTCGCATGGATCTACGTTGTATTCTAGTAGCCATGATTATTTGTACCTCACATGGATCTGCTTTGTAATGGTTCACATCCATTGTGAGATTCAAATGGATATTAATCAAAGTATTGATGTACCACAGAATGAGCTTGGTTGATGAAGATCTTTGATCAGTGAACTATTGCCTCGAAGTGATAACTTGTTCTTACAAAGCCTTCACCTATCCTATCCCTCCAGCCTCATGCTTTGGGAGCATACATTACTCATCATCATCATATTATGCGAACCAAACATCATAACTTACCTCAAACCCCCAAATTGAGAATTTGAATTTGGGCTAGGATCATTGATTTTATGTCTTTTTCCACCACCGCACTTTCCTTTTGGACAATGTGCATTACCCCTATGTGTAATGCCTATTTTCCAATAACAAAAAGAGGAACCGAGCCTCTATCTCGTCCTTTAGTAGGGAATTTTGTGAAAAGTGAAAGAAAATCCTTTGCATAATCATTTTTGCATGGTTTTACTTTTATGTACTCACCTCATGCATTCACCTAATCGCAAAAGATAAAATCAAGTATTAGCCTTAGGTTAAAATTTGCAGAAAGGTGTGTGATAGGTTAGAGACGTATTCCAACGTCTTTAAATGTAGGATCTGTCATTATTTCCCTGCACTGCATCCCAAGGATCATGTGATTCTTCCACGTACTACTAGTATATATAACGACCTTTCACGTACCCCTGAGGTATATAGAAACTTACTTCATGTACTCGGTGGTATATTGGAAGGACCCTTTCAGACGATTTTTCATTAGACAACACTACTATGAAGTGTAGCTCCCACATAACTTGTGTATATAGGAAGACAGTTTTAGGAATCCTAAGACCATATGAGCATATCCCTTTGGCCATCGTACCACCACAATATACTGAGAACAACACTCAGGGAGATTACTACACATGTGTCATCCAGATAGTTAGGTGTTTAGGAAAGGGTACGATCCCAATCCTCCTTGTCATGTTTTACTATTGGACCTTGCAGTATATTGTGAGTTGTGGTGATTTGACAATCCCATGAGGATCCTAAATTTTTACCACTCCTATCACAAGTTTTGATTGTTCCTTTAGCTTGAGTATCTTTTGATTTTCCTGACTATATTGGGTTCCTTTTTAGATCATTTTTATTTTTACAAACTGGATTATTTTCCATGGAGAAGGTCTCATCAGTTACAAGGTTTATCACCAGAAAATCCTTTGAATCCTCAGGCTCAACCTCCCATGGAAAGAGACATGGAAAAACATTTTGAGGCAGGTAGTGCTTATATGCCTGAACTAGAAGGAGTTCTAGTTGAAGAGGAAGGAGTTCAATATCCTCTTCCCAATGCTCCCATGATAGACCTATCAGGACCACCACTGCTGGAGAAACCCTCCTCTCAAAATACATTCTTTGTCGTCCCAGCTCCTTCTGGAGCTGGGCCTAATCAATTTCATCCTGATGAAACGGTAGCTCCTATATTTGGACCTAATGCTCCATCTTGGGAAACTGCCCTTGGTCAAGATATCTCTCAGTTTGGTACTACTACTACTATAAATGTGTCGGATATGGAGTTGAACACAAAATCTAGAAGACATTTTCCCTACATTTTACCTAGTGAACTTTTAGGTAGGTCATTGAATATCCCTTCTAGTGTCGTTCCAGCCAATCCTCCATCTCCACCTATGGTGTCTAGAATTGACACTCCTTCAAGAGTGCCATAGTCAGCTAAAAATCCTTTATCTAATTCACATATGGGAGGAACCTCCATGCCTCCCATAGATTTGTCGAGTGTTGGAAGTCAATTTGTCCTTCCTACATCTTGAAGAACTAGAGGATCTTATGTACCCATTCTACAGAATATTTCACATCGTCCCCCTCCAGTTGTTGGAACTAGTGGTCATACTGGTCTTTGTCCTATTGGTCGTGCTTCCAGCCTCCTATATCAGCTTGGGTCCCTCCTCAACATTCTAAGATTGGTAATCAATGCCTTAGTGGGGCAAAGTACAATAATCCACTATATGTCCTTTATCATGGAGGATTTACCAATTAGTGGGCTCAAACCTACTTATGGACCTCAAGCCAGACTCAACCAGGTGCAACCACCATTTATGGGCAAAAATTCTCCCAACTATAAAAAATTTGGTGGGTTTTACGACCAACCTCAACAGACCTTTCGTCCTATCGGGGTAACCCTACCTTGTCAGTATTACAATTACCCACAAACAAACTGAAAAATTCCATTTTTTGCTACATTCGATTAGCCTAGCTTGTCTAAGTTAATAAATGATCCCATTCAACACGATCCGTTTTGGCCTACCATCCCGGTCAAAATTTCGTTAGACATTACAAATTTCGATTGCAAACAGGGAGAAGATCCCAAGAACCATGTGATGACCTTATATTTATGGTGTTCATCCAAATCCATAATGGATGATTCTATCCAATTGAGACTCTTCCATATAACATTGACCAGCATGGATGCAAAATGGTATATCAAACTTCCACAAAACTCTTTTGTGGATTTCAATTCGTTGGAAACTGTGCTTCTTACTCATTTCTAGTTACCTATCCAATATGAAACTAGTACATATATCTTGACCTCTCTTTGGAAAAATACCTTTATTAACATATAAGATCATATCCATAACTAGAGGAGGCATCAGAGGTTAATCAAAGCTCCCATTTCAGATCACCTGTTGGCTGACTAGTTCACCAAGTCCTTGTTGCCTCCTATTACCTTGGATGTGGTTATGGGTGTTTTTGTTATAAAATAACATAATATTAGTTGGGACCAATATTTAGACTTAGTTTATTCTTACTATGGAACTTAATATGATTTGATTTCTCATGCCCTACGTCCCAGCACCGATCTTTCCAAGCCACAAATAGAGACTCATGTTGATGGTGTTGTTGGTATAATCTAGAATTCATCTACAACCAAGCCTACTAAATCACAGAGTGCTTCAACTAAAACTCCTTATAATCCTACAGTTACCACCAAGGTGAATGCAATTCAGTCCTCACAATCACCCCTCAATAAGAAAAAAAGGAAAAGGTAAGAATAAGAAACCTGGAAACTAGTCCTAGAGTACAAAAACATCGACGCTAGAGAATGACACCAAACCTAAATGGAGGGATAAGTATCCTTGCTTGCTGTGTGGAGATGATCACTTCATGAAGGAGTTTGCTCATCATGAAGAGATCAATAATTTTTTGAAAAGTAACCCCATACTAGCCATGTTAACTGACCCCTTTCCATCCTAGCAACCAATGATTCACCATTTTTCTTCACATGGTCCCTCATCCTCTATTGAAGACATTTGAATGATGTCTGCTGAGACCGTTGCGCTGACTACCATAATTCAAACATATGATAAAACACCTAAGAAGAAAGAGAAGGGTGCTTCTCCTGAGAAGAATCCTCCTATCAACCCTTCTCCTCCACCTCCTACTAATGGTCCTCTCACTATTGAGACCTAGTTTTGACACAATCTTGCGTCCTCCTAAGATTACAATCTGTAGAAACATGTTCAAACCTAGTGCTCAGGCTGCCCAATAATACAATTTTGTTCAAGATTAATCTCAAGAACCTTGTGCCATTTCCATGTTGGAAGTACTCCAAATCTGTCCTAAACAATAGAAGAATTTGTTGTCAGCCCTAGGAGCCTTCGATCCTGAGAGTTCCACCATGATCACTTTTAATGTGGAGAATTATAAGCCAATTTTATCCCATCAAGTCACTATTTATATTGTTACTATATTGGTTGGTAGGAAGGTCCATTGGACTGTACTAGATGAAGGAGCTTCAATATCATTTTATCTATGTCTTTTTTGAAATCCATCAGCTCTCCTAAACTAAATAAATCACCATCCAACTTAAAATCTTTCTATGGACGAGGTTTTCAACCCCATGGCCTGCTACCTGCATTATCCATTAAGTTGGGGAGAAGAACTGTTTCTATCTAGGTAGAAGTGGTTGATTCTCCTTTGGATTACAATTTGTTATTAGGAAGGAATTGGTTCTATTCTATGATGGTTATTGCATTGTTAGTTTTCTGCACACTCCAATTCCCGTATCAAGGAAAAAATTGTGACCGTATATCAGCTTGATTATTGTTCATCTGATATTACTGATTTCATGGAAAATAATGTTCCGATGATAGGAAAGTCACCTCCTCCATATCAGTCTGTAGGGGTTATGATTTTGAAATAATCTTCACTCATGGGATTTTTTCCATCAGTGCTTCCCCTCATAGTGTAGAAACTGCCACGGTAAACATGATATCATCCACAACCAGGGGCATGTCTCAAGGGAAAGAGATTGTTGAATCATCTTCTATGAGTCCACATGAAGCCCTATATGATTCCATTTAGTCTATTTCTGATGCCTAGATAGATAATCATCATTTGGTAGCATCAAATCCTTACCATCTTCCTTATTGGTTAGATTCCCCTCTCTCAAATATCGATTATCTCTCACATACTTTTCCATCAGATGAGTCTATTATAGAAGTTATGATTCTGGATGAATCTTTATGGGAAGAGTCTCATCACTGATCTTCATTTCTTTCTAATGCCAATTCAATAGATTCATATTTTGTTTCTTTGATCAGTTCTGATAAGGTAAAGTATCCACAAATGCCTGTTTTATTACAAGGTGTTGATTCTGAAGGGAATTTATCCAACATCACCAAAACAGTTCCCCTCGACATATCAGTAAATATAGAAGTTGTCGAGCATGTTCAAATAGGTTAGAACTGGTTGGAAATGAAAGTTGAGGAATAATGAGCTCTTTTTAATGAATTCTGTGATGTTTTTCCTAGACTTATGAAGAAATTCCCTGGATTAATCCATCTATTGTCGTACATGGGAACAAGACATACCTGATGGCAAGACCTGTTAGGAAAAAAATTCACCAAGTCAACCCAAGAAAAGATGCAGCCATTAAAGCTAAAGTTGAGAAGCTTTTAAAAGATGGTTTCATCTACCCCGTGTCTTTAACCAAGTGGGTATCTAATACTGTTCTTATCGCAAAGAAATGGGACACTACTAGGGTTTGTATTGACTTTAGGAATTTGAATAAAGCATGTCCTAAGGAGAACTTTCCAACCACTCACATTGATCAAATCATTGATAATTGTGTTGGAAGTGTCATTTTTTCCTTTATGGATGGATTTTTCGACTATAATCAGATTGAGATCTTACCTATTGACCAACACAAAATGACATTTATTTTCCAATTGGGAACCTTCGCTTATCGAAAGTTTCCTTTTTATTTGAAGAACGTTGGAGCTACCTTCCAATGAGCTATGTCTTATGTTTTTCATGATATAAAACACATAGTGGAACCTTATTTGGATGACTTACCTACTCATTCATAGTGGGAGGAAGATCATTCAGGGAATCATAGACACATTTTCCTTCGATGTCATCATTACCATATTAAACTCAATCCACACAAGTGCATTTTTGGTATTGAGATTGGATGTTTACTTGGTTTTGTTGTTTCTTGGGATGGAATTCGAATTGATCCCTTAAACATTGCTACTATCCTTGCCTTACCAGATCTGACAATCATTACTGAACTCCAAATTTTGCAAAGGAAGGAAAAATTTATTCATTGTTTTGTGTGCAATTTTGCAGAAAAAACGCATGGCTATATGCGTCTCTTGAAAAAGAAAATTCCCTTTTTGTGGGATGATCAGGATCAAAGAGATTTTAATAATTTGAAACATTCCATAACACACTCACCAGTGTTGCACCCCCCAAATTATTCAAAATATTTTCTTCTTTACATTGTCGCCTCCACTACTACCTTTGGCATGGTTTTAGTGAAGGGAGATACAAACAACCAAGAACATGTGACCTACTATTTTAGTAAGAGTCTCCTTGACTTTGAAACCTGCTACTCACATGTGGAGAATCTAGCTTTGGCTACAGTCATCGTTGTGCAATAATTCTTCCATTGAATCTTTCTTCACACCACTACCATGCTTGAAGATCAAAACCCTATGTACTATATTCTTACCCGTTAGGTACTAGGGGGGGAATATTCCCATTGCATTGTCATCCCACAGGAATTTTATCTCGAATTCGCTAAGACCACTTTAAAGAAGTTTTTGGTATTTGTGGATTTGATATGTGACATTCTGCGTGCTCTCATGGAAGCTGAGCTGAATGATTCATTTCTAGATGAATTCTTGTTCTTGATAAGCATGAACGACCCATGGTATGGAGATTTGATCATATATCTCTAGACCCAAATATTTCATCTTAATCTATCTTATGATGATCACATGTGCATTCATCACCACGCTAAGTATTACCTCATTCTTAATGATACCTTATACCAGTGTGGTATTGACTCTATTCTTCAACAATGTCTCACTCACGAAGAGGCTGAAAAAGTCATGAATGACTGCCACTCTAGAGCTTGTGGAGGCCATCTTTCTAGGATGGCTACAACTCAGAAAATCCTTCGCGTTGGGTACTTTTGGCCCTCGATATTTAAAGATTGTCATGAGTCGGTTAAAAAATTCCCACCTTGTCATCCTTTCTATCCAAAAAAGCATACCCACCCTGGTTCGTTACACACTGTCATCACCGTTCGCCCTTTTTCCAAAAGGGGGATTGAATTTATGCATTATAAGCCTACCTCATCCTGGGGCATGGTTACATTATTGTAGCTGTGGAATATTTCACAAAATGGGTTGAGGTAATTCCTACATATGCATAGGATGGTAATACTTCCACCATATTCTTATTTAATCACGTCATATCTAGGCTTGGAGTTTCGCAGGCCAGAGTAACTAATCATGTATCTCATTTTCGTAATTAGATGATGGCTGACCTGAGTACCAAGTTGGGTTTTTGTCACAAAAACACAACCCCTTACTATCCACAAGCTAATGTCTAGGTTGAATTCATTAACAAAGTCTTGAATCCATTAACAACCCCTTATTCCATTCAGAACCAGATGCTCCTTTGAATTTTTTGAAGAGTACGTTTGTTAGAAAGGTCATTCAAATCCATGACTTATCAACATTTTCCTAGATCTTGTAACACATTTGTAGATTCACTTTCCAATTACATGATAGATTGGTGCATTGCTCATTCACAACATTTTGATAAGTAAAATAACATGGTTCATTGTAAATAAGCATAAAACAACAAAAAGACATACAACTCATATAAATATCATTCCATGATTGAAAAAAAATAGACCTCCAATAGATAAGTCTCTCTCTGTCAATATATATATATATATAAAAAGTGTGTTTTACAAAAAATGGTCTCGAGACCACGACTGAAGCACGCTGGCTTTCAAATATACAAAATAAAAAAAAATACTGAAGCTAGATAGCTTTTAGTGGTTGCATCATGTGGGATCCTAGTGGTTCTCATGATAGCACATGACGACTCTTCCCACTTTGCATAGAAAGCGTCTCAAGCATCCTGACACTCCTATGGTGTGTCTTTGAAACCTCCTAGGGAGGTCATCCATAGTGATGTTTGGGATATCTAGTGTTAACTAATTGAGGTTCGCCTCCATCTTGGTCATCTTTTCATGTCCTCTATGTACAAAATGGGCCCCCACTCACCTGTCAATGGGAGATGAACCCCCAGGTCGTACCAATCCCACATCTGCATGAGAAAAGTAGGTTTGGTTAACATATATAAAAATCATAAAACATAAAATAAAAAACATCAATGTATTAGTGTCTCACTCACCCATATCACCCCGATGAGTATATAATGGTAGGGACAAATCTGGATCTCCCTTGAATTTAGTATCGACATATGCATAGTCTTCAATCATGAGGAGCTAATCATCTAGACATCAGAAGAATGCAGTCCCATACTTGAAATTAGAGCCTCCACCACCATGGAAAGACATATCTCTACCCAACACAACATACGAGGATCTCATACCCTCAACTCAGTGAAGGCCACTTGTGGCCTTAGGTGTGGTACTCTCTCAAAGAAAAAGGACACTAAGATAGTTCCATTACCAAACTACTTCAACTCTCCTCGCCGACACTTGGTCAGTTGTTCCTTGAGAGTAACAAGTAGGTATTACGCCCAGTTGAAGACCATGGGCACTATTACCTCCAAGGTGTAGAGAATATGTGCACGAGATTCCTTATGAGCCCCTTGGCTCCCTAATATGCACTGCATGGTGAAAAATACTATGTGAAGAGGTATATCTCTAATGGCCTTGATGGCTATTTGTTTTATGCACATATGTGTACCCAGAAAGCAGTAACGATCAATAAGACCCTTTCCCCGCCATGAGGACCAGTCAACAAAATGGGTGCTCCCCTCTATGATAAGCCTACAAAGAAGTAGATTTCCTCTTGTTATTGGAAATACTCACCTTTTGCAGACAGAAGTTGTTTCCCTAGCATGAACACTCGAATATAGAATACAAGAGTCACAACAATGAAAAGCACTTCCCCTAATATTGATAGATGCTTGGAATGGATTCTTTTACCTTCCATTTAATGTGATGTGCCATTATTATGAAATTATGGATCTCTAGAGATTTAGCTACATGAAACACACAAAAAAAACATGTAATATCAAAGCACCAATTACAATCTATAATCATATGATGATGACTAAGGAGTTAAACACTGAAACAAGTGGAAAGAAACTTTCATTTCATAAATGGATTTAGAAAGAGAAATTACAACCAAGAGCCTTAGTGTTGAGAAGTCTCTTCGAAAGCAACACCTTGCCTCCAAAGCTTCAAACTTTCCTACCCAATGCTCACTC
>LPNX010060136.1:0-39960 GCA_001517045.1 Pseudotsuga menziesii | reverse complement strand
CCCCTTATCCTTTGGAACCATGCCCTTTTCATTCAACGTTGCACTGCCGTAGCTGGTTGTGGTTTATTTTTATTTGATGCGCGTGTTTACATGATGTCATGTATTAAGGTGCCAGATAGGACGACAAACCATCGGCAAATATCCCCATTGCCGAAACATACACAACAAAATTGATGGTGGGGCTTTTGCCTTGAGCTCCTCACCACGACTAATTACAATATATACATCATGCATACGGGGTCGAAACCAGGGACGTGACACNCGACAGTTTGAATCCATCACATTCACACATGTCCCAAGAGCTTACAACAGTGTCACAGACCAAATGGCGAACAATATCCTAGACTGGCATATCAATCACACCATGTAACACCCCTATCAGGCATCATTACCCCATAGCATATAATCCAAATATACAAAAAACCAAAAACACTGCATTGCATCAACATTTGCATACATAAAATATAAAACTATAAAAAATGACATTTGCATCCATAGGGGCATCCACGTGCCTAGTCATACATACATCATATCATATCATATCAAAAAGGGGCATCCACGTGCCCGGCAGCCTAGACTACTTGCATCCATGTGCAGTATCAAACATATCATAAAGCGCATCCACGTGCGTACAAATGAGACAACATCACCAAAAAATGTGCATCCACGTGCATATATATATATACAAGTCAAACAATACATGTTCAAAACTATACATGTTCTGAGTACCCCAGTACTCAGCTATACAAAAAATATATATGTACATCCCTCAAAGCTCATAAAATACAGGCCGTNCAAAAAATATATATGTACATCCCTCAAAGCTCATAAAATACAGGCCGAAGCTACAAAATATCGGCGGGAGTCCCCTGTACTCCCTAAAGGGAGTCATACCCTGCGTCACTCTCCGTGTCAGCATCCTATGACTCCTCCTCCCGCTCCTCCTTCGACGAGTCCTCACCTCGCCTGAGCCTCGGTGCCCGTGCTCGTGCCCTCTCCGCTAAGAGAGCCACCCGGAACGCTATCCCTCTGAAATCCCGAGGCGCCTGCCTACAATCCCGACGCACATCTCGCGGAAGGTCCTCCCACCCCGCATCACTCACTCCTGTCAACAGCCGCTCAGTCCCGACGCACGTCTCGCGGAAGGTCCTCCCACCCCGCATCACTCACTCCCGTCAACAGCCGCTCCAGCAGCATCCATACAGACTCTAGAGCCCCATCCACGTCTCGCCGATGCACCGGACCCCGCCTGGGCAAAGCCGGANCAGCCGCTCTAGCAGCATCCATACAGACTCTAGCGCCCCATCCGCGTCTCGCCGATGCACCGGACCCCGCCCGGGCAAAGCCGGAACTGCCACTATCCCTCGTCACGCCACATGCCCTGGCGGCGGCTGCGGGCCCACATCTGCAAATCGACCACTTGTTAGTAACTCTATATCAAACATACATCATACATAACATAAAAACTAGACAAAACAATCAAAATGATACATACCATCTGGACCCCATGCCTGTCCTGGTGGACGGGGCGCATCTGGATCCCCTCTGTAATCCATGTCCCTGTAAGGAAAGTCCTCCAGTGTCAGTGGCAACTGGAGCCACTGCATGTATAACTCATCCGTAAAATACCGGCAAACATCACCACCACCACGGCGGCGCATCATCTCCCCCCATCGAATCATACGAGGCTCCCTCACGCCTCCTGCCCTAATCGGCACCCGCGGCCGCAGTGTGGGGACCCTCTCCATAAAGAAGGCGCACAAGAACGACCCAAAGCAGAATCCCTTGCCAGCTTCCTTCACTGCGGTCAGCTGTCGCTGAACGTAGGTCAGGAACATCTGACCCCATGCAAAATAAGTCCCCCCCAGTGTACGCTCCACAAGCTGCATCTGCCCCCCAGACACCTTCTCAGGTGACTGAGAGCCCAGGATCCGCACTATACATGCGGCCGTCACTCGAACCACTAGCTCCCGTAAGTCGCTAACTCGGAGTGCATTCCGATACACCCACGCCTCTGCCCCACAGAACCGCACTGCCATATCAACAATATCAAGATCCGTGGACCCCCGCGGCTGGGTATCTGCCACCCTCCCTAGGCAGGGCAACCCCGTCAGAAAATAGACATCAGCAAGGGTGGGGTCCACCCTCTCCCCCTGTACTCGGAACGCCAGTGAATCTGGCTCCCAGAAACTCACTAAGCGGTTCAGCAGCAACCCTGCTGACCGAATCATCGGAATCTCAGCAAACTTCAGTAGGCCGAATATCCCAAGCATCGAACGCACACGACGATACTCTCGGATAATGTCCACCAGCCCCTCTGGCATCTCTCGCTCTCTCCATACAGTCCGTGGCATCCTGTCAGTCACACAACAAAACCTCATTAGATTCTTGTTCAAAATAGACATTCTCACCCTTCCCAAACAACTCCAAACAAAAAAGACAGTCGTGGTCCAAACCGCGGCTGTCAAGCCGACAGTCGCGGCCCAGACCGCGGCTGTCAAGCCAACAGTCGCGGCCCAGACCGCGGCTGTCAAGCCGACAGTCGCGGCCCAGACCGCGGCTGTCAAGCCAACAGTCGCGGCCCAGACCGCGGCTGTCAAGCCGACAGTCGCGGCCCAGACCGCGGCTGTCAAGCCAACAGTCGCGGCCCAGACCGCGGCTGTCAAGCCGACAGTCGCGGTCCAGACCGCGGCTGTCCAGACCGCGGCTGTGAAGCTGACAGTCGCGGTTTAGACCGCGGCTGTCAAAACCAACAGACGCGGTCCAAACCGCGGCTATCAAGCCAGACAGTCGCGGTCCAGACCGCGGCTGTCAAAACCCGACAGTCGCGGTCCCGACCGCGGCTGTCCAGCCGGACAGCCGCGGTCCAGACCGCGGCTGCCAAGACCGGCAGTCGCGGTCCACCCTTGTGGACCGTACAAACACCCCCCCGGGACCCGCAACCCTTCCCCCAACCCAAAAAGAAAACAGGCATAAGTTCAATGGAATACCTGGCTCTCCCGAATCTCAAAACCGCCGGTCAGATCGTCCAGAAATCCCACGTAAGCTCTGGTACACTCCGATCATGTACGAAATAGGAATAGTACAAATGACGTGTCATATTGGGCCCACTTACTATTTATAGCCCGTTGACCCTTTCCTTGTTTGGCCATTTCGAACCCATACGGAGTCCGTTTTCCGAACCGTTTCCACGATTGGAACCAGCACGACGAGACCTTCACAATGGTCACTTCATTGCATCATTTTTTCGCAATTATTTTTTGCCCATTTTCTCGACCCCAAGAGTCGTCTCGGTTTGCGTGCCACTTTGACCGCCCTCCGTTTTTAGCATTTTTTATATTTACGGAATCACTTTTCCGAGCTCGTGATGATGCTTGAGATATTTTCTCGCTCTCACCTAGCTACAATCATAACATTGTGCCCGGACATCTTGCTACCTTGATTAGCGCGCCACATCGGCCGTCGTCCGATAGTCCCACACTTGTTACATGAGCCATTCACTCCTGTCATACTGCAAAGGTTCCGTTAGTTTGCCACCATTCATCCACCCTGCATGAAGGCCCACCAGTGTTCCCCCTCACCATCAGTACTAATCATCATAAATGTTCCTTGATTGAACACTTCCTCCTTGCCTGACCATTCCAAATACAGAGTCTTCTTATTTGCTTTCAGACTCCTTAAAATTGAAAGCAACCACGAGCATGAACTGTCATGGGCTCGCAAAATCCACATGACAGTACCATTCCATAAATACAGAGTCTTCTTATTTGCTTTCAGACTCCTTAAAATTGAAAGCAACCACGAGCATGTACTGTCCCGGGCTCGTAAAATCCACACGACAGTGCCATTCCATCATTTCAGAGTTTTCTTATTTGCTTTCAGACTCCTTAAAATTGAAAGCAACCTCGAGCATGAACTGTCATGGGCTCGCCAAATCCACATGACAGTGCCATTTCATCACTACAGAGTCTTCTTATTTGCTTTCAGACTCCTTAAAATTGAAAGCAACCACGAGCATGTACTGTCCTGGGCTCGTAAAATCCACATGACAGTACCATTAATCCATCACTTCAGAGTCTTCTTATTTGCTTTCAGACTCCTTAAAATTGAAAGCAACCACGAGCATGAACTGTCATGGGCTCGGAAAATCCACATGCCAGTACCATCTTATATCCCCACTTCTTCTAGTTCACCAACCCAGGAAGAAGTCCCCCCGCGCCTCTTGGCGCTATGATCAATCCTCTCGGCAGCACCTCCAATCAGGTCGCCTTTGTTCAGAGTATTCTGCAGTCTCCTACCCTGTTACCACAGCTTGAGTCTCCCTCAGCCCAGTGAACTGCCCAGATCCCTTATAGCTATGATCCCTTTACCACCGATCAGTTTCATGTGCTGCCCGATCATCCCCGCCATCATACTCTGAACAAAGGAAGTTTGAGTCCACCCACTCTACTTGCCCAGTTAGTCCCACCAGTTTATCACTCTTCCCATCAGTACTATCACAGTTCATTTTTACACCTCGCGCTCCTGTCAAGGAAACATCATTGCCTTGATAGTTGCAGGTCTCCCTCTGTCGACGACAACTCCTCTATTCCAGAGGATAGACCTAGAGGCTCCTGCGCCTTGGACCCATCACCATCTGTGGTGAGTGCCTACGGACCATTTTGGGAGGAATCATTATCGCCTCTCCGAATGGTTCTTTCTCACATGTTCGACTTCAGCACCTTATTCACATCGTTGAGAATCGCGCAGGATATATACCCTTTCCATTCTGTGTCGAAGACCCTAGATTTCCCCCGACTCTAGCACATTGGTGAGTCACTTCGGAACGCCCAGTTATATGTTCCCGTGGATGTCCGGGCTGCGTTGGCGATTGTATTCGGAAGCCATTCAGTTCTATGCTTCTTTGAGTACCCAGTTCAGTTCCAGCTCAGTGTACCATTGCACGTATGACCGTTGTCACTCTGATCCAGCAGCATCAGTTCCTTCAGAACCACATTAAGTAGCACTGCTGCCATTCCAGTATATCAGTTTTTTCAGCTCAGACATGGTCAGCTCAGCAGTATGTTCCAGATTTGTGTCCCCTCTGGACTCTCATGATATGCACAGTGATTGTTTACTCCAGGTCTTTCATTTTGGGCCTCACAAGTGATTGTTATGCATCTTGATACGAGCATGGGAATGCCCACCTCGTCCATCTATTGAGATACTTTTCCTCATTCAGTATTTGAGGACCATTTATACTATTATGTTATATTCTGATACGAGCATGGGAATGCCCGCCTCGTCCATATTATCAGATGATCCCTCATCCATTATTGAGGTTATGTACTTTTCAGTCCTTGTAGGTGGTTCGAGATCTGTGTCCTGGACTTCAGTTGCTTCCTTCTCTTCTCCACACCCCAACACAAACCAAATATGACTCATGATGTCCATCGGCCATACGATGAGCTCCTGCCCTCGCACATCAGGGGGCAATCTGTTAACACCCAAAAATGGTTAACTACCTCATCTACCCCACTACGTGGCTCATTTGTCCATTTGCCTACCATATTTCCCTGAAAATCCCACTAAAAGCCTCCAAAAGGCCTAAAATGCCTCTAAAAGGCCATAAAATCATCTAAAAAGCCTCCAAAAGGCCTAAAATGCCTCCAAAAGGCCAAAAAACCCCTTTTTTCCTCAAAAAATGTCCAAAATTCCTCTAAAAATAGCAAAATCCCCAAAAGGGAAGAAAAAATATAAAATAATGAGGAAAATGAGGAAAAAACCCTAAACAAGTTGCCCTAAACCATATGATTTCCAAAACCATGGGCCAGCACTCCACCACTAAAAAACTATAAATAAGTGGTGGAGACCCCTCATCTCAACATCCACAGTCATAAGCATCCTGCCTCTGCCGAAATTATTCTCGAAACCCTAGCTTACCATCAAGCTACTTTCACCATTGAGAACTCCTTTTGGCCCATTTCCACCACCGGAGAAGGAAAAGAAGCAGCTTGGAGCTCGAAGCCACCGACATCGGACCAGCGCAATGGACTCCACCAACCTCCTCATCGGAGGTAATATCAATAAAAATCACCATTATACATTTCTTTACTGTTTTTGCTTCATATTATTTACTTTTTACTGCTTTAGCTTAGTCTTTGTTTCAGTTCGTTTTTATTTAATTCATACACATCATTGAACTGCTACTAAGGATTCCATATTCCTTAGTAGGTGCTCATTCGCACAAGCTAGGGTGAAAACCCTAGCTACAGAAAGGACCACCTATAGTACTGGGAGATGACTCTCTCACTGAAAGTTTGGGCAAAGGCAGGATTGATCTTGATCATGGTCAGTTCAGCAATGTCTTGTATGTGCCTGGTCTTGCCTCCAACCTCTTGTCAGTGTACCAGATGACTTATACTGGGTCTCCTAAGAAATTCATATTCTCCCTTGATGAAGTTGAGATCATAGAGATCTCAAGTGGTAAAGTCATTGCAAAAGGAGTTGCAAATCATGCTCAAAAGGTATACATGTTCTCACACTTTCTACCCTACTCAAACCCTTCTACTCTTCTGATCCATGCTAATGAGGCAAGTAAGATTTGGCATGAAATATTTGGCCACCTAAACTACAAGTATCTTTCTCATCTTAGTGAAAAATATATGGTCATAGGGTTTCCCAAGATAAAATTCTCCAAAGGAGTCTACCAAGGTTGTATCCTAGGAAAACACCCAGAGCATAAATTTGAGAGAGCTAGTCATGAGAGAACCTCTGCACCCCTCGAGCTCATCCACAGTGATGTTGCTGGCCCATTCCCTCATATGTTCATGATTCAGGCCAAATATGCATTGACTTTCATTGATGACTTTTCCAGGTATTGCTGGGTTTACTTCCTGAAACACAAGTCTGAAGTTTTTGGCCTCTTCAAAGTCTTTAAGGCTTTGGTTGAAAACCAGTCTGGGAGGAAAATCAAGGTCCTCAAATCTGACAATGGTGTTGAGTATGTCAAATATGATTTTATTAATTATTGTGTATATGTAGGTATTCATATGCAGCATTCTATCCCTTACACACCACAACAGAATGGTGTGGCTGAGAGGAAGAACAGATCACTGAAGGAGATGGCAACATGCATGATGGAGGCCAAAAATTTGCCACCAAAGTACTGGGATGAAGCTATAAAATTTGCAGCGTATATCCAGAATAGGGTGCCTCATAAACAGCTTGAAGGTATGACTCCTTTCGAAGCATGGAGTGGGCACAAGCCAGATGTGACCAATTTCAGGATTTTTGGCTCAAGGGCTTGGGCTAGAATTCCAACAGAGAAGAGGAAGGCTTTGCAGCCCCAAAGCCAAGAGTGTCTTTTTTTTGGATACTCTAAAGATTCAAAAGGGTACAAGCTGATAAATTTGATCACAAACAAAGCCTTTATTGAAAGGTGTGTTCAGTTTGAAGAAGAACCCCTTGCAGCAGTGGAAGTTGGAGAAGCCTCTTCACCACCATAACCTATGAAAGTAAGTGAAGAGTTTGTTGAACATGCTGATTCTGATATTTCTGATGGATATGAGTTTATTTCAGACCCTAACAGCCCTACAAGGCCAAAATGGGCAGCCAAGACACTACATGCAGCATGAGAGCTAGCTGGGGATCCCATTGACCCAAGGAGGACTAGATCTCAATTTGAGAGTGGTCTGTGCATGAAGGATCCTATGTTTGCTGAGAAATTATATTTGATGGTGGAATATGATCCTCAAACATATGAATAAGCAGCAGGAGATCCAATATGGCAAGCAACCATGAAGGAAGAGTTCAACTCACTCCAGAAGAGCAACACATGGGAGCTAGTGGATCTTCCCCCAGGGAGGAAGTTAGTTCATGTAAGTGGGTCTACAAGACCAAATTTTATGCTGATGGTTCATCATTGAAGTACAAGGCCAGATTGGTAGCCAAGGGCTACTCACAGGTTCATGGGATATATTACAATGAGACCTTTGCCCCAGTGGCAAAGATGGATTCCATCAGGCTAGCCTTAGCCATTCCAGCCTCAAAGCAATGGGAGGTACATCACATGGATGTAAAATGTGCCTTCCTGAATGGATATCTCACTGAAGAGATATATATGCAGCAGCCTCAAGGTTTTGCTACTAACCCTTATCTTGTGTGCAGGTTGAGAAAGTCATTGTATGGGCTAAAGCAAGCTCCCAGGGCTTGGTATGCCAAGATCGATAGCTTCTTGCTATCACTGAATTTTGTTCGATACAAATCAGATCCAAATGTATATTTGAATTTAATTAATGGTTCATTAATGATCATTGTGTTATATGTTGATGACCTCCTCATTACAGGAAGCTCAAAGGATGAGATTGCTTCCTTAAAGGGTGCAATGAACCAAGCCTTCTCCATGACAGATTTGGGGCTCTTAAGCCAATTCTTGGGGCTTGAGATTGCTCAAACCAAAGCTGGAATCAAGGTCCACTATTCCAAGTGTGCCTTGTATTTTTTGAACAAATTCAGAATGAAGGATTGCAAAGCAAGCAAAACTCTTTTCCTTTCAGGAGTGAAGCTGGAAGAAGTTGATTCTTCACCTATGGTAAACAATACACTATATAGGCAATTGATTGGATGTTTGTTGTATCTGACACATACTAGACCTGATATTTCTTATGCAGTAAGTGTGGCTTCTAGATACATGGATCAGCCTCATGAGATCCATTGGAAAGAAGCCAAAAGGATCCTTAACTTTGTTCAGGGAATAAGGACACATGGGATCTTCTACAAAGCAAAATCTGATCTTGATTTGATTGGATTTACTGATAGTGATTGGGCAGGTGATAGAAAAGAAAGAAATTCCACATTAGGATATGTGTTCATGCTTGCAGAAGGGCCAATCAACTGTTCAAGCAAGAAACAGAGTGCCATTGCACTCTCATCTACAGAAGCAGAGTACAGAGGAGTTGTTAATGCAGCAACTCAATGTTTATGGTTGCAGGGATTACTTGGAGAGTGTGGATTCGAATCAGAGTACTCAACTACCATATACTATGATAACCAAAGTACCATTCGAATCTGCAAAGATCCAGTTCAAAAGCAGAGAACCAAACACATTGAGATCCATATGCACTACATCAAAGATCTTGTGCATGATGGCACCATTCACCTACTCTTCTATTCATGTTCAGAACAAGTAGCTGATATCTTCACCAAAGCATTTTGTGAGAAGACCTTCAGCAATCTCAAATCACTTCTAAGGATTGCTGATCATGATGTGAAGCATGAGTGAAGACAAGATTTCAAAATTTTGTTTTACAGTCCATGTTTAAGGGAGGATTTTCTCATGTGGTTTTTGCCTCTTTCCTTGGTTGTATGGACATGCAATATGTAAAGGGTGACTAAGCCTTGTTTCTAGGCCCTATATTTTTCTAATATATTGCTCATAAATCAGGCTTAAGGGGGGGTGTTAGAATAATCAATCCATAGTCAGCTACCTTAGACGTAAATTTAATTATTTTTGTCTTATTTGCCTAGTTCATGTGTCCCACCTTATGCAAGTTGTCAATTACCTATCCATAGTGGTACAACTTGCATAATTTGGATCATGTAGCACTTGGGAACCTCATGGAATCAATTCTAATTTATTCTTGGTCTCCTAGGTGCCCTTCTACTTTTTCTGCTTTATTTCCTGCTTTTTCAGTGCTTTAAGGCAATTGGGAAAGTTTGACTAGGTGAGGTGAACTAGTTTTTTGTCCTCTACATCCTCCACTCTTTTCTCCTTGGAAAAGCATGTATGATTTGTCATTCCATCACTCTTTAGCTTTCCTAAGCGCTTTTTCCAATTCGTGAGCTCCATGACTGATTTGGGATCAGCTTTTTGCACCTATGGGGGATTTGCTTAATTTTTGTAAGCCCGCTTTATGCTAGATTCGAATTGCTCCTCATGCATTCGAATCCCTGATGTAATTATTTAATACAACAACCTATTATGTTAGAGGGTTGGCTATTGTACACTGAGTTAATATAGTTTAGTGTTCAGCTCCAATTTCAGTCTCTTTTGTGAGTGATTTTGCATGATCAATTGTTAATTGTTGTGAGTAAAATTAATCTATCACTGGGTTCAATTTCCACAATAGGTTATGAAACTATATATTAGCAGGTTGGGATTATACCATCCAACCTTCCCTTCTAGTTCTCTCAGCACCCATTCATTCAGTCAGGAACAGATAGGGGACGCATGCTATGAATCCTTTACCCTACCAAAACATTAATTTTTCCAACAAATCTCTCCCTCCATTAATTTCCCTTGCTTGCATAGGTGGGTTCACAAACAAAAACTTAGATATTCACAGGAATCTACCCACCTATTGATAGTTACCCACCAAAATACCTCTACCTCTTAACCCTAAACACTTGTTTCTTCATTAGTCATTTGTTGCTAGGCACTTTGACCCTTTCCATTTAGGATTCAATTTGGGGGTTGGAATAAAGCCTTTAAAACATGACCCAAATATGCATCACTTACTGGAAGGACGGTACAAATTTTTTATTGTTGCTATCATGAAACCCCTTGCATCATAAAGACACCGCCCATTTTTGTAGAGATACAACATTATCGATTTGGGGTGTACTCTCTAAAAGTGAAACTAAGAAACATTCCTGAGGGATGGGGCCCATTTACTTAGCCCCACTCAACATCACCTGCTCAGTAAATTAGAAAAAAATAGTTGGTTCGAGGGATCATGGTCTATGTGAGGTGAAGTTAAATCCCTGTCATCAACCGATCTCATGTTTTACTCCCTTTCTTAAGCCTGTATTAATATTTCCCATAAGCACAACTAATATATCCTTATATTAGCATAAGCTTACCCTAACATCATAGGCCACACAAGAGACAACAAAATATTGCACTATATAAGCACAAAATAGGATCTTCTCCCACTAGTTTGGAAAAAATAGTGGTAGCAAGCAAGGGCACAAAACCAACATATCCTCCCCACTGCTTGAAAATATTAGTAGCAAATAAATGGTGTTCTACACATTGTTTGGTGTAAATATCAGTGACTAACATCAAGAAATAAATCTTTTCTTCATGCTATTCAAACAAATTAGTAGTAGTGAGCAATAAATAAACATGGAAAGGTTTTTCTACCTGCTGTCCCAAAGTACTTTTCTCTTCAGAAAAATCAGCAGCACTCCAGAATTGTCCTTCATTCAAATTAGAGAAACCAACAACAACAATAAAGGGTTGTTGTCGCAAAAAGTTAGAGGCAACAATCAAATATTCATTTATATCCATCATAAACAAATTTCTCCTCATATTGACAAATTTTCCAACACAGGTGAAAACGTTAAGATACAAATTCACCTCTTCTCCCTCATGGTTAATGTAAGAAATAGGATTTTTAAAAGTCTAATGATTAGAAACATGAGAAAAAAGACCCTCATGTAACCCGCTTCTTCCCAACATCACTATTTTTTCACTTAGAAAAGGACTGTGTTAAATCGTGTTCATAACTTCATAGGACACATGATCTGTATTTAGATTTGATATTGAAGCACATTGGTTGGGAAGTTGACAATATATATGAGTCTGAATCCTTGACATAGTATGATCACATGATTCCTAAGTTGGTTGTTGACACTAGTTTGGATTGAGTGCATATCCTCGGGTATAAATAAAGGCAAGGGTGTTGGTAGTGGGAGTGCTAATTTCCAAAAGTATCCGAGAGTGAAGTGCTTTGGGAGAACTTTTTATACTACTACTACTACTACTAATAAAAATACTACTACTACTACTAATCTAATATAAAGTCACAGCCTAGCCTTTTCCACTTGCTTAAATAATGTCATCGATTAGGATTTTAAACCTTGCAATATACTCCATTTTTTTGAATTCACCCATCTTGAGGTTGGAGAGTTCAGTTTTAGGTCCCAAAGTGGTATTCATCATTCTTGTTATCACTTGAAGACATCCATTTTTAAGGTAATTGAAAAAACGTACACTGCAAACACATTCTATTTCCTTGAACCTATATTCGTTCTTTCTAACCATGACATAGGAACAATTCCAAAAGGATTTTTTTTTCCATAAAACAAAGGAACCTTATTGGATGAAGTCCCTTCATAACTTGTAATGTTTAATCTTATAGATCTACCTTTAGATGAAAAGAACTCGCTCTAACACCAATTGTTGAAATTACTCAAAAAACTAAGAGGGAGGGGGGGGGGTGAATTAGTTATTTATAAATATTAAACCATTTTTCAAAATTTAAACCCTTATTAATGATTATAGATTTATAGTTATGATAATGTAGCAAGTATAACAAAAGAGATCATGATTATTAATCACACACACATGATAGATACATACTAATATTCATTTTTATTTGAGCACCTACTCAAAAGAGGCAGTAACCTTTGTTTTACAAAATCCTTCTTTTAGAGAGCACCAACCCTCATGTTTTTCTATAACCCATTAATAAAATTCTCCAGCTACAACTGAGTGAAAGCACCAAATTCAACTTGTACAGGATTCAAATTGTACAGAGAAGGAAACATGTTTTTCCTAGCACCACCCTACCACCCTTGTTTCTCAGACTTAAAACATGTTTAGTACAATATTTATAAAAACATAGATAACAATGCAAATGAACTCTATTATGATTTGCTCATGGATTTTCTTATGCATCTTGGTTCCCCTCATTGTCTCTGTTTTAGATATTCTTGAAATATATCAAAGTTTTTTGTCATTCTTCAATATACACCTCAAAGACAATCCATAAACCAACTATCTGTCTGTAGAGATCGCACACACCCATTCATCATGCACATCCTTTTATACATATATGGTCTTGAACCATTTACTTGTTTGTATGCTTGACAATCCATTCTCATAACTAGTCAAACCCTTCTATGCCTTATGATAAATAAGAAATCAAATTCCCGACTTACCATGAGTTTCTGCAACACATCTTCCACACTTGTCATTTTCTGCAACTTGGATATTTCACAATTTGTTTTCTTCAATATCTCAAAGTTTTCGCACTCTTGGTTCTATAGTTTTGGTTCCACAGTACTAGTTCTGCACCAATCATTCCACACCATTAATCTTCTTTGAGCTCTCCATGTCTGTTGATATGAGAAGAAAATTGGATATAAATGTGTGATTTTTCAGATATCATTGCATGATTTCCGCTTTCCTCCTTCCTCAAATCCTTTTATGCATAATAAATCCACGCGGTCAATTTCTTGTGCAACATTTCCTTATTGTCGATCTTAGATCTGGTGCGAGATGCATATCCCAGGTCTTAAACATTTTGTAAAAAATCTTCCACACTTTTCTGCTTTCTACCTTTGGCTTGCAAAAATCCTTTCGTTCCATTGATTTATTGTACACCCTTTCCTGACCGTTGATCTTAGATCTGGTGTGGGATGCGGATATCAGGTTTCCAACATTTGTTTCAATAACTTCCATACTTTGTTTTTTCATCCTTCTACTTGGAAAAATCCTTCTTTGCCTTCAATTACTTGTGGACCCTTTCCCAACCATCGATCTTAGATCTGGTGTGAGATGCAGATATTGGGTTTTCAACATGTATTTAAATGACTTCCATACTTTATGCACTACCACACTTATGTAGTTTTGCACTTCACTTTTCCGCATTCTAGACTTCAGAATTGGAAAACCCCACTTCCATCCTTAGTCCTTTCATGTTCTCCTGCTTTTCGCTTTTTGACTTTGGAAATCGAAAATCTAACTTTTCTCATTCTTGAACTTTTGGAATTCTTCCTTTTCTCTCCCTCAAGCCTCTTCTAGAACCATCAATATATTGTGGGGTGGATCACGACCATTAGATGTGTCCATCGGATTCAAAATTTGTGGATTTTCTCTTGATCGTTGATTTCTTGTGCGGGTTCACTTATGACCATCGATAATTACCCTTCAACCTTTATGGATTTTATCTTGACAGTTGATTTCTTGTGCGGGTTCACTTCTGACCGTCAGATTTGTTCATCATATTACCTTTCAAACTTTGTGTAGCTCTTGACCATTGATTTCTTGTGCGGGTTCACTCCTGAGTCCTCTTCTTATTTGGATCATATGCTTGTAACTATGTTTCCATCAATGATGACCAAATCACACTCTAATCTGTTTCCACATGACCGCAAAACCTCCAACACATAGCACTTCTTCTCTACTTAGTTTGACTGATTTTTCCAATGGGGAGCCACTAACAATGATTTTCTATTATTATGTAATATAAAAGAATTGTACCTAAATTTTAAAAATTCACTTAGATAATATTTGAAAATTTTAAATCATAAATATATTTGAAGTATTTAGTTAACTTTACCATTTCTATAATATGTTGAATATTCTCTACAAATTTTAATACATAAAAGTAAGCCCAATATTATTGCTACTATGGTGAAACGTTTATTCACCATACCCATTTAACTAGCAAAGACCATATTACTAAGATTAATATGTTTGAAATACACCGAGAGGTATATATTTTACACATTGATAATGTTTTTTTCCTAAAATATGTGTAAGTACTTGTATCTAATAGCTAGCCTAATATAACAACCACTAAATTTATGGTTATTAAACTCATAGTTGAAGATAAGCTCATAGTTGTATCTATTTCCACTAGATCTATTTCCACTACATTGAGAAGCATTGATTCTATAATTCCTGTTAGAATCTGCTCAAGGTGACTTAGTGAGAATAAGGTTGAAATTTTCCTTTCAATTTCTGTTTTTACAATTTTTCTCTTGTTTTTCCTGATTTTTTTCTCTAATAAACTAATATTTTCCTTTGTGGCTTACATAGGTTGTTATTTATAATGGAAATACATATATATTTCTATCTAGGAGGATTTACATGTGATTTAAGCTGGATACATGTTGTTTATTGGCGTTGCAGCAAGCGAAAATATGTTCACACTCTAATTTATTTGTCAGTGTCCATTTCATGCTTGAATTTTTGAAAAGTAGATATAATATTGTATCCATGGACTCCTGCAATGGACTGAAACAATTTCTCGATTTGGAATCATGTGCTTTGGGTCAACAGGAAGGATCATAGAATGAAGAAAATCAAGTTGATGCCAAACACCAGTGCATGGCATTAGAGAGTATTGAAGACAGTTTCGAGGAATTTGTTGCTTTAATGAATATAATTCAATATATGAAAACTACTCACATGAACTTATATACTTGGGAGGAGATATATGTCCAAGGATACTTGGAATTCAAAGTTATAAGAACTAAATCACCACTCCTACCCTCTTTCAACTGGGAAGACTTCTATGTGTTGAAATATTGTAACCTCAAATCATATTCTAGATGTATTTTACTCATTTAACCCAAGGGAGATGATATTATTCCTCTAGTGAGGTGTTACTATTGTATTTGGTCATCATAGAGTCATGAGGTACATCCTCCATTGTAATTCAGCTCATTATTAACCTAATTAATAATATAATATATTTTTTTGAGTCTTCCTAGGTGAATTCTGCCCAGACAGTTTAGTGGGGCCGACTTGGTTAGGGTAAAAGTGAGTTGGCTTAATGTGTATAAATAGGAGAGCTATGATTCTTATTTGGATAGAGACTCATTCACTTGAGGATCACATAGGAGAGAGAAATATACGTAACAAGAAAGAGGAGAATACCAATTTTGGGGTTATATCTTACACATCTTATACATAGGAAGTTCTCGATGGGTTATCTTCCCCGTAAGGGTTTCCCAGGATAAATAATGTGTCTATCTTGTGGTTGTGTTTCTTTCAATGATTCTGCATATGCTACTTCTATGTTTTTGAATTGAACACTAATGATATATATTCTATAATATGAAATATTAAAATGGTGTTAGAGATAGCCTGGACAGGACAACTTTCACAAGGTGAAACTCTCTCTCCTCCCTCTCTCAAAGAAATTAGGGTTTCTACAAAATTTGGAGTTTGGAATATCTGTTTGCATAGAAAGTTGTGCCTCCCTTGAGCACATATATTGAGCCCACAATTGAAGTTTTTGGGTGGTTGAATTTCTTCGGGAAAGATAAACCATAGTTTGGCCCTAAACCAGAAAACTGCAGAAAACCAGAACCATAAATTCTATAGAGCTGCAACATTGCAACTGGGATTTGAAGGGTGTATATTTTTGGGATCTCCAAAAATCAGTTGGACCAATCAACTCACCTCAGTTAAGAGAATCTACTGGTAAGTTCAACCTTCTATTTTGAGAAATTTTCTTTTTTAGTGACCTAATAGACAAGATGTCCCCAAGTACCAAGCTTGAGGACAATCTCGAAGTAATAGAAAACTTCCTATATTGGAAGTATAGGATTGGTCTCATTATAAAAGATAATGACCTTGTGAAGTACACCAAGGATGAGATTTCAAAACCTAAATATGATGAAGCTAAGCAGAAGCATGAACACGACCTAATTAAGGAAATGAGTATCATTGTTGATTCTATTTAATCATAAACAATTTTTTAACAATATTTAATCATTTATGATTAATTTCCTACCTACTATCCTAGATAGTTGGAATACACTTCATCCACTTGGTAAACACATGCCATATATACCATAGGAATTATTTTATCCTAATTTAGGTTTGATCTTTCCAACTTTATTGACTACCGTAATTAGTAATTGCACCTTCCAGCATATTGTATATTTATACTTCTTTATTCTAGATTTTAAGTGGATAAGGTAAAGCTAGTCAACTATGAAACTGCTATCTTTTGTTTCCAACACATCCTCCATGATTTTCTCCCCATATTTTAGGATTAGCATGTTTTCCATCATTCATTACAACTCACTCATGTTTTAGCTAATTCATGAGATTCTTGACTAATTAGGAAAGTTCTTTATTCACCTATGGGGGTTTATCATATTTATATAAGAAATAAACTAGTAAGAATCATAAATATAAGAAATAAACCAATATTTATATATGTTTATGATTTCTTATATAAACCACCTACCATTCGCATATATTCATCTCCTAATGATTGTGATTTTTCACTAGATCCATACTTGTCTTTAAACAAATCTTCCTCACTTCATTCAAATGATAATAATTATGATTTAGAAGCATATTTTTAGGATAATATGCATTTCATGACGCATACATACCACTAGCCCTAACATCTACCATACCTTTAAACACTCCTAAGACTATACAAACATGTTGGCACATAGATCAAGTGTGCAAGGTATGACAGAGGAGATGGCAACAAGCGCCGAAGTGGATTGTGCAAGAAGAAGTTACCAACAAGTATGGTTAGCTCGGTCACAAGAAGTTATACTATCATGGAATTATCGGATGAATGAATCATCGAGAGTTGTATATTTTTGTCTTGTTGCGGTCTGTTTGTAATATGCATATGAATGGTATTCTTCTTAGGCTTTCAACCAATGGGATTTATTTTGACCTTCAAATTTTAATATGAGATGATCATTACAGAAAAATATGAATTTTTTAATGAATGATGTGATCTATGAATGATGCAACCTATGAATGATGCAATCTACCTGTGTCTGAAATTATGTTGTTTCTTATATGATGATGCAAATTCTTTATGTGATTCATGGGTTTTTATATGTTGACATATTTATTAAGTTGATGTGAGTCATGAATGTTTGTGATATTAGACTTTGTTGCGAATGATGAAAAATAGTTTAAATGCTACGTTAAAATATCCTAGATCTATGAATTGTATTGCGACAGAGAGATTAAGTGCACAAGTCCTCTTCTTTACTACAGAAACTTGGTTCCTGCAACCCACTCCCAAACACTCGTGTGATACTGCATCTACTATGCAGGTGTTTCTAGACATGGTAAAATCTATTCGGTTCAGTGTTTAGGGAGGGTGAGTTGAAGGGAGTCAATAGCGAGTGAAACCCTATCGACAGAAGTGTGTCAACAAATGGTTCAGTTTCTAGGAACATAGTGCAAGGAAGAAGAGGATATATTGTGGCATCGAATGAAACTAGAGATCCGTGACTCATTCGATTAGAAGGCCCAAGAATTTGTAGCTACAGAAAACTAGAATCCAGATTATTCGCAAAAGAGTGGTTGGGAGGGTATATCTATTCTGATATTCATGAAATTTTCTTTTTTGAGTTTCCGATAATCCTATAGGATTGGGTGATGCAACCGACCTTCCAAAACAAGAACTTCATAGGACACAAAACTACCTACTGAACCCCTGAACTTATATAGCGACTTAAAAGAGTAAAAAACAGGGAATCAAGAGCTATTGAAGTGTGGAGACAACCTTTTGGAAGGATATATTGCTAAGTTTTTTGTCGACACAGTCAAATCCTATAGAAAATCTTAGAGGGAATTCTTCTAGGGACCCAGCGGAAGGTTCCTATTGTCATTAAAACTGTGGATTAAGATGCTCATTTGAAAAAAGGGTATATTGAAGATGAAAAATGACAAGTAGAGCTCTGGTGTACGGAGGTTATGGGTACCAAAAATATGAGGGTTGTATGGAATGATATGGGGTAGATGGATGGGAGTTATGATGAGATGTTGAGGGAAGTCGAGGATGAGTGTGGTGTTCTGCAAATTTTGGTGAGGTTCCAACAAGAGAAGAGGTGGAGGAATAAGAAGAGTCTTAGTGCGACTCAAACAAGAAAATTTGAGAGGAGACCATAAGGGACCAAGTGATCGTACAATTATAATGGAGAAGAATAGGATATACTTGAGTCTGAGGAAGGACTAAACCAAAGAAACAATGTACCTACACCTATGTTTACTGCACCACACTCAGAAAGAAACACCAGATCTTCAAAATACTACCTTGTGTGTCACCACAAGACCAATAGTAGCAGATCAACGAATATCAGAAGAAGACCAGGAATGGAGGGTGATGATGTAAAACTACCTTTGTTCTATGGGAATGAGACTGAATATCCCGAACAATATTGGTTTCTATGAAAAGAAGTGTGGACTATAAATCAAGTCCAATATGAAGACATTAAGAAGGGACAACTTGAGGCAAATTTTCAAGGTTGTGCATTAGATTGGTACATGAAGTGTGTAGATTAGAACCGGGTTAATCAAAGAGTTTAGAAATCCCAAATATGAGTCATGGTACATTACTGAGCTGAAGGAGAGCAAGCAATATCCAAATGAATCCGTATGGGATTTTGATCAGGGATTGAAAACACTGATGGCCAAAGTGATATTTTGAATGAACAATGTGAAAGACAAAGAGTGGTTTATCACAAATTTGGTGCCACACATTTGCATGCCACTAATGCAGCAGAATATTGTGTAAGAAACAAAGGCCCTAGAAATTACAATAAAGTTAGAAGATTCACTAGTTGGAGAAACAGGAGTTGGTATGAACTAGATCCAATCACAACTGGAAAATATTACTATTCAACTGCAATATATTATGAAGAGAAAGGATATCCGTGAAGAAATATGGTGTACTTGATGTCACACAGAAGGACATCACAAGGATCGATGTCAATATTTCCATGAGTATTTGTAGGATGGATCCCTAAATCCACTAATTCAAGGAGGGATACCATGGTGTCAAATTTGTTAAACAAAAGGACATCAGTTGGAGGAATGTGTATATCTCCAAAAGGTTGTCTCAAAATTGATGAATCTATTTTGTAATTTCTATTGCTTAGTTGGCCACGAAGAAAAAGATTGCAGAGTATATGAATTGCTCTAGGAAAGAAATATGGATACATATTTTATGAAAGGAGAATAACATCAACGAATAGAAAGGCCACAACCACCAAAACAACCATAGTTCACACAACAACAAACATAGTTCACTCTGCAGTAACCATCGTACAACCAAATGTAGTACAATCAACAACAACCACAATATTCTCAACCACAATATGATCAACCACAAACAAATAAACAACATACATTTAATCATACACAATATTAGCCACAAGAAGAATTCATTGGAAGATTTCATGGAGGCCGTAATGGGGGCTTCATTTGTATATGTGCTATGGGATGAGGTTGTGGACCAATCATGTATTACAATTGTAGAGTTTTGTGACATTACCAACAAGACTATCTAAATATACATCCTTAATGTAACTATTGTAGTACTTCAGATCACACTATTGAATATTGTCCATAGTTTATTGCTAAGTGGCAAGCTAAGAACCAACTGTAGCACAACCACAATAAAATCATAATGGAAATTAGAATGTGAACCATAATCAAAATCAAGGACCAACAGTTGGAAAGATATTGAGAGAACACATGCCTCGGCACAATAGAATGCTATAATGTGATGGGCAAGCCAACCGATGGGGATGTTCCACAAAATATCAAAATCACAAAATTAGAAAGTAATTGGGATATCACAACACCAACTATACCGACTTATACAGTTCAACAACCGCTTAAAACATGAAATGCCAATATTGGGATGAGAGAGGACCCTGTTATCATATATATAGTAGCCAGGATACCATATTCTATTTTTCAGACATAGTACATTTTTCATCCATATCTCTTACATATGAGATGCTGAGATGAGTAGTTTATATGGATCATTTTTTGTTTTAGTGGACTATTGTACTCTCCCATGTCAGGATTGAGTCTTAGGACACTCATATTTGAGGACTGATGTAGCCATTTATGTTATTTTAGAGCAGTCATGGATGCCCAGTGTTATATTAGTTCTTTTTCATTGGACAAATGGTGTCTCAGATGGATTTTATTGCATGGATATGACTCAGTATTTTATTTGTGTTATGGTTAGTATTTCTCTTATATTGATTCTTATGACATGTATTAAATTATGGTATCATGATCTGGTGGTCATACTTATATGGACTTGGTTGTATCTTGTACTATGTATTGATGTCCTTGCTTAGACTTGGAAGTTCTTGTTTATATTCATTGGTTTTTCCCTCCTTAGGGAGAATAGAGGTAGTAATTCCCACCATTGTTTTGACTTGCTAGTGTTGGCTCCATCATTTATTCTCTTCACCCATCCATTACCTTCCAATTTAGTTTTCAACCTGAATGACTTCTTGACTTATGGCATGGAGGATCTTTTTCCCCGCTAGAACCTTTGTTGGACAAGCCTCCCTGTTTATATTGTGTCTTGGCTTTGAGTTGGTGACACTGGACAGAAATTGCCTTGGTAAGCTGGATTGTATGCCTAAATCATTTTGGTCAGTTGTCTTGATGTTTGGCATTGTGCAGAACTCCCCCTAGTCACTTGAGATGTTGTTGGCTAAAACTGAAAGCTCATGTACTACTTGTATTGAAATATTGAATATGCGCCCATGGAAAATGAAAATTGTAAAACTGTGTTTCTTAACATATGTAAAAATGGCAAGAGAAATGAAATGCTAAAATACTCCTTGAAGAGTATAAGAAAAGGTCCAAAAAAGCAATGGTTTAAAATGTGCTATATCCAAAAATTGCTGACCTTATTAAAATAAATATGTCCCGGATGAAAGCTATGATTAGCTATGCTTTTAAGCACTGGTGAAGTCCCAAAAGGGTCATATAGGCCAAAAAGGCCATGGAATAAAATGTGATCCTAATGAACTTGTATCAAGCTTGATGTAGACATGATGCCTAAGTTGAATAAGCACTCTCTAAACAACTCATCCATCTGTGAAGCATCGCCATTCCTTATGTTGTTGTTTGTCCGACATTGGTTATAGTGAGATTTCCCTTTCCTTATCCAAAGTGTCATGATGTTGAGTAGGAAGTCATCCTTTTCCTTAGCCTTGTCATTTTCACCTTTCACCCTTCACTAGAAAATTGGCTAAAACTATGAAGTGAGTATAGTCTTGAAAGTCTAAGCCTAAGTATAAGTAATAATAAATAAAGCCTTATATATATATTGGTTGATGTACGAATAGTGAAATGAATGCTACTTGTTGTGATTGTTACTTGAAACAGTTGTAGAGCATGGCTTAACCTTTTAACACTTGCAGCAAATGGATGTATTATGAGTTATTATGGGCATCTGATCAGTTATAGATGGTTATATTGTTTATTTGATGTGATTGATGATCAGATAGAGACTTATGAGGTGTATGAGTATACACCTTAGATGGATTTGGACTCTCTGAGTCTAATGAGACTGTTTATTTCCAGTTTTGGGCATTTACAGATGTGATCAGGTTCATTCTGCCTTTTTGATGCAGTTTTTCTTCACAGGTTGATATATTTGAGTAGGGAGATGTTTCAGTTGGATCTATTAGGGCGTTGTATGGGAATAGGAGGGTCTAGCCACTTGTTTGTACCATAGTACCCCCATCCCAGAGAGGCTGGTGGTCTTAGTTTGACAACAAAGGCACCCTAGGGGGCTGTTTTGGCAGGATCACATTTTCTGAGGCAGATTAAAAAATGATTAAATGGCTCTATTGAAGAAATCAATTTGGGCTACTGAGGCAAGGAAATGACATGGGATGAGTCATGATGATGAAAGTGATGACCTCCACACCTTCTCCAGTAGTTGCAGCTCCTGATTAGGCCCACACATATTTTTTGGGCATTTTTTAGTATTTTCTCGAGCTCCTTTTGGAGGCTCACGATTTCCTCAAGGAGGCACAAAAGTCAAAGAATTAAATTGTTATATTATTTATTGTTCCATGGGGACACCCAGAGGGATTTAGTCAAACACTCCTTGGACCCACCATGTGCTTTCATTTATTTCTTATTGAGTGGGTTACCTTTATTTGGGTGGTTTAGTTCACTTTGGTAAATTATGGTTATATTGATCCATGTGTTGTATGTTGAGCTCATCTCAACCATTGATTAGAACATTTCATCTTTTAATCTTAGCCACTCATTTTTAAAGTGGTTAGGATTTGGTTATGATTGAGGTTCTCTCATTTCTATTTAAAGGAGAGAGCTTCTCATTTGTAAAGGGTCTTTGGCTCTGGGATCGAAATAATAGAAAGACTTTTTGTGGAAATTTTTCTGGATATGCTTTGCATCTATTGTGCTTAAATGGCGATTAGCTAGTATTCAAATTCTTAGCATGGTGGAAATTCTTGTGAGATCTATATTTTCATGGCTCTCATTGTTTTGTCTACATGAGTGCATTTTGGCTGGAGCGTTTTTGTAGGGGGGCCTCAACTCGCTCGGTTCTCTTCGTCTTGGATCAGGGGGTTTTCATTAGTTTCATTGTGATCTATGATTACTTCATTTTTCTATATTTTAGCATTTAGTTTCTTTATCTTGTATTAGAAAATCTGATATGGTTGACGTTTGCTCATGCAGGGTAGGGGGCGCATTGGTGGCTTGGAGCTTGCATATGCCATAGAAATCATGGGGATCTTCCAGAATTGATCAGGATAGAAAAGATCATCACTGTTACATACTTATACAATATTTTATAGGTAATATCCCAAAGGTAAGTCTCTTCTTTTTCATATCTTATTCCATTGTACCTTGTTTCAATTCAACTTTTTCTGAAAACTCCTAAAACACTAAAAAACCTAAAAATCAATAAATTAGGGAACTGCCCGATCTTTTGCCAAACCATTTCTGGGTTTCATAGATCATGACTCCCCTTCATCAAATAAATTGAAACAATGGTTAAATTCCTCACAATTTGACCTAGATATGATTTTTAAGTAGAAAACTACATAACCTGCCTACTGAAAAATTGACCTACTAGGGTTTTGAGTTTTTTTGAATTCTAAGTTCACAGATAGATAGATTGGGTCCCAAATAGCCTAAATCAAACCCAACGTTGTGCAATTGCTTGACCATTTGGCCTAGATCTGAAAATTTGACTAAAACTGTCCTAGCGCCCTCACTGAAAACTTGACTTTTCTAGAAGTGATTTTTTCTGAAATCTTATAAGATAGGCTGATAGATCATGGCCCAAGAACTCCAAAACACCCCCAACACTGTGCTATTTCCTCCCGGTATGCCCTAGATCTAAAAAAATTAGTTTTCAGCCTCATAGCCCCATCATCAGATTTTGATTTTTCTAGATCTAATTTTTCTGGTGATTTCTTGGTTTGGGCTTGTAGATCAGGTCTCCTTAACCTATTTTATTCCTCAACATTGATCCATTAGCCTCTCTGTGCCCCTAAAACTACATATATGTCCTCCTAATCCCTAGCACTAGCCACCCATTGAGCTGGGTTTCCTGTACCTTAGTTTTTTTGGACCAACTACATTTTGGGTTCATAGATCACGCTGTCTCTCCCAAGTGGGTTCTCTAAAAAAATGGTTTACTGTTGACTCCATTTCCCAATGCACACAAAGCACTGATATCCTAGCTAGCGCTACCCTTAGGCTCTTATTCTTTGCCCTTTACCAACATTTACTGATAGCTCAAATACCTTTCATTGAGTCTCATTTCTAGGTGACTAGATAGTCCCAACTCTGTCCTTGTCTACCCTGTCACAATTGCGTTTCCCAAGACAGTGGTCACCTCCATCAGTTGCTAGTACCTAAACCCTAGATCTAGGGTTTCCATTCACCTTGCACCTTAAGTACCTTAAAGCCCCATCTGATCTTCTTCTGGTATCTAGGTCCAATCTCTCTTGTCGGGAGTAGATCCGGGTGTTTCCCATTGTTTTCCTAGACTAGGATAACATAAAGTGAAGTTTTCCTTGATTGGTGTGACAACCATCCATTTGGGATTCTAGGCAGTTGTGGTTCCACCCCTTAGTTGCTCGCCCCTCTACCATCCATTCTGGATCCACCTCACGTAGGAAACTAGAATGCGGGTGATAACAGACCCAAAGTTCACCAATATCAAAGATTAATGGGATGAGGAAGCTATGGTGAATATCACTAATCTATTGCATGAGTTCCAAGATTTTTTTCAAAAAATGTTTTTCGTGATGAAATGGATTTCAGGAAACCTAGGAGAGATGAGAATTCCTGTAAATCTGGATGCAAAACCAGTGAAGCAACGTCCTTATCGATTGAATCTATGATACAAGGAGTGAGTGAAGTCCAAGATCGACAGGATGCTGGATGCTGATATCATCGAACTTGTTGAATATTTAGAGTGGATCATTCCAATGGTTGTTCAAGATAAGAAGATGAGAGAAATAAAAATATCCGTTGACCTACAGAAGTTAAATGATGCATGTTTGCATGATCCATTCCCAACACCATTTATAGATGAAGTATTAGAAGGAGTTGGAGAAAAAGAGGAGTATTCATTTACATATGGGTTTTCAGGTTACCACAAGATCAAAAATTGTGAAGGAAGATCAATGTAAGACCACTTTTATCATAGAATAGGGTTGTTTTCAGTACACAGTGATGTCGTTTGGTCTCAAGAATTCCCCTGTGATCTTCTCATGAATAGTTGTCATTGCAGTTAAGGAATTTATTCAGAAATTCTTTGCATTCTACATGGAGGACTAGATGGTCTATAGTATAATCAAAGACCACATTGTGAACCTTCGACTAATGTTGGAAATATGTCAACATCACCAAATTTCTCTAAATTTGAAGAAAGGTATTTTTTTGTTCCATTTGGGATTTTGTTGGGACATATTGTCTGCAAGGAGCATATGTTGGTTGATCCTACCAATATCACGATAAATGTCAATCTTCCAGCACCAACCACAATGAAGAATTTAAGGGAAAATTTGGGTCACAATATATATTACCGCAAGTTTATAAGAGGCTATGCAACGATTATAGCACCAATGGAAAAACTACTGAATAAAGATGTGAAGTTTGAATGGAAAGACGAATGCCAGAAAAGTCTTGATATTCTCAAACAAAATATGGTTGAGGCACCGATACTAGTATTCTTGGATTGGATGAAGGATTTTCATGTCCATGTCAACACTTCATCTATTGCATTATGAGTAATTTTGATGCAACTAGGGGAGGGAGCGATTGATCACCTAATAGAATTTGCAAGCCAGAAGCTATCTTCTATGGAAAGGAACTACACAATGACAGAAAGGGAAGGATTGTCGATGGTATATGCCATACAAAAATTATGACACTATCTACTATGATTACATTTAAAAATGCTTACAAATCACTCTGTGCTTAAGTACCTAGTGAATAATCCTATGTTGGGTGAGGTAATATGCTGATGGTTACTAGTTTTTTAGGAATTTGATTTGAAGATTGTCATAAATCCAAAAAGGTTCAATGTCATACCTAATCCTTTTTCAAAGGTCGTGACAGGTGAAGAACCAACCAACATTAAGGATAGTCTATCTGATGCGTAGTTGTTCAATATCAAGATGGTCGATGACCACTACAAAAAGATTATCTAGTTTCTAAGAATAGGAAATGCCCTAGAATATTTCACCACTAGTTAGAAGAAGCAACTAGTTGTAAAAATTGTAGATTTTCAGCTAATCCCAGAATAGTTGTACAAGATGGGGATAGATGATATTTTGCATATATACATTCTACCACATGAACATGAGAGGATATTGGATGAGGCACATGCACAGATCACATGAGGACATTATGAGGGATATGCAACTCCAAAAAAGATACTTCAAGTTGGCATATGGTGGCTGACAATGCATAATGATGTCATAGACTATGAAAAAATTTACAACATTTGTCAAAGGATGGGGGAGCCATCACGATGCGATGAGATTCCATCAGTACCCTAGGTGACGCTACAACCATTTGATAAATGGGAAGTGGATTTTGTGGGACCCATCAATCCTCTGAGAAAAGAGATGTGTGTGTGATATATCATCATAATGATATACTACTTAACGATATGGGAAGAAGTATCACTAGTGACCGATTGTAACACTACGATAGTAGTGAGGTTCCTCTTTGACAATATAGACACTTGGTTTTTCTCTCCCAAATAATTGATGAGAGACCAAGGGAGCCACTTTATAAATCACACAATTAGCACAATAACAGAGGAATTTAAAATCCAGCATGGCATGACCATCATATTAAAGAAAAGTGATTCCAGCATGGCGATATGGTTCTCTTGTATGACAACAAGTTCACAAAGCACCCAGGTAAGCTACAAATGGATTGGTTAGGATCATACATGATTCATTTCATCACCCAAGGAGGTGCAATGCAATTACATCAATTAGATGGTGCATTTCTATAGAAGCTAGTGAATGGTAGTGGGATAAAACCCTATCAAGATAGCCAGGTGTGGAACCATGATTGAAAAGCCACACAGTAATTAAAAAAAATGATGATGATGCAGAAAAAAAGAGAAGGAGGAAGGAAATCGTTTGAGAAAGATTCGACATATGGGAAAGAAAGCTCAAATAGTAGCAGGAAGGAATATTGAAGATATCTAGAAAAGGGAAAGATAGTCAAATCAGGAAATAAATGCAGCAATTAAAATTGACGAGTGATGAAACAAGTGGATGAGATTTCAATTTATGAGGAATATTTAGACCATTGGATTTGTAGAATCGGAAACGGATTTGGTTGATCGTTGGAGGATTTGGCCATGATGTTCAAAATAATTTGCACAAGCTCTCTCAAGGTTATAAGAATCGATAGGGGAAGGGTTTTTTTGAACCATTGTAATGATTGAGAGCACAAGAGAGTGCAAAGGAAAGTGTAGAAGATCATTGTAGAGCACAAGTGTGATATATTGGAAGTGGTATTACACATGGATCCCCTCCACCGAGCATGCCAATCGTAGAAGAGATACCAAAGATCCACGAAGTCTTAACGCAGATGCCAAATAAGAAGAGGGGTGCAAATATACCCAAGTCTCCACAAAGAAGTATTAAATCAACTGGGATTTCAACCAGGGTAGCAGAAGCCGAGACATAGGTCTACCCATCATCGACAGGAGGAGTAGACTCTACCTCACCAAAAGGGATGATAGTTGATGATATTTGAGGATATGTATGACCATGAAAGGTAGGTGCACCATCAGTTTGAATCTCTAAGAATCAATGCTACAACATTAAGTTTTCGATGACATCAAAGGGTGTACATGTCACCATGAATATCATACCATTCTTGTAGAAATTGAAATACAACGACCATGAAATTCTGTCCTATCCATAATGCATCACAAAGGAGAAGGAGGTTCAATCACCAGAGTACTAGAATAATCGGATTTGAGTTTGTAACGGTCAGGATTGTTCAAAATTACCCATATGCCACATCTTGGTAGATCGGTAGAAGTGAATGCATGTGTCAAGAAACTTCTAACATGCTTCAATGGTGGATACCTTTGGTTGGATACCAAGGTTCCGGTTACGGTCGACCTAATTTCCCAAATCACCAGACTACCTAAGGCAAGAGTTGATCCATCGCAGTATTTATGCGGAAAATATAACGAGAAAAGGCTGGTTGTGAAGCTAAAAAGGAACCATGGTGTCGTTCGAGACAAGTGGGAATATGCCATATGAACCATTAACAAAACATTTGTCATAATCACAACAAATCTACTTGTTGTGAAAGTTGTGCAGAAGAACCGACCCAACCAATACACATTGGAAGTGCGTGCATGTGCAGAGTAGTGCATAGATGGGGTCCAAATGAACTGGTCCTTGTTCTTGTTGAACAAATTGATGGAAGACACGATGATGTTGCAAGAGGGGAAGAGGCCATTTATGTACTCATGGATGTCTATATTAATCCCACTTATGGGTGCTTGATGATAAGGAGCAGAAAAGTGATTGCAACATCCAATTTTTCTTGTATTATGATGGAATTTGGGACATAGTAGGAAAAATTTCATGCCTCACTAAGGAGGTTGTGAAAAAGTATAGAAGAGTGGCACGATTTGCAAAGGGGATAAATGAATACACATATAGGTGAGGTGGGACATGGACCACCAATGGCTCACAATGACATACAAATTGGTGGATGAAGAGTTAGATGCTATCATTGATGATTGGATGGTATCATGGAAGTTTATAGTCCATATTGATGAGCTATCGGACACTAATGAAGTGTTACCACCTATTGTTCTAGCAGAGAAAGAGAAAGAACAAGCCAAAGGTTATGAAGAAGAGATGCAAGCAGAGTCATCATCCACTTCGATGTATTTGTAGATAGAAAGACAAGTGGAAGAATGGATAACACTAATAAGATTCAAGAAAGGGGAAGCAAGCTGTGCACCGCAAATGGAAAAGGATGAAATAAGTCACATACTGGCCACAATTAACACTGTGACTAGCAAAAGGCAAGCTGAATTAAAGCAACATTCAATGACGTTCTTTAATGATGTCAAGGTATTGCTGCAATCCCTAAAAACTGTAATTCTCAAGAAGATACCGTAGACTGATGTGCAAAAAAGAGAAGTAGAGATAAGTACTAGAAAAATGGTGTGACTTGTGTAGGTTTGACCCTGCGCATTGACAATGGGAAATGAAAATATCGATTCAATTGTACCCAATTCGATGTGATTAGGCTATGCATCAACGAGATACCAATGAATACACTAGCATGATTATAGAATGTGGCAAGCCAAGAAATATCATACCGAGAGGAGATTGTGCAAGACCAACTAGTCCAATCATGTGAGAAGATTATGCAAGATGAATTTGAGATGGAGAGGATGAAGACAATAATGAAGAAATCATTGGTGAACAGAAAAAAGCATACGATGATCGATAACAACTGGAGTGGGAAATTTTTGTTTCGTTTGAATACATTCCAGATATTATAGTAGAAATGTTCATGGTAACAAAAATACTTTGACTAGGACAAATAGTCACTAATCTAAAGAAGGAAACCAAAGAGATACAAGCACGCACCAGGCCAATCACACCTCCAGACTTGATAAGGAAGGAAAAAATTATAATCAATGCAATGGTGACACATATTCAAGAGCTCTAGAAGGAAACTAACTCCATTGTAGAGGTGATGACAAAATTATGGACTAACATCATCCAAGATGAGTAGCTACAACAGCTTGAAGTGCAACTTATTGAAACCAAGGAATAAATGACGGTATTGTGGGAATCCTTGAAGGAAATTCCCCTGATTACACAAATTTCCAAGGCTGTAGAGCTACAAACATTAAAACAATGGGTGAATAAAGATATGGAAAGACACCAACGAAGGACGATGCAACTGGAAAAATTCTAGGAGGACGCCAAGAAACTAGCATGTAAAGCCATCGACTGCCTCACACACCAAGGATGCACAAAACAAGGTGGAGAAGATGTGAGATGAACAACCAAAATATAAATATGTTGAAGAGTGCACAACACTAAGTGTGATAGTAAAAAAATAAGTCAACCACGTTAAGATGACACATGATAGGTTCAAGACCCAGTTGAATGAACCTACTATATATAGTTGACATGGCTCGAGGATGAGTCACAATTTTGTGTTGGGGGCATGTTCTCAGGTGGATCAAGTGCACAAGTTATGATAAAGGATATGGAGACAAGTGGTGAAGCGTATTGTGCAAGAAGAAGTTACCGAAAAGTATGGTCGACTCGGTTGCAAGTAGTTAGACTGCTGGTCCAATTTAGCTCGAAAATATACTTATGTGGACATTTTTGTAAAGGAGAAAGAGTATAAGTAAGTTAGGAATGTAGTTGATAGCATCATGGAATTATCATATGAACGGATCAGCGAGAGTTGTATATTTGTCTTGTTGTGATCTGCTTGTAATTTGCAGATTAATTGGGTTGGTCTGGGGCTTTCAACCAACGAGATATATTTTGACCTTCAAATATTAATATGAGATGAGGATTGCACAAAAATCTATCTTTGTGTTAATGAATGATGTGATCTATGAATGATGTGACCTGTGAAAGATGCGATATACCTCCAACCCATTAATAATTAATAATAAATGAAAGGATACACTCCAACATTCATCTCTTCTTCATGTGATTCACTCTCTCTATATTCTCTCTATTTTCCTTGTGCATGCTTGTGAGAATTATCCTATAGCAATATTTACCTCCTGTGCTTCTTTTTTTCATCCAGACTCTATTTCTACTTTGTATCAGAGATACAATTTCTACACTTGGGCTAATAGTAGTATCATCGTATTTTTCTATTTCCTTAGTTGTGCAAGACCTTGTCACACTTCATATGACATTTGACGATACATAGATCCACTTTGTATTCTTATGGCTATGATCGATTATTGATCATGGATCCATGTTCATTTGTGGACATGACTCCTCTAAATTTTCCATGGTTCCTTTTTGCATATTGTGCAACCACGATAGTTACATAAGCTATACATATGTTTGATCATCCTTGTATATTTCTTGAAATCATTTTTATATGGAGATATATTTCCCATATATCATATTGTCGAATGTTTATCCCTCTTTCAGGTACCTTTGTTCGATCCTATGATCGTGGATTATCCATTTTATTTTCCTCCATGACTCAAGTGTTCCCTACTTATAATGTATTCTAGATATAGTATTACCCTCTAACCTCATACATCATGGGGCATATGTTGTAGCCAAAAATGGCACTTCTCTATCTGTGATTGTCGAAATATTCTAACTTTGAAGAATATTCTATATGTATCTTTTGTGGTCCATGATGGTCCTACTAAGAATACCACTTGTATTTATTTATACCCCGATGTTTCTAATCGAGCGAACTAATAAGAGTCATGAGGAAGTCCCCTCAAATTGTAAGTTGGGTCATTAGCACCCCAGTTGTGGTTACTTGAGCCTACATGATTAAATTATGATTACTTGAGCTTTATGATTGAATTAAGTATTAAGTGAACGAACAGATATAAATAGAGGTGTGGCGCTCCTCATTTAGAACACACACACTCACTTGTGTAGCTTATTAGTGAAAGAGAGAGAAGTAGCTGGAGAAGGAGGAGGATTAGTATTTTGGTTTTACCTTTTAGCTTTTTGGGGCATCTATATTAAGGAAGCTTTTGCTGGGTTTTTCCCCTTAGGGTTTTCCCAGGATAAATCTGTGTTGTTCTTGTGATAATGTTTCTTTCAGTGATCCTATTTATATGATTTTGTTATGAAATTTAAATTAAATGATTATGATCTATATTAGCATATGGAATCTTAACATGGTATCAGAGCTATCCTGAATAGGATAGCTTTCACAAGGTGAAATAGCCCTCTCTCTCTTGCTAGAAGAAATTAGGGTTTCAGGAAAACAATTTATTTTTGGAAAACTGCTTGCATAGAAAGTTGTGCCCTCCTAGAGCACATATTTTGAGCCTAGAATCAAGGTTCTTGGGTGAGTGAGTCTCCAGGAAATTCAAATCGTAGTTTTAACAGCTATACCAGAAAACAACTAGAAGCTGTAGAAGCTGAATCTTGCAAGTCTGATTTGGAAGGAAAAGACTTGAGATCTACAGAAACTAAACACACCAATTAACTCACCTCAATCAATCTCATCTCCTTGTAAGTTTAGTTTCTCATTCCACAGAATTTCAAATTTTTTGTAATTTTCTGACAAGATGGCTCCAAGCACTAAGCTTGAGGACAAGCTAGAAGTCATAGAGAATTTCTGAGCATGGAAATACAGGATTGGTCTCATTCTCCAAGAGAATGATCTTGATAAGTATATCAAAGAAGAAGTTGTAGAACCTAAAGAAGATGAAGCAAAGGAGAAGCATACGAAGGATATGATTAGGGCTCAAAGGATTGTTGCTGACTCTATCAAGGATCACTTGATCCCTCAAGTGTCATCCAAAAATACTCCAAAATAAATGTATGATTCCCTATCCAAAATGTATGAGGGAAGAAACATCAATATAAAGATGAATCTAAGAGCTCAACTGAAGAGCACCAAGATGAGTCATGGAGAATCCATCCAAGACTAATTCACAAGGGTCTCTGAGATCAAAGAGCAACTAGAAGCTATTGGAGATAAGCTTGACGAAGATGAAATTTTTATGACTGCTCTGAATGGTCTCACTAGACCCTAGGAATCCTTCATCCAGATGATGTGTGCCAGAAAAGAAAGCATGAAGTTTGATATGGTATGGGAAGACTGCATTCAATAGGATACTAGAGTGGCAAATATAGAAGCCTTACTAAAGGAAGATGATCAAGCCCTAGCCACTCACACCAAGAGAAGAAGAAGTCAATCTAATTTCAAGAGAATAAATTTCAAGGAGTCTCAACCTCCTAGAAGAATCCAAAGAAAAAGAGAAAATCCTCTAGGTAAACACTACTCTGGTTTTCAATGTTTTCATTGTGATAAGATAGGACACATTGCCTAAAATTGTCCTATGAAGAGGCAAGAATATAAGAAGAGGATCAACAACAACAAAATAAATCATGCTCATCTAGCTGAAGATGAGGATGCAGAAGAAGAAAAGGAAGGACCTCTAATAAAGCAAGCAAGAGAAGAAGATGCAAAAGAGTATGTACTATTCTCTACACTCTCTGGGATTGTAACACTTGGAGAAGAAACTTGGATTATTTATAGTGGTGCTTCAAAGCACATGACAGGAATAAAGAAAAATCTGTCCAAACTTGAAGAAAAGAGCTCTCCTCATAAAGTATCCCTAGGAGATGACTATCAATATCCGATTAAAGGAGTTGGTGAAGCAAGCTACAAACTTGATTCAGGTAATCCCCTAAATATTAAAGATGTATTATATGTGTTTGGGTACATAGGGTACTCCCAAAAGACTGAACCCCTTCAGCAACTGCTTCACAGAAATATATCACAGATTAACACACCGGTTTTGTCACATGGTTAAAACCATCGAGAGGGAAATAGTCCACGGCCCCAGCCAAATAGCTACTTGGAGCAATTTATTATGCAAAAGAAAGAAAGTCACATGAGCTTCTAATAATCGATCAACTAGCCAAGGACCCTCTATGCTCTTTAAATAGAGATCATAGACCAATCGGGTGTTAAGCCACAGATCAGTGGTAGGTACGATCTAAGAGAAGTTGAACCGTTGGATCACTCTATGTCTAGAACATATCGTGACCATCGGATTAGAATATTTACAAATGCATACTAATGAATACTAAATAAACACACTTTTACCTAACGAATATATTACACAAGTTGATCTTAACTAACTCCTAAGTGTCTAAATATCCTAACATCCCCCCTTAATAACAACTTGGGATAGGATTGAAGGATTTACAAAAGTGACACTATTAGGAGAAGGAAGGGGGCATTAGAGCCTATCCCCCCTTAAGGACACATTCCTGAACTCCTAACATAGACTGAAGTTTAGAAAACTTCGCTTCTGTAAGAGACTTGGTGAATATGTCTGCGACTTGATCATCTGTAGGGCAATAGGGAACTTCAACAACACTGTCATGAACAAGATTTCTGATGAAGTGCATGTGTAGCTTAATGTGTTTGCTACACTGATGTAGAACTAGATCTTTTGAAAGCCTGATGGCACTTTGATTGTCCCACCAAAGTGGAGTAGGCTGCTGCTACTCGAATCCAAACTCTGAAAGGATCTATTGAAGCCATAAAGCTTCTTGAATGGAATTAACCATGGCTCGATATTTTTCTTCTACTGAAGAAAGAGCAAGAGCTTGTTGTTTCTGACAATCCCAAGTGACAGGTCCAGATCCCAGACTAAAAAATTAACATGCAGTAGACTTTCGATCATTAGGATCGCTGGTCGAATCTGAATTAGTGAAACCAACCAGCAAAGGTTTCCTCCCTATACTTTAATGAATCCCAAACTAAATTGTACCTCGGATATATCGAAGTATTCTTTTTGTTGCTTTCTAGTGAATTTCATGAGGACTTTGCATATAACAAGCAACACGATCAATGGAAAAGGAAAGGTCAGGACGAGAATGAGTCAAGTATAAAAGACTACCAACAAGCTGACGATACAAGGTGGGATCTGATTCAGGGGAAGTACAAGGGGCAAAAAGTTTGACTCCAAACTAGAAGGGAGAAGGGGATGGTTTACAATCTTCAATGTGGAAGCGACAAAGAAGGTCACAAGCATAATTAGATTGGGAAAAAAAGATTCCTTCTTTGGTTTGCAAGACTTGGAGACCAAGAAAATAATGCAAATGTCCTAAGTCTGAGATTTTAAAATTTTGCTTAAGATTGGATTTCACATGGGTTATAAGTTTAGGGTCACTACCAATAAGGATAAGATCATCAACATAAAGAACACGTATGATGAGATGGTTTCCTACTTTCTTGGTATAGACATTGGGGTCAGAATGACATCTAGAAAACCCAGTGTCAAGGAGAAATCTATCCATTTTGGCATACCAAGCTCTAGGAGCTTGTTTAAGGCCATATAAAGATTTCTTAAGGAGACAAACAAGGCTAGAGTTATTCTGAACGTATCCAGGAGGTTGTTCCATGTAAATTTCCTCATGTAAATCACCATGTAAGAAGGTAGACTTGACATCCATTTGATGGACTTCCCAGTTATGTAAGGTTGCAAGGGAAAGAACAAGGTGGATGGAGTTCATTTTTGCTACAGGGGCAAAGGTTTCATTATAGTCAATCCCTTCAACTTGGGAACAAGCTTTGGCAACTAACCTTTCCTTAAGTATTTCAACACTTCCATTTGATGCATACTTAGTTCTGTAGACCCATTTACATTTGACAATTTTTCTTCCTTTTGGAAGAGGAACAAGATCCCAAGTATCGTTCACCATTAAGGAACGATATTCTTCATCCATAGCTGCATCCCAATCTAGATTTACTAAAGCTTTTGTAAAAGTTTTTGGATCATGATTCTCAGAAACTTGAGCCAAAAGAGAAGAGTCTCGCTAAAACTGAGAATGTGTTCAACGTTGATCTCTAGGATCGCCAGCAATATCACCAGCTACTTCACATGTTGAACGGACCCATTGAGGAAGTATTGGTGCTGGTGCAATTGGAGGAACATGAGCAGATAGAGGTGGATTTTCATCCTTACTGTCATCATCAGAAACTAGAGTTGAAAACCTGTTAAGGAAGTTGGAAGAATAAGAAGAAGAAGAAGTCACAATTGTCAAATCAGGCTCACAGGCCAAAGATGGCACACCCACCAAGTTAGGCTCACAGGCCAAGAGATTTTCATCAAATTTAACATCTATTCTAATGATTATATCACATGAATAGGGATGAAGAAGTCTATAACCTTTTACATCTTTAGAATATCCAAAAAATATGCACTTTTCACTTTTAGGCTGCAATGATTTCTATTTTTCATTCAGAATGTGAGCCCATGCTTGAGAACCAAACACACGAAAGTGACTTACATCTAGTTTAATTTTACTCCATGCTTCTTCCGGTGTTATACCTCGTAAAAATTTAGTGGGTGTCCGATTAACTATGTAATTTGCACAATTTATGGCCTCAGCCAATATTGAAGACTTAGTCCCTTAGATTGGATCATACAATTAGCCATTTCTTTTAAATGCGGTTCTTTCGTTCAACTACACCATTTTGTTGAGGTGTATATGGAATAGTGTATTGTTGTTGGATTCCTTGTTCAGTGCATAAAGTAGTGAACTTGTTGTTAACATGTTCTCCTCCATTGTCAGATCTTAACTCGATAATGCGATGACCAGATTGTTTTTCAACAAGGGCCTTGTAGGCCAAGAACATGTTAAATACTTCACTCTTAAGTTTTAGGAAGTAAACCTAAGTGAATCTGGAGTAGTCATCAATGAAAGTTAAGAAATATTTGAAACTAGAAAAGGAATCAGATGGAAGAGGACCACACAAGTCACTATGCACAAGCTCCAAAGGAACCGAGGCGTGCCAAGAGGCACGTTTGTCAAAACTGTCCTGATGATGTTTTCTACAGTACACAACCGAAACAAACACCATCCTTGAAAGATACCATTGGAAGACCAGTCACCATATTATGTTTACATAGTTGTTGCAATGGGTGATAATTTAAGTGACCAAATCACTCATGCCAAAGTTTGCTCAAGTTATCACTATGAGCAACAAAAACTGAAGGAAAAGGTGATGACCCAAAGTTGTTAAATTTGTACAACCTGGTAATATCATCAATAGTTCCAGTAGCAAGGACATTTTGAGGATTTTTAAAATCCTTGATTACAACTTGGTGAGGTGTAAAAGTCACAGTTTTACCTTCACCTGAATGAGTAATTTGATAGATTGATAACAAATTGCAGGAAATTTTTGGAACACATAGTACATCACTGAAATGACCATTTTCTACTGGAACTGTTCCAGATCCTACAACACTTAGAGATCTATGATCACCAAGAAATATTTGTTTGGTGTTACATTCATGCATAGTAGAAAATATGGCTTGATCCTTAGCCATATGATAAGATGCTCCAGAATCAATAAGCCATTCATTTGAAGTAGAAGAAGAAGATGTAGTATAAGATTAGCCAGAAGCACAAAGTGCATGTCCATGACAGTTAGATTCTGAAGACGAGTCTATGCTGATGTGGTGCTTCTTCATTGCTGCTTCAATGGTTGCCATCTTCTTGAAACACTTAGATTCATCATGATTATCTTTCCCACAAAAATTGCAATGACGCTCAGTATTCTATCCTTTTTGCTTGGATCCTTTGTCATTTTTTAAAGAAGTAGCTGATTAAGAGGGTTTGGGACCCTTGTTGTTTGGCTTATTATTGCAAAAATTCTATTTCTTGGGAGGCTTGGACTTTTCTTTCTATTGGGACAATAAGGCTTTCCGAGATGTATCTACATTGTTAATTATTCCAAGATGAATGAGCTTATCTTGCTCTCTAATTAAGGAATCACAAAAGGATTCAAGACTAGGCTCTTGATAGCTAGCTGCAGTCAAGGATTCTTTCATGGAGTAGAATGTAGATACAAAAACAAAATATGTAGGGCCAAGTTTGGAAAGAATATGATAAATACATTGTTTGTCTTCTTTTTTAATCTTGCATTCCGCACATAAGAGTCTAAGATTTTTATACATAGATAAACAGTCTTGAATGCATTAAAAATCATTTGGATTCAAGGAAAGCAACTCATTCTCAAGTTAATGACCCCAAATTTCATTGTGTTTACCAAACATAGATTCCAACTTTTCTCAAGCTTTATCAGGTTCATCAATTCCAGATATGTGGAATCGCAAATCAGTAGAGATTGACATCCCAATCAATCCATAAGCTTCATCACATCTATTTTCCCATTTAATTTTCTTATCATTATTAGTGGGTTCTATTTCTTTCCCTGAGGTTATCCTGAAAAGTCCCCTACTTCGTAGAACATCCTCCATACGAGATTTCCATGAGAATTAGTTAGAACTTGTAAGTATAATATCACAAGGGGCGGCCATACTGTAAACTAATTACTGAAAAGATAGAAACTAACTATCTGGTTGCAAAGAGCTCAAAAAAATATGCGGTTTTAAAAAAAACGGCACTGAAAACTAATTTTGGATGATGAAGTTATGCTTGATCAAAGAAAATGTTGAAGATGTCGTCAATAGTGACGTGGCAGATATTAACTTGACCAACTAAAAAAAAGAACCCCTCTCTTCCCAAGGTCAACCTTTGACAGTCACTTTACAATAAAGTTTCTTTGAAGTGAATCACTTTTGTAGAATTAGTGAGGTTCATTTTTGCAATAATGTTACTTTTAAATAGTGCAACAATAAATTAAAAGACTTAAGTGACTAGCTTTTTATTTTATTTTATTTATGTGAGATGCAGTTTTACAATAAAGAAACTTGAAATTAGAAATTGCATGTACTAAAAGGTAGCTTAATAAGACTTGAACTTAAGACCTATTAAGGAATAAAACAACTTTCGACCAAGTGAGCTAAGTTTAAAAGGTACGTAAAAGAATGGAAAGAGGAAGGGGCTTTTTTTTTTACTCTTCTCTCTCGTTCTTCGTGCTTGCCTTTTTTTTCTGTAAATCACAAAAAAAAATGAAAAACAAAAACAAAAAAAACTTTTTCCACACAATGGGGTTAGATCTTAGTTAGCTTGCCCAGAAAGTCTATGTTTTCAAGTTTTCGCGTTGTTTCTGATTTTCCGTAATCGCACAAGGTGCATGGAAAAGAGCATATGTAGCCGAGAAGACAAGAAAAAAAAAAACTTTCCCTTACTATTTCTGATTCGCCGCGATCACACAAGGTGCACAGCAAAGAGCATACGCAGTCGGGGAAGGAAACAGTACGAGACTAAAACAAAAAAAGATCTAATAATAAAACTGATAAGATATGAGATATTTAAAAAAAACAAATCCGTCACTGTAACATTATACCTTCAGATTTGTCGAAATGGGTGTTTCTAGAACAAACAGAAATGGTTTTCGATGAAACAAAACTATTTCCCAATGGAAACAGTGCTTCAAACACAATGGAATAGCTCCCATAGGCCAAAAACAAACAAAAAATTTAGAACTAGAAACCCTTTCAAAGTTTCAGCAACATTGGTTCTAGATCTTGATCAAAACCGAAAGCGACTCTTCATAAAACCTATGATACCATGTTCGAGTACACAGGGTACTCCCAAAAGACCGAACACATTCAGCAACTGTTTCACACAAATAGATCACAGATCAACACACCAATTTTTGTCACGTGGTTAAAACCCTCAAGAGGGAGACAGTCCACGGCCCCAACCAAATAGCTACTTGGAGCAATTTATTATGCAAAAGAAAGAAAGTTACATGAGCTTCTCATAATTGATCAACTAGCCAAGGACCCTCTATGCTCTTTAAATAGAGACCATAGACCAATCGGGTGTTAAGCCACAGATCAATGGTAGGTATGATCTAAGAGAAGTTGAACCGTCAGATCACTCTATGTCTAGAACATATTGTGAACATTGGATTAGAATATTTACAAATGCATACTAATGCATACTAAAGAAACAGACTTTTACCTAACAGATATATTACACAAGTTGATCTTAACTAACTCCTAAGTGTCTAAATATCCTAACAATATGTACCTGGTCTAAAGAATAATTTACTTTCTATCTCAGATTTAGATAAGAAAGGATTCAGATTTGGTTTCATAGATGGTCAAGTACTCATGTGGCCCAAAAAAAAGAATATTGAAGATGTAGTCATCATTGGTGAAGAAGAAGGAGGCTTGTATAAACTCAAGGGGCACTTAGAAACAACCTTTGTTCATGAGTCCACTGACCCTAGTGAACTATGGCATA
>LPNX010060116.1:125388-286891 GCA_001517045.1 Pseudotsuga menziesii | reverse complement strand
ACCCTGCTACCCCAAAAACAAGAAATACCTGAAAAAACGTGATGATGATGTCATCATCACGTTTTTTCAGGTATTTCTTGTTTTTGGGGTAGCAGGGTCCATAAAAAGTATGAAATGTGGGTACTCGTTGGATGCGAAATCAAATTCCGCATCCAACGAGCTCTCCCGATCGAAATTTGAGTAAAAACACAATGAGATATGTCGAAAATACGAACAAAAAAAGTAGTTTTTTTTAATGACAAATATGCCAATTCAACCATTATGGTTGACTTATTTTATTGAAATTCTATTGGTTCTTGAATTCCAACTCACAAAAACTTATTTTGGCACGTTTTCTTATAAGGCCCATTTTAGACCCCAAATTTCCTCTAATGGTCCATAAATGTATAACTTTTAAACTATTACCCTAAAACAACTGTACAAATAAAAGAGATTAGATTTCAAAAGGTTACCGCCCATTCTGCTCAAAGAAATTCACAAATCACCCTAAAACAGACAAACCTTAAATCTGTATAATGTCCCTGCCATTGTAGAATGAGAAATCCAAGATTGTATAAAATAAATGTATCAATTCAAAGAATATGCAATAGCGAGGACCGAGAAGATATCCTTTTATTTCGTAAATGGATAAACAATCCAATAAGAAATCCGAAGATATAATGCAGGTGCATAATTATTGCATAAAGATGTAAATTACATACAAACCATTACCAGAAATGAATTGGAACAAAGTAAAAGGAAGCCTGATAGACATTACGGGCCCTTGAGGATGAAAAGTTTTACAAATCGATTTTAAGCAGATGAGATCCTTTTTTCTCCTTGAGCTGGTGCTGAAACTGGGTCTTGGTTTCGCAACACCTGACCTACCATTCCAACGTTGGCGACATCTCCTAAGCAGGCTGCTCCAAGCGCATGCATGGAACGCGGCAGATGCTGATGGCGTAAAATAGGCAGTTGTGTATTGGGGGAAGAACTATGAAAGATGTCATTTGAGCATGAAGAATCACATGCATAAAAGACACGATCCATATTATTGTTTTAAAGAACCTTTAAACATTGTTTATGTAACACGTGTTCTCTCTTTTGCATTCAGTCAAGAATAGGAATATGTTGTTTTACAAATAATCAATGTCTTTTAAAACTTGTGAAATGTATATTACATTCTCATACGTCCAGATAGATGCGCCCAACAATCAACCGTGACACCATCTGAATTCATTAAAAACATTACCTTTTCTTCCCAGCTAACCAGGCCATCAAAACCAAAAACTAACGGTGACACCATCTGAATACATTAAAAACCGGTTTGATAAAACTAATAAATAAAATATATATTGGTAGATACAGATCCATTCATTAGTCTACCAATTCATATTTAATGATGGTCAAAATTCTCAACACGACACACCTACATTTTGTATGGTTGCACATTGAAGTTTGCAAGCAGTTTTTATGTTTCAAATTGCAATATAGATGCTAGAGTCCCCATCCTTTAGTACATATCAGTTTTACATTTCTCAGACTATTGTTTGGGATCTTAGGCTCCTTCCACGGCTGGTGTTTATCGAGCACGCTGTGAATTTGGCTTTTGATCTCCATCTCAAAATTGGCTGCATGCAATGGCCTCCACGGAAAGGCAAAATGAATCCTTCAACATGAACTCGCTGAGCTTCTGGATGTGGCACTCATGCTTTTGGTGGATGAATTCATTTCTTGCATGGCCTAAACGTGGCAAGCTTCGGTGTTATAGAATAGTCTATGCAATCGCTTTTTGGACGTAGAATTTATCTCTTCTTTAAGCGAAAAATGCACTTACTTATATAAGTATTTAATAACACACCATCAGGTGGCTGGAATAGGAATTAGTCTTTAATCGGGGTGTTGGGAACTCGCCTCGGGCTGGAGGAAGGTTGGCCCAGTAACTGCCTGTTCGGATGATATTTAATATATAACAGTTTATGGGACGCCAGGAAATTTATCTCATGTGGGAAGCCATATCTAATAGACAACAACGGGTTCCGAAGTAAATAGCTTGCAGACGCTGTCCAATTTCATATAATGGAGTCAATGTGGAGACAACCTGGCCAACACCATGACCCATGCATTAATTCAAGAAATTTACCTGTTGTAAAAATAAGATAATATGTAAACTTCCTTTTTCCTCTTGTTTATTTATTCATTGATCAAATCTTCACTTAGTTGATCACGATCCATGGTCTCTAGGTTCTCTCTTTGACTTATCATTGCAGTTTGAAAGTTTTATGCTCCGATGAGAGATGCATAAAACTCTATGCTCCCACGAGAGATCCGCAAGGTTTCAAGGTAACTAACAAGAAATTTCTAAAGGTGCCTGGAGATAGTTCTGTATTATGGCATTTGAAATGCACTTCAATATTATATAAATAAAACCTTTGGCTTCACTTCTGGTTCATCGGGGATAATGTATCTTGGAGCATTATCACTTTCAGGTCGCAAAGGTTTCTTGGAACGGTATAAAACTCCATTCTCCAAATATCCACATCGTAGCATTTTCCATTTTGTTCGGTTAGCTTCCAAAATACTCAGTCCTTTGTCTGTCACAATACAGTTATGTTAGTGTTTGTCACAATACAATTCTCTGTTGGTGTTTATTGGCGGGGTTTATTGCTCTTCAACGATGAAATTGAACCAGTTTCCTTTGTTGGTTGGGTTGTTATCTGGGTTTATCGTTGGGTTTATTATCAGAGATGGACTTCCATTTATGCATAAAAGAATAGATAACAACCTTCATACAACAATACTCCCAAATCAAATGCAAATTCAGTGCAGCAGAAACGTATGCGAGACTCTACTTTGCATCACGGTCCAAATCTTCGTTCTCTGCCAAAAAGAAAGGAGAGAGTAAGATAGGACTTAGTAGCTCTCATTTTACTTTTGAATTTGGCTGTCCATTTTTCCGTATATCAACTTAAATCGTCTTTTAGCTTAGGATCGCATTTTAACTGACAATATTTGGTTATTGATAACAGTTTGACAAGTCCTAGATACAAATTTTTAAGTGAGTTATTCGATGGATGCTTCTGATAATCAGAGTAGTCATTTGTCTCTTGAAGGTGATAATTTGAACATTGAGGAGCATTCTAAAAGTGCAAGTTCAATTTCCAAAGGAGCTTTCTATGTTGTAGATGAAAGAAAAGCCAACAATGCCAACAATAAAGATATCTATATTAATGCACAAAGTGCCACAAGCAATTCCATTGAAGAAGGTTTCGATGCACATATAATATGGGCGTTAGCATTGACATTGTATATTTAGAGAATTTTCCAGTAGAAGACTTGCGGCATGCTTTTGAAGCAGGTTTGCATATTGATGGCGTAGAAAAGAAAGTCTGCAATGGAAATCAGAGTTAGATGGTTCACCTAGTTTCATGCAAAAATGAGAAAAAATAAGTGGACAAAGGATTTCTTCAAACTCTCAAATGTTCCCCTAGAATTCCCAAACTAAATTCTATTGTCAGTAATGAACAATGAAGAATGAGGACTGAGAATGTGATTCTGGGTGGTGAGCAACCTGTCGAATTGATATGCTCCCTTCATGTAAGATCGGTGTGCTTATCTTGTGGGAGTGGCTTATTAAAGCTATTGATAGTTATTTTTCAAACTTCAATTTTCTTTACAGAATTTTAGATGTCGTAACAACTCTATATTCATATCTGCTTGAGTGTTTTATTTATATAAATTATTTCCTCAAGCTCTCACTGCGGCTAGAACCCAGTCAATGGTTCAGATGGCTTTCCTTGAGATCCCACTGGAACCAACTAAATTTGAGGTAGATCCTACAACAACGGGAACCAACTAATTTGCTATCAACTAAAGGCAGGGACTTGCTGCCTTTAGCAACTCTCCTTGTTTCATATATCTTTAAAGAAATTTTTTTTCTTCAATTGCTTTCATTTCATATATATAAAGTATATTATTTAAAATTGTTTTTTTTTTCAAGTTTTTTTGTTGGTTTCATTATATATATAGTCTATTATTTTTAAATCTACAATTTAATCATTATATGACAATAAATTATATTCCTTCTCATTTTTGTAATAAAATTTTATTTAAAAAACTAAATACTGCAAAAATGATCTTTAAATATAAGATGTAATTTACTATTATGTAGTAAGGTGATTAATCGTGACAGATTATACACCTAACTTTATGTACAAGATATTTTAGATCACAAAGAAGTAGCATTTTAGAGTGTTAGTGGAACTATTTATGTCAATTGCCAAATAATACATGCATTAAAAAATGAATATTAAAAGAAAAGTCATCTCAATTAACTTGTTACAGATGAGAGAAAATAGATACATTCCTAAACAACCTTGTAAAAAGAAAATACGTTCCTAAACAACTATATTTTCCTTTTCTTTTTGTTTAGGTAGAAGCTAAGGTAGAACAGGGTTTGGGGACTCGAGAATTGAACGGATTTTTGGAATCTTGCCTACAATTTTCGTACTGATCTAAACGGAATTTGTCATCTTGATAGATTTATTAAGTTGTTATGGTTATTAAAACAAACAAAAACATTGGAATCCTTCACATATATCACATCATTATAATGAAGCAAGAATTATCATTTCTAACAGTAGATAATCATGACAGGAGCTATATTTTCCATCATAGGATCATGTCAAATCCAAAAGTAAAAAGAATGGTTGCCAAAAAAACACCAGAATGATATGATCATTGGCCGAGAAGTAAACTCTATTAAGAACTCTAATTGTTTTTCAAAAATAACTAAGGGGGGAACTTTGTTAATTTTAACCTCAATGGAAGAGGCTCCAAAAGGAAAGCAACATCATATGGTTGAACTTCTCATCGTAGGAAAAGGAAAAGAAGAGATGATAAAAGTGAAGGAAACAATTGTTTACATGAAGCAGATGATGTTGTGATAATATAGATTTACAACCATGGAAACTATCAGAAGGAACTGAAACTCATTGAAACTCATTTAGTGAATGTCAGGACATGGAAAGGAACTGAAAATCATTGAAACTCATTTAGTGAATGTCAGGACATGGAAATCAACTGGTGAAATTGGGCAATCAAAGGAAATTTCAGAGTATATGAATATTCAAACTCAAGGGAAAAATGTCAAAGCACTACTAAAGACACTGCAGAAAATGTGTTTAGAGAACAATCTAAGCAAAATATACTTAAGTTTTTGAACATCACACCTGGTTTTGATTATTTGTGCAGTCTATAACTGCAAATATTTAAGCGAGTTATTTCCATGCAGTCCACTATGTTGGTTCTTCCCCTCGAATAAGGAAAATATTTATGCTACAGTTATTGATTCTTATTTTACGTGCATATACTCTTGTCATAAGTCCTATGGTTTCCTTTATGGTGGATCACCTACGACACCTTCCTACAATAATCTTAGGCTCTCTCCTTATTGTCGGTCAGATGGGAAAAGAGGTGATGGGACAGGATTTGCACAGGTACTATACATGTAAGGGTACTTGTTTGAATATGGTATTCCCACATAAAATAGAATAGCATTCTCCAGTCTTGTGAGTAATATCAAGATAGTATACTTGTGAGTAATATCGATTCCTACAAATATCCTCATATGATTGAGGTGGTGATGTTGTAAAGCTTGTGAGTAATATCAAGCTGAGTCTTGTGAGTAATATCAAGTTCTACAAATATCTCGGTGGTGTAGTTTACAGTGTAAAGTGGATATACTATTTGATGTATGGCTAGTCATGGTCAACAGGAGATACAAGTCTCCTTTAGGGATTAGCCACTAGAATGATTTACTTTAGCATGCAATTATATGACCCGAGGTAATACATATGATCATAGGTTCAGAAACAATCTTATGAGTATGATATGATATAGAATTAATGAAAACACATATGGACTATGCAGAGAAAATTAATATGAGCACATAGATGGAGAGCAAATTCAAATTGCCCATGTATTCCTCCAAGTGAAGTCTAATTAATAAGGCATTAGTTGAGTCTTAGTTGTGATAAAACAAGTTTAGTTAATTAAGGAATTAACTCCTTAATTTATTCAAGTGGTTGTTGAAGATGACACCAATGGAGAAGCATCAGTTACATTCAGTTTTTGTTCAATTACATTCAGTTATATGTAGTTACATTTAGTTCAATTCAGTTACATGGAGTTCCATTCAGTTCAGTTCATTCGATTAACAACTTAGTTAGAGGCAGTTGAACTTACTGAATTAATGGAAGGTTCATATCTTCATTGTGGGAATTCAGTATGAAGTGCCAACTTGGAACCTAGACTGTTGGCGCATGTTTGAAGATGAGACAGTGTTCTCAGTGTTAACAAGTTATTTAAGCATGCAAATATTCGCTACCTACTTTGTATGACTGAATTCGGCTTGTTATTAAAGTGTTATGCACTTAGCAAGACCAACACAGTGTTCCATTTGATCTCTCCTCTCTTCCACTCTCTGATTAAGCAATTTGTTATTGTGTTGTAATCATTCTCTGTTGATTATCAATCATACTCTAAGATTGTTTGTTGGTTTTTTATCCTCCGAATCAGTGGAGGGTTTTCCCAGGGTATATTTTGTATTCTATGGTTTGATTTATTTAATTCTTTGGATTATTGAGGAGATCTATCTGCATTGTAATTGTGTATTAAAGTTTTAAAGTTCAAGTTTCTTCATATTTATTCAAACACTAACATGGTATCAGAGAAAGGGCGTGAAGGATCTTAGTTTTGCCCATGTGAGCTAAAAACTACATGATCTTGAAGTATTGAGCAAAGAGCTTAAAGCAATGGCATCAATATTATCCGTCTAACCGCAAGATCGACTCAAAGGAACATCCAAAATTCAACACATGAAAGGAAAGGGTGTTAATCATTCTTGAGGAGCGTGATCTATATTTCTACATGACCTCAGTGAGTGAGGTGTCTTTATACAATGTAGAGTGAATTAAAGAGCAAGTCAATATCCACCATTTTCGTCACTTTTCAGGCGACAAATTTTGAGGAGACATTCTAATCAATCCATGAGGAATCAAACAAAACAGTTGAAACCCCACTTCCCAAATGGGATGATCATTTAGCTTAATCGCTAGAAGATTTTAAAAATTCATAATTTTTTGATATATACTATTAGGTATTTGAAGATTAAATTCTCAGAATTCATGTTATGGTCATTTTCCCAAAGTGGATGAATTAATGGAACAACCCAGGATCTGTGGTTTGGATATTATCATTATTCAAATGGATCTTGTGTATAAGGAGATCCTCATAGAGTTTATATCTCATATAAAGAAGATGATGATCGTTGGAAGAAGTTTTCCTTGAAGAATACCATTTTCTCCAGTTTGCATGGGATCCAATTTCTCCATCCAGAGACTCACTACCTCCTGCATGCACTCAAATTTGAAAATATATCAATATCGAGGGACTCCAGTAATCTTCGCAAGGAAGCAGAGATCAAGAGGGAGCATGCAAAACAATAAAAGATAAGTACTTTTATTTTTATTATATGTTATTTAGATCTATATGATTTTGAATGTTTTCATTACAGTCATATAGATATTCAAAATTCCTGATATTAAGAATTGTGAGTATATATTTTGATTATCTTTCCTTTATTTGCAAATAAACAAAATTCATAAGATATGAATATAAAGCATGCATGATTGTTTCATAAGATATGAACATAGAGATGCATTATTTTTTCATAATATATTAATATAAATTATGCATGATTGTTCCATAAGATATGAACATAGAGCTGCATAATTGTTTCATACGATATGAATATAGAGCTGCATGATTGATTCATGCGATATGAATGTTATGATTATTCATAAAGATATGATTATAGAGTTGCATGATTATTCATGAAGGTTGGGATGCATTATTATTTGATTATAATATGTTTTTATAAAATCATATTTTGTTTAACTACAACTTATATTCCTGGACTTGGAATTGTGTTTAGCATATACATTGATTTTATGTCTTTATTGGCATGTTATCAATCTCATGAGTCCATATTTTGCGAGATGATATAGGACTGATATAAGACTTATGTAGGAATGTTATATAGGACTGATATAAGGATGAAAGCATACTTCATAAGACATGAGATTTAGGGTTGCATGATTGCTTCATAAAATGTGAACATAGGACTATATGATTGGCCAGATAGAGGGATACATGCTTACCTCATGAGATATGATCATGGGGTTGCATATTTCTTTCATAAAATGAATTTTTGGACTGGTATAGGACTGATATAGGGATGCATATCAGTATATATAATATTCAAATGGGTTATGTTAAACCGATTGGTCAATATCTATATATAACTATGTAAATCATTATCAGTTTATTGAGAGTATTTCATGTGAATAAAATTCATGAGTATGAAATGGTTCTAACCATTAGAATATTTTTTACTATAGGGAAAATTAATATGAACCTACCTACAAGTAAATAAGGACATGCATGTGGAGTCATTATGATGGCTGATCCTGAAAGAGAACAGTTCGGGAGGGTCTCGTGTCTCTTGAGAAGCAGACAGAATAGATGGCTTGAATCTATTCGGATAGATGTGAAGACCCTTGAAGATATTATATCTTATTTACATTCATGTGTCAAAGAAGATATTAATATATAGATGAGCATAAGTATCTATGACGGAGGACCCAGATTATGTTTCTCACATTCACATGGTGAGAGGGAGTAGCTAGAATCGCTAGCTCTTGAAGAACCAAAGTAATCGGTTGATGTACCTCCTGTAAAAAGGAGGCCTACATGATGCTCAAAATTCAGAAGAAATATCATAACAATATTCAAAAATCTTGTTTTGATTCTGATGATTAAAGGTGTGGCAGTCAACATATAATATTTTCCTTAGTTAAGGAAAATGTGTAGTAGATATCTTGAAGAGTTTCAGGATGATGGACTATAAATCCATGGCCACACATATAAATATAGATATGAAGTTTTATAATTATTATTTCATATTTGGAGGTTCTCAAGTTAGTTTAGATGTATTTGGTTAGTCACAGGTCTCAGGATCTATTATATGCTTTACAGTCTATACATAGCCATGTACATAACATGTGTTGTGGCACCTACTTAGTACAAGTGTATGTGGACTTGGATATGTCTTGGTTAGTGAAATAGAGTTTCAAAGATATATGAAATATGACTAGTATAGTGATCAATGAAAGATCACATATGTTTGTCTAGATAGAGCATGTTGAAAAGTGGTAAATCTTTATGAGGCTTCTAGTCAGTTATATCTGAGACATGGTACATATCCACATATGAGCAACATTTCCAACATTTCTAATAATCCTTTGTCCGGGACAAGCTTAGTATAGCACATAAAAACTCCTCTAGTTGCAAAGGGACTATTGATGTGTCTTCAAAGGAAGTAGCAAATAAAATCCCCACAAGTTAATCATGGTACATGACTCAAGAATCCAGGGGCTGTGATATCTTGTGGAGAGAATCCACATGAGAAGATACATAGTCAAAGTCTCAGAGACTGTTGATACTCAAGAAGAGTTATAGTCTGGACTGTTAGAGAATATTTAAACCTCTCAAAGAAATAGTTGGGGTGATGCAATATAAAGAGAAGGATAACTGAGAAAGTGATCATGAATTGAAGAACATCACAGAGAAGGGAAAGATCACAGAGAAATTCTCCAGATAGCAGAAGATTAAAGAATTCAACAAATGTTGAAGATTGAAAGAAAATATGAGACTTTCTTTCTGCATGATATTACACATTTTTTGTATAATGTTGTATGTGATGGATTTAAAATCCATGGTTTCTAGTTTAGAAAAAACTTTATCCTGGATTGAATCCAGATGATGCTACTATGTGTAGGTAGTTGGTTGGTCTTTCAAAAGACTTTTTGTATTTTATGATTACTACTAGGCATATGTTTGAGTACCTTTGAGGTACATTAGAATAGGATATTTATTTTATTTGATACATGGTATACCTATTTTGATTGTGCTATATAGCTATTTTTTTAGCTTGAGATAAGCAGTTTATTGTGACTAGTACTACAAAACTAAGTGTATTGCGGCTAATACTACAGAAGCAAGATGTATGTATGAGAGTACTTCAGAAGAAAAATGTCTTTTCCAGATAGTACTGGTTGTTGAGGAGTAGTGTAGCTTGGGAAGCTACCTACTAGGGTGAAAAACTTGAGCCTACAGTCATTAGGTGTTAGTAGTCAAGTTTTCTGGAAAACCCTATATGTGTGTTAGGATAAAACACATTGAGATCAAGTTTTACTTAATTGAATTCATGGTCATGTAAAATGAATTCCATTAAATAGTTACTGATGAGCAGATTGCAAATTTGTGACAAGCCTCTATCTACGATGAAGTTTTGACACTTCCAAGATAACCTTAGTATGGAAAAAACTTCTTGGTATGGAAGAGAATGTCTCCCTTGCTAAGAGGGAGTGTTGAGATTACAACATCAAGAGTCATTCTCTAGTATTATGAGTAATATCAAGATAGTATACTTGTGAGTAATATCAAGTCCTACAAATACCCTCATATGATTGAGGTGATGATGTTGTAAATCTTGTGAGTAATATCAAGCTGAGTCTTGTGAGTAATATCATGATAGTAGATTTGTGAGTAATATAAAGTTCTACAAATATCCTCATGTTGTGAGGTGGTGTAATTTACTGTGTGAAGTGGATATACTATCTCATGTATGGATAGTCATTTTCAACATGTGATATAAGTCTCCTTTAGGGATTATCTACCCCTAGAGTGATTTACTTTAGCATGTGACTATATGACCCGGGGTAATACATATGATCATACGTTTGGAAACAATATTATGAGTATGATATGATATAGAATTAATGAAAACACATATGGAATATGCAGAGAAAATTAATATGAGCACAGAGATGGAGAGATCATTCGAGTTTCCCATGTATTTCTCTAAGTGAACTCAAATTAATAAGACATCGGTTGATTCTTAGTTGTGATAAAAACAAGTTCATTTAATTAATGGGTCAACTCCTTAATTCATGCCAATGGTTGTTGAAGATGACACTGATGGAGAAGCATTAGTTACATTTAGTTATGTTCACTTACATTCAGTTTGTTCAGTTACATGCGGTTCCATTCAATTCAGTTCAGTTCATTCGGTTAACAACTCAATTAGAGGCAGTTAAACTCAGTGGATTAATGGAGGGTGCATATATTCATTGCGGTAGTTCATTATGTTTGTGGGGGCTCATGGTTGAAGATGAGATAGTATTCTCAATGTTAACAAGTTACTAAAGCGTGTGAATATTCACTGCCTCCTTTGTATGAATGAATTGGCTTGTTATTAAAGTGCTATGCACTTAGAAATACCAGCACAGTGTTTCATTTAATCTCTCATCTCATTTCTCTATGATCAAGCAATATGTCATTGTGTTGTAAGAATCCTCTGTCCATTATCAATCATAATCTAATATTGTTTGCTATGTTTTTTGTCCTTCGAATCATTGGATGGTTTTCCCGGGGTATATCCTATGTTCTATGGCTTGATTTATTTATTTCTTTGGATTATTGATGAGATCTATCCACACTTTAATTGTGGATTAAAGTTTTAAAGTTCAAGTTTCTTCATATTTTCTCAAACATTAACAAATATTTGATATTTAAGGCTACAAGTCTAAGAGTAGAGGGGTACTCAATACTATCTACACATTGTCGGGTTTACTTCTGAATGTTTAAATTCATGAAAGGATATGTGTGTGTGTGTGTGTGGTTCCCTTCTCTTTAGGTGATAATGTGGGAAAAAAGTGTGTGTCATTGTCCTCATCCTCGGGCAAGGAACGATGAAGCTTGACCATCGGGAGAGAGAGGAGGGGGTGATTTCATTTATCACATCAAATATGGATTCCCCCCCATGAAATTTGGTATTTTGATCCCACACATGATTATCCCTTCTAACTTCAGTCTTCCTTAAATTAATAGTTTTAGTTCTTTACCCGACAGCCATGCGAAAAAACATGAATGTTGATGAAATAGTGAAAATTTATTAATTAAAAATTAAAGAAACATGTTTTTTGTTGGAGATCTGACAAATTTACAACATAGATAATCTTTCACATGATATTTCAACAAAATTTACAGGTGTTTGATACTTGCACTTCAAAAGAGGTAACTAAAAATATGGGCAATAAGGATGAATAATGGGTGTCTTCATAATCAACTTCTGGTAGAAAGTGCCACCATTGAGAGTGAAAATGAAGTCAAAGACAATAATATGCCTCCCAAGTTCCAATCATATTTTTGTACCTAAAAGGCACAACAAAGGACTAGATGGTGGCCACTTGTAACAAAGGGTGCATACAATTAACACAAATAAAAAGGAAAGGAGTGGGCCTTGAATTAACAGAGCTAGTTCATTTCCTAAAATTTCAAGAGGGTTCCAAAGTTCCTAGAATTTGAGCTAATGCTCTGATACCATATGTAAGGTCCTATATCCGAGATTATATGAAATTTAGGAATTATGCAATATTAACCATAAAAAAACTGATAATTAGAAGAGAACCAAATTCTAAAGCTTTTAAAAATATTCCAAATTAATAAATAATGAGGGAAATCAAGAGTACAAAATTGAACTTGTAAGAATGAATTACAGTTGGACCTATCACCTCTTGACTGAAGTAAAAGGAGCATGCCACTACGATAAATAGAATGGAACCAAAATTGGGGGACCTCTCTCCTCCCAACTAACCCCTCAGTCATAAATTAAGATCCCTCACTTAGTAATACAAACCCAACCAATCATCATAACCAGAATCCTATTCTACCCTCAACCTCCAAACCTCCAACCCCACATACATCATAGAACCTTCCCCCCAAAAAACGTATCCAAGCAAAGAGCATAAAAAACAAAACAAAAAACCCTCCATCAGCCCCCAATTTCCCCATTTATGCAGGAAATTCAATAATTTATTTAATTGAAAAAAAATTGCATGAGGGGCACATGGCCTCCACGCACAATACCTTTTTCTAATCATGCTTAGTAAACTGAACTAAGATTTTTTTGTTAATTAAACTTTAATTATTTCCTTTTATTATACTTGAAATTAATATTATATATAATATTAATATCTCCTTGTTAACTAATCTAAGTTTAATAATAATAACCTCTATTTAGTTTTAGGGGTGTTACACTAGTATTCATGAATTATAGGAATCAGTGGTTCTTGCAATGCTTGACCTATTACGGGAATTCTTTGGTTCCTACAATAACTTTGTTCCATGATATGTATGATATCTCAAGCACACTTGTGGACATCTGATCAACACTTTGTGGACCCATTGCAAGAATATGATCCAACCAACAATTTGGTCACCATATTTTTCCTTTTTTCACTTTGATAGTTGCATCCTAAAATTTCAGTAGTTAGGATTACTATACGATTACCAGAATTCCTATATTGGAGTGTTGCATTCCTATAGTTTCATTCTAGTAGTAAGCATACAAGGATAAGCCTTCACAATGATTCTAGAAGTTGCAAATAATTCCTATATATATTTCTCTCTAAACAATGACACGTCATAATCATTACCACATCAGCATCCACTTTGACATCAATGAACACTTTCTCAACAGTCTCTCCCTTTGTCATTGATGGAAACCCTATAAAACATGACTTCAAAAATCTCCCCCTTTGAATGGGTATTCATGTATTTGTAGTAACTTGATGAGGTATAACCCCCCAACTTCATGCTCCTTGACATCTACACTTTTGGTTTTACTGTCTTACTCTCCCCCTTTGAGAACATTGATAAAGAGACACTCCTCCTATTTGTATATTTTGATTGTTTTTCATGGCTTCAATTGATATGTCCACTGTTTTCAACTTGTGACTCTCCCATTTTTCACATATATTCATTATGACATCTTGAGAACAAATGAATGCTTCCCCCGCCTCTTTTCTCCTTTAATTTATTTTTAGTGTTGCTCCCACTATACTCATGATTCTATGTGTCTCTATTTTCTATTATGCAAACAATATTTTGCTTCACTCCTCGTGTCTGGATACTTAATTGTTGTCTAAAATGGGATCCTCTAATTTTTTTTGTTTTCTATCTCTCCTTTTGAATTTCTTTCAAAGATGAAAGAATGCACTATTTAAGCTCATGTTGTCCAAATTAAATATCCTTCAAACTGTTTAGAATGACCCTCAAAACATCATAGATCAGCTTCAATTTTTTGTTACTTTAAGTTAAGAGAATGTGGCAGGCGAATGTTTTGATAGATAGCTTCTTGTAGCTTGAATTTCTTACTGACATCTTTGTATTTCAACTCTCCATCCCTACCTTCATCAATTCTAATTTTTCTAGGAATTATGATTGTCATGATTTAGTTGTTATGTATCTTCTAGAGACAGCTATAGGATTGTTTCCAATGATACTTTTCACTACTAATAGATGCTCAAATTCAATCAATCAATATGTCCCAAAAAAAAGCTCATTTCTTTTCCTTCCAATATTGCTCAAATGTTTCATCTCACATTGTTAATGCAGTTTTGTCTATGCAAATATGTCTTAACCATAGTCAAGTTGTTTGCATCTCCATTTGGTCAACAATAATGGAATGATTCTCATAAAATATCCTGCTATAGGAAAATGATTTTTTCACATTGTTTTCAAGGCTTCCGTGAACTTATGAGTTCTGTAATGATATTATGTCACATCATGTTCTCCATGTAGAATAGTAAGCTCACTTTTTATTTCCATGAAAATTGTACATGTACTTGATCCTGTAGCATTATATGCCTTGTATAACACCAACAGTTACCTTATATGGATTATATTTTACCTCATGAGCAAATTAAGTTTCATCAATTTTCTACTACACTTTATTTAAGTTGAAAGCATGTATCTATTTTCCTGCATCACCGAATGTTTTAGTAATATCAGTGAATTTTGGATTTAGAATCTGATCTTCAACGTTATTCATGCTCTTCTCATCATTCGTTGGATCATGATTTGATTCTCTTTTAGTTTCTTCTACTGATTATCAGTTCCTTAATTTTCCTTCACTTGATTTCTCTCACACTCCATTAGAATCCACTCCATTTTTGTCAATCCTCCAGGCCTTTGTTGTTCTCTTAATATATTTTGAAAATATTTTCCCTTTATAATAAATACATCATGATCCCAATACAATATTAATAATATATCTTGGTTGGGATTTATCTATTCTTTGAGAATCAGGAGATCACGATTTCTATAGTATCATTTTCTAGCAATGTCAATTCTAGGATTCAAATTTGAAGCCTTCAGAGCCCTTCAAAGGCCATTTTAAACGTCCTAGAAGGCCACAAAAAAATTTCCCATCCAAAAAAAATTTAGTTTCATTTCCAGCACTTCAATAATGAAATTGAGTAAGATTGAGTAAATTTGCAACATAAGGGCAGCTAAAAATATTACCTTTCCAGGGGTTTTGATTTAGTGGACTATGGGAGAGTCTGGACTCAGAATATGCCCAAGTTCCCTTGAATAGTCGGATCATGGATGAGGATCTTGGTCCCAATCGACACGGACCACAGTGGGCCACTGGGATGCCTAGTGTCAAGTTCAACCCGATGATTCGGGATTATGCCTCGGGATTCGATGTTCACTTTCAAAGAATTTAATGACATTGGCATGCATTGATGGTTCACCAACTTCATTAAATCTTGGTATGAGATGATGCCACCTGCCAACTCAGTTTTCCATCTGTCATCTTATTGTTCACCAAGTCACGTGATCTCACAACTTATAAGTCACTTGAGTATTTGAGTATATGATGTGGAATTAAATTCTCATATGAGTCATATCTATGGATGGTGAATTGATTTTATAACCCTCCATTGTCAAGGCTCTGCAAGGAAAAACTAATGGTGTTGTTTCTTGGGTTACAAATTACAAGTTGTAATTTACAATGTCTTGAGCAATCTTTTCTATATTTGAACCTAACCTTGTCCAATGGGTATGTAAGTTTCCAGACCAGGGTTTCACCCAGTGCTAGACATTTCTACTATGACCACCAGAAGACAGGGATGACGAATCTTTGGTAGAAGGATAGTAGCATGCCCCCCTTTGTTTGTGCTCATGAATCATATCCTATACTAGTTAGTCTAGGATTGTAGGATTTATTCCAATTTCCATTCATTTACTCGAGTCAGAATCATTCGAATTAGCACTCGCAGTCTCTCACTGTCCACCTAGGAAGCTTAGTCTACCTGTCTCATTGGAGGAAGGGGGTTAGGGAGTAGAGACAAAGGAAACTGGAATGGAGGGCCATCCAGAGAGAAGGGTTATATAATATGCATATAGTCAGCTCTAAGTGAAACAAAAGAATTTTTCATATACCTAACTGAATATTGTCATTACTTAATCTATCGGGATGCTTACGTGGTAACTCTTGCGCCTGAGCTGTTTATGAGGGCTTCCTGTGACGACAATGGATACGATTTGGAGAGGCTCGTTTCCATCATTATACCACTAATGAATTGGTCCTGTAAATATCGCTATTACATCTCCCCTCCTCACTCACCTCACCTTTTGACTTGAGTCCTCTTATTCTTATTCCTCTTCCTCCCGTGGGCTCTCTGATCTATGCCATGAGAGCCCTCATAACGAATAATGATCTCTAAAAGTATATGGAGACCTCGAAAAAACAATAACCAGTTTTCCCTCACCTGCACAGATATATCTATGTTATGTAGATGCAATTATAAAATGGTTTTTTTTGTAATCATGTGAAATACAAAAACATGAATTCTCCTACCTCAGGCAAGGTAAACCAACTTTATAGCACCGAGATATTGTGGAATTTAGATGTTGTTGCTTCCAATCATCTTTCTGTAGAAGGAAACCGTTTCACACTCTATTTCCTCACTGTCTTCTGCGGTGGACAACTCGAAGGTTCCACCTTTGTCACAGGTAGGAGCAAGAGAACCAAAGGTAGAACGTTGGGTAGTATGGATTGAGCTTCCCCAAACTTAAAGATATTGGCAAAGTCTGTGGAAAAAAAAACATTATTTTGGGTTTACGAGTATAGGACAGTTGGAGGTCGAGACTCAAACTCTCAACTCTCCAATTCTATGCTTCAGTGTCTCCCTAACTTCTATTTCCTCTAGAAGATTATGCAAAGCTAAGCTATCGACTTGGTTGTCGTGAATTTACAGGTATGTATAGCATTTTGCACTTGTGTAACATTTTATATGTGGATAAAAGTTAAATGTGTTGCTTGTTGGATTTCCTTTTGGCTTTATAAATATAAGGGTTTAAAATTTCTCCATCCAAAATGTTGTTTGAAATTTGTAATGTATTATCTAACTGTGTCCTCCAAACTAAGTCTCGAATACTCAATAGATGTAACTTTAAAAAACCCAATATTTAAATGAAATCAAAACCAAAATAGTGTATAGTTTTCATAGTCTATGACCACAACTTTGTTTGGGCAGAGGAGCAAGAAGAAAGAGCGTTGTATTTGAGTTCCAAATCTGTCAATGTTATTTATCTATCGTGAATTGTAAACATTAGGTTGAAAGAAAGAACAATATTTGAATACAAGTGTTTGAATTATTCCAATTTCCTTAATGAAATCCAAAGGTTGAAAAGATAAAATATTTAACAACCGACGTTGTAAATGTTGTAGACTCTGACCCCTTCATTTTCCTGTCATCCTTCTAATAATGGAAACAAGAAGTACAAATTGTCTACCAATATATCTAAACAAGGGAATCCCTTGATGGGCATTCATGAATGAGGGACTATGAGTGCAGTGAGCTAGAAAAGAACATGATTTCAACATCCTCGTTGTCGCAAGCCTCCCAAACGGTTGTTTATGATTCATCTTCCTTATTGACTATGGTAGACACTAGACACCCAACTTGTAGTGATATTTGTTGGATAATTTTAAGTTCTTCCTTATAGTGGACTAATAAATACTTAACCTTTTCAATAGGGTTGATAAAATTGATATAGATTGGAGGGACTATACATAATCTACCTAAAATTGGGGCTTTTGTTTGATCACTTCAAATTGGGGTATAAACTCAATATACATTGGAGGGAGTATCCATAATCCACCTAAAATTGGGGATTTTGTTTGATCACTTTGAATTGAGAATCTGGGGAGGACATGATTCAATTATAAAAATAACCGTTGAATTTAGGGTTAATAAAAAAAGTTGCTTCCTGAAAGCATTAGGTATTACATTCTGAGTTTTTTCTTTTAGGCAGGCCCAATCACACTTGACCAATAGAGCTACCATCAAGAGAAATCAATCCTCCATTCAAATGTCCTTACAAATTCCAATGCCTTATTTTATCAATGACCTAACAACCAAGTATTTCACTAGCCTGGCAGAGTTTTCCCTTATCTAAGTTCAAAAAACTATATTCTCCAAGGACTAGGAGAGTAGAGACTGCTTTAGAAATGTATGGACTCTCATTAGCTAAAATAATAATGATTTTGTATCCACGCATGTGTCTCCATATTTGTATGAGATCTTTCTCCATGACATGAATGGTGGAATATGTCTCAATGGTTTCTAATGTGAATCGTGTGAGGTCCATAGAGATGTGAATTATAGGTTTCCACACAATAATAGAGTGTGCAATATAGTCATCTCTTGTGGGCTCTGGGAGGTTAAATAAATAGTTGTTGTTCCTAAAACATTTAGGTGTTGGCAATTATTTTCTTTTCAATTTCCGATTTACAATTAGTTTGTGTGCATCTGAAAGCCATAAACCATAATAGAACCCAAAAAAATCGAAAGTTTAAAATACTTGATATTTGTTGGAGAATTTGAAGTGTTTCCGTAAAATTACTAGGATAATATGTCAATATTGAAGAGACTTGTTTATTTATTTATTTCCAATTTCTAGGATTTATATAATTAAGGGTATAGAAGGTATTTACTTTATAAGGATATCCCCTACATTAGGGAGGCCACATGGATAAGAACGTGTAATGTATGCATTGGATGTAAACCATTTGAATTTGTATTGAATTTGGTTCTTTCTTTGTGCTCCCTCCCTTACTATAATCTGCCTACTCACCTACTCTTGCATATGTCATGGATAGATAGATTTGTTCATGAATAGATAGATTGAACCATTATAGGCACTACGGGCATTCCAACTCAATTTCATTACATTATAGGAACTACATGCACTGAAAGAAATATATATGGAGAGGAGAGTTTGTTATTACATAAGTAAGATAACTTGTCTGTCATGGTGCATTTAACCTAGAGGGGTATATCTCCCTCTTACTATTGTGACTAGTCTCAATGACTATTCCTTTGGGGTAAGCACTTATTGCTTCAAAATGATTTTATTTTCATTTCCAATTTCCAATAAGTTTGTGTACATTTGAAATTGACCATAAACTATAAATTATAATAGACAAAAAAAATTACCTTTGAATATGAAAATAATAAAAGAGATGAATTGCTTAAAAAGAAAAAAATTTTTTACCATAATTGAAATGATTTACATTGTTCAAAGTGATTCCTCTCTTCAATTATTGCACTATTTTTTAATTAAATCCAGGTTGAATTTTATTAAAAAAAGATTAGATAGCAATACAAGATTAGTTGTAGTATATTAATCTTAAAGTTTTATTTATTTTTATTAGAATTATGTCTTTTAGGTTATACTAGAGTAAATGAGATATGATAATTTAGGTTACTTTTTTACATTAAATATTTTTTAGGTTTGGCCAATAACTCACTAATTATTAAAAAATTCTCTTAAATTATTCTTTTATATAAAAAATTGTAGTGTTTCTAGGTTATAATTAGATATTACATTTAGTTATGTATTTTATAAAAAATAGGTTAAGTAATTCACAATTTATTCATTAAGAAAAATATTTGATATTAATAAATTTAATTTAGACTTATATTCTATTCTAAGTTTAGAATCATTTTACCAATTTAGGGTGTTTGTTTTAATCACAACTTAGACTTCCTTATTATCTAGCTTAACATTTGTAGGGTTTGGGTTTGGTCTTAGTTATATAGTCGACATTATCTATTTCCTAGTTTTCTCTTGAAACGTGTTGTTAAAGATATATTAATAAATATTTATTCGTTACTCAACTCGACTAATTGTCGACGATTACCTTGCATACCACTCCTCAAACCTATCAAACTAGAATTTAAGAGAAGAGATTGTAAATATGTTTTTTGTCAAAATGACATTTTTGAATCATGTAAGGTTCACAAAGAGATTACATTATATAATAGTCCTTTTTTTTGTCCAACATTTTTATATAAATTTAAGATGGAATTTTGAAAAGATAATTGTTGAAGCCCTCTCAAACTCCTTCTCATGTGAGATCCAGATACTAGTAAGATCCACATTGAAGTTTGAAGGATACTTTTTCAATGTGTTTGAATAATTAGTATATGCACTGAGTTTTGAAAAGAGAAATGGGAATCCCTATCAATCCCTCTCATTTGACATCCAGATGTTAGTAGACTCAAGACTAAAGTTTGAAGGATAAATTTTCAAGTGTTCTAATACTTAGGTTTATTATGGTGAAGACGATGCTTAGGGATTAGGTGGAGTTTGAAATTGAATGGCTATTTACTCACTAAGTGGGTCCATATGGAAAAACATATAAATTAGCTTTGTGATGGTAGTTGTAACCTTTTTTGGGCATTAATGAAAACGTGGATTGGAAAAAACTTCATGTAATGTAAAATGTCATGGAAAAGTTATTCTTCTATTTTTTTTACTGTTATGTTGTTTCTTTAAACCATTGGTTATGGTAATGATCAAGTGGTCACAACAAGGATAAACAATTTTAAATCTAATAGGGATGTACAATGTTAGAAGTACAAAAGTTTTAGGAAGATACCTTGGCACTCGACAAAAATCATCTTTTTAGTTTTAATTATTAATGTTAGGGATCTGATGATTGATCTCTTTTGGACTTATAACATAGCACTTATAGTAGTGGAGCTCTTCTCAAAATAATTCTAGACACAAATAAGATTTGGTACCTCATGAGCCTACTTTCATCCCCAATTTCATCTTATGCATTCAAAAAAGGGTTCTAGTAGTTCTCCACTACTGGAATCACTTTGGCATGATAGGAAAAAAACATTTCCCCTCACAAAATAAATAGGCCAAAAAAATGAAATACAAAAAACCAATACTCCTAATGGTTCTCGCTATGTTCACATTAATTAACAAAACAAGTGCACCAATCTCTTTCTAAATGGTCTTTTTTCCAATCTCATCTTTGATTATGGGTACATTTTCATCACTCTCAACCTTTATTTTAGTGTCTCCTCCTCTAATATAACTCTTGTACGTGATAAATCCCCCATAAAAAGAATTTGGATGTGATAAATCATCATATACATGGTTAACCTCACTAATTCTAAGTAAAAGTTGAATCACTTGGGATTTCTTCGTATTATATTTTTTTTCTCTACTGTTTTTAATAAATAATAAAATTTTGTTATACACTTTCAGTTTCAAATTAAAAGAATGATTTGTTTTTACATGTCAACATTGAAGGGTTCAATTTCTCACAACCCTTCAAAGTGAAATGGGACCCTACCCTTCAAATTTGATCCCTAGTCAGTTCATTATTTATATGAGCATACTAAACATCATTTATTGCGACTTTCATCGTACCTTCCAGATTTCTTGTATAAAGGGACATTAAAGCCTTCGTAATTGTAAAAATATGTTGGTATAGACAAGATAATATAGCTATTATGATATTTTTTGTCATTAAAAAAAAATTCATCAATATCATGCTCCTCGTGGACATCAAAGTCTCATTCCCAACAAATTTCTTTTCATTTTCAGCTTGAATTCCTTCAAGCTTGCTAGGACACCTTCCACAATATTTCTTCTTAATAATCATTGAATTCCTTCCTATATCCTAGCTTACCTTATGTAGCTTACAGATGTGTAAGCCAAAAGAGAGGGCGAAGATAATTATCTCTGAAAACATCATCATGCCAAACGATCTTTGTGTTATTGTCAAAATTAATAGTCTATGTTCCTTCAACTATCATATTGTCCATCTTCAAGATAAGGCGCTTTCTATGGTTCTTTGAAATGTGACCATCATCTAGTTCTAGTCCACCTGATTCCTTCTTTAATTCTTATCATTTCCTTTTCCATACTTTTGTGCACTTTTCTTCCTTCTATTTTGCAATGGTAATCATTTCTTTTATTTGTGCAAATTGTGTTAGCATAGTTGAAGTTCTTATTGTCCAAGTTTTTTTTTCCATACCTTTTTATATCAATGTTAAGAGAATATTGTTATGTTTATACTATAATCTCTTTATTTGTGTCCATAGTTATGAAATTTATAACATTCAATATTCTAGGGAACCATGTAGATACCTCTATTTCTCACTTGATCATTTCTTTCATAAGTTCTCCAATATATATCTTTATGCCCAAAGTTATTATAAGAATAACAATAACCAGTAAATATACTTTGGTACCTAGAATTAGATGGTCTTCTTGGTGATGTAGTCCTTCTAAAGACATGTTTATCAAACCTTTCCTGATTATGATTTTCTCCTTTGTTGTTTCCTTCCTTGTGATTAAAGCTTTTAAGAACCTTTGTATTGATTTCAAGCTTCTCCTCAATTGACTTGGAGATATCATTCTCTTCAAGGGTCTGATTGTTGTCATAATATAGACCTATCTTGATCAATGGTGAACTTTGATAGCTGAGAAACTCATCTAAAGCTACAGTACTCTTTTAAAACTTCATAATTGTATTTAGTTGTGTAACTGTCTTATCTAGTTCATTTCAAAGAAGAACAATTTCACATTCCTTCTCATGAAAAATGTATTCCATTTCTTTGAGATTATTTTTCAAATCTTCTTCAATGATTTTGGACTCCTCTAACTATATTTTGAGACTAATCCCCAAGATGGGATATGTGCCCCATGCTTCTACTATGAGGATGATGGAATTCATACATTATCATATAGTTTTATTTCATATTATGAAGTGTATTCCAATCATATTCAAAATCCATAAAGGAGGAATCCAAGTCACAGATCGAATCCTCCAATTCTCCTCTCTTCTCTTTTATTATCCTCTATTCTCTGAAGAAGAAAACCTAGAATGTAATTATGAAGTATTATGGACTTCCATTAGAGTTTAATAATGTGTTCCTAACCATTTTTATTATTTATGTAGCTGATTGAATAAAGAATTATGCAATTCATAATATCCTTCCAAGACCTCTTCTACATTTGCTTCGAATTTGACTATTTTTTAATGTAGATGAGTTTAAGGAATCTATATGACATGAAATAAATTTGTTTATGTTGCAGGTTTTAATTGAAATGTATGCATTTGTTATCCATTCCCAAATTTTACTATTTGAATCCTTTACCCTTGGTTTTGGAATCTCTGACTATGAGGTAGTTGTGCAATCCTAGAATGGCTATTTATTTGTATGAACTGGAAAACTTGTCAAACCATCTCTAAACCTGTATTCTCGACCTGATATTGATTTATAACAGTAATTATAATTTCTTTAATCCTTATTGATTTTAATTCCATCCCCTTTGGTTCCCGATAAGTGCAAAGCCGAAGGTCTAGTTTGCATATGTTGGAGTGCCCAAGAAGCCTTGGAGTCGACTTTATCCCAGTGGATGTTAGAAACATAAATGGAACCAGTACATTGTGAAAAGGATCTAAGCTATCATAAATCACCTCCTTTCCTCATCCTTCACATTGGACCTTTGATTCCTTTTCAATCTGACTAGTCAAATCCCTAGTTTCATAATTGTTCTGAAATTTTCAGAGAATTGAGATAGTGAACAATCAGATATGATTTGGTTCATTACAGTGGTATCATAGAACTTTGCTCTACTCTTGTGGAAAGTAATCTCTCAATTAGAATAAAATTGCATCCATTACCTACTCTGATGATGATTCCTATGAGTTGTATGGTAATTGTGAACTGTATAAAGGAGATTACAATTTCATCGATGAATAACCAACATGTAGTACTTTATCACATTTCACATACAAGGATGATAATGACTTATATGTTTCATAATATGATTAAGTCATGAGGCTGATATCTATTATGATGGGTTCTCTTGTAGAAGGAGGCCAAAGGAACCATTCACTTACCTTAAAGATTATTGGGGACTGAGTGATGGACTTTTGAAACACCTTTCTTTTCGAGAGTACTGCTCTCTCGATATGCAGAAGTTGTTTAGAGATCCATACTATGGGACAAACATGAAAATGATTGCACATATGGTGGATGAAGTATGAAAGAAAGTGGGAACTATATGTTTTATGTTGATGTATTTGTAACTTCGGAAGATATTTTGATTTATATTATCGTTGTATGTTGTTGTACCCCCATTGGGGATGTGTGTTACCCCTTTACGGGATGTCTAAATTATGTCTATCTCTTTAGGTACAACCTCCATTGTAAGTTGGTGCAATAGTCCCCAGTGTAACATCATGTAATATGTAATTGTTGTCTCTCTAGGAGAAGTGGGCCCCATGTGAGATGACATGTAGGATCGAGTCTTATATTTGGTCAGTGACTTGAAAGGGTATAAATAGGGAGGCGCTCTCCCTCATTTATACACACCTAATACACTCTGTAAGGCGTTGGAGAGAGAGAGAGAGAGAGAGAGAGAGAGAGAGAGAGAGAGAGTCATAGGAGGAGAGAAAGATAACTGTTGAACATTTCTTATTACTTATTTTGATCATCTTACTATTATGAAGAAGTTTGTGGGGTTTTCTCCTTTATGGTTTCCCCGATGAAAATCTTTGTGTATTTTGCATATTTTACATTTTATGCATTTTTTTGTACTTGTTATTCTTTCATATAAATTTCCTAGATAATCTAATCATATATTAAGAAAATCTAACATGGTATCAGAGCCTCTTTGAAAGAAGGCACTGTGCAGCTTCTAGAACTAGGACTTCCTAGTTGGAGGTGTTCTCTCCACATATCATCAAGCAAGGAGGGATAGGATAACTCACCTCACTAGGGAACATTTATCGGTGGTATAATTTTCTGAATCAGATAAGTTTCACTGTGCAGCCGAAATACAACTGCAATGGCAGTTAATGGAAATTAGGGATTCATGCCTGAAAACCCTAGAAGACTGAATTTTGTAATCCTAGAAATTTCTCTATAATGAGAGATTGGAGGAGGTTGAGAAGGAAAAATTTTTATAGGCCCAATAGAAATGTTTTTTGTACACTGTATAAAAATTTCAGCCTCATATTCGCTATACTTCAAGAGATATGGTTCTTCCAAATCAGGGTTCCAGCCTCCTCTAGAATATAGACATAAACAAGTGACCTAGGGAGATTTGCTATATCTCAGGATAGGAAGGTTCAAACGAAATTTCAAAAAATGTTCCAGGTAGGGAATAGACTGAAGTTTTTTTGATACATTTTTCAGACCCATAATGTGAAAAGGTGACACGTGGAAGTTCGTACAAGTTTTCTATGTTGAACAGTCCCCAAAACAGTCACCTTGGGAAATTCATAATAAGTCCCACTTTTAGAATCCATTTCTGCTCTAACCTATGGGGTTGTAAAGAAGACTTATCATTATATCATATTGATAAATTTCAGACCTTATGGATCCAAACCTTCGTATATACAACAGAATAAATATCAGTAATTTCTGCAAAAGAAATTGGAAAACTAGGGCTTCCTGTTCTGGGAGCTTCCCTCCACTGTTTTCAAAAAAGGAGTACATTAGATATATCACCTTGAAGAGACCCATATTTATATCCAATTAGAAGTTTGAAATTCCAAGTTTTGAAAATTAGGTTTTCTCTAACAAACCCTAGATCAGCCAGCTCTAGAACAAGGATGGAAAACTCAAATCGGTAAGATCTAAATTTTTTCTATTTACATTTGAGGTTCTCATTTCAAAATTACTAATCACACCATATTGATGACAAGATTGGTGAAGCTGAAAACTTCCAAGTATGGAAGTATAGGAACTCTGTGATCTTGAATAAATTGACTTAGATCAGTATTTCAGTAAGGAAGTTCGAAGAGCCAGAGGGAGATGAGGCTAAGGCTAGAGCCAAGAGAATCATTGCAAATTCTATAAAAGATCATCTCATCCCTCATGTGTCATCCTTGAAGACACCAAAAGGAAGTATTCGATGCTATGACGAAGAAATCGAAGAAGAATAATATATTGTTATAACCACCTTGAATGGACTCCCAAGATCATGGGATTCATTCATTCGAGGAATGTGTGCCAGAAGGAAGTGATTACTTTCAGCAGAATCTGGGAAGAGTGCACACAAGAAGAATCTTGACTCATAATAAGAGAATATAATATGGGAGAAACTGAATATCAACCTCTCACGATTCAAAGAAGATCCCTCAAGCGATGAGGAATATGAAGAACTCAATTCTTGAAGAACCTCTTATCCATATTAGCATTTGGATAGGAAATGATGTTGTTATGAATGAAGAAGATGATGAAGCTGAAGGCTCAAGGAGTCTACCCACGAAAAAAATAAAGATAAGTATTCAATTATGATTTCATGATATTTTTTGGTTATGCATGTTTGAGTATTTACATTTATACTACTAAATTGCACATGATGGGTAAGAAATCAATGTTGTTGTTCTACATTCCATTATTACTTATCTAGATTGAAACCTATTTGCTGGCATATTAGGAGTATTACACACTCTTAATAACATTAGGGTAGAATGCATCTAGAAGTTATTGTATGTATACATGATATGGATGAATGTTGTAGCATTGGCTAAAACAGTCCCATGGCTATGTGACATATATTTGTCACTACTAATATGTTTTGGAAATTATGATATGTTTCTAATCATGCGAATGAACTTGACTTGCAGAGCATGCCAAAGAACAAGTAACGATAGTTCAGAAGAGGAACCTAAAGCTTCCCGGGTCAAATACACCATGGCGAAAGAAAGAGCTTCAGAAAAATATAAAGAGAACGATAGATCCACATCGAGAGATGAAGACCACCTTGGGCACAAGAAATAATCCAAGATGAAGAATAATATGATGACACTTTCAAAGAAAGAAAGAGGCCTCAGACACACTCCAGTTATGTGAAACTGTTGAGCGACATCATTGATGCAGAGCCTTCTAGCTATGAAGAAGTAGCCAAGAAGAAAGGGAAGGAGAGCATCAGTTCAAGAAGAATGATGTCTAGGATGCAGTATCAAGACCTGAAGGGAAGTCCGTAGTGTCTTCAAAATGGATCTACAACATCCAGCATGCAGTAGATGGAAACATCGTGGGATACAAGGAAATATTCATAGCACGAGGCTTCTCACAGAAAGAAGGCATAGACTATGAAGAGACATTTGCAGCCACTGGGATTTGAGACACATGACAAGAAGACTCATGTGTGCAAATCAAAAAAGTCTTGTATGATATCAGAAGGAACCCATGGGATAACACATACATGAGGAGCTTGTAGATTACCTAGAGTGACGAAGATCTTAACCTTTGCTACAAGGTTGAATTTGAAAGACTATAGAGGATGAAAATATCACATATGGGTGCGAGAAGAACTTTTCAAAAGGTTCAAAATAGAGGATATTGGTATCCAGTGACCCTAGATGAATACATAAAGTGTTAGTAGTAGAGGAAGCTACTTGTCACTCCAGTACAAAATGTTTCAATGCATAGAGTACGAAAGGAAGAGGGAGAATGATGTTCCGCTTCAGAGGGAGTGACTACAGAATATCCCAAGGTTTGACATGGTACAACAAGATGGACAGATTATTGATGGCTCTAGGATTTACTAAGAGTAAATCAGATTCCAATATTTGCTTCAAGGTTGAAGTCGGAATACCAGTGAGACTCATGTTATATGTCGATGACTTGTTCCTGATAGGAAAAGAGGAACTCATTAAAGATGCAAGAAGGAGACTTGCTGCCAAGTTTGAGATGAAGGAATTGGGTATGATGCACTACTTTCTAGGCATGGAGGTGTGGCAAAGTGCAGATGGAATCTCCCTTGGACAAGGGAAGTATGCAGTGGAGATCCTAAAGAGGTTCAAGATGATGGACTTCAAGGCCATGGCCACACCTACGACATCGAAAATGAAGCTATTGAGTGATGCTTCATCAGAGACGGTTGATGCCACAATGTATCGTTAGATGATTTGTTCATTGATGTGCTTGATGAATACAATACCAGACACATGCTTTGCTGTGAATGACCTGATCGAGTTCCTGACGGATCTGAGACATACTCACCTAGTCGCAAAGCATGCAATGAGGTACCTGAAGGGTATAATTGAGTATGGGCTCAAGTATTACGAATCAGAAGACTAATATGCATGATTATGTTGATTTAGATTATTAGTGCCACTGAGAAGAAGAGCATCTTGGGTTGCTTCTTCAGTATAAGATCCAGTATGGGCTACTGGATTGGCAGGATGCAGTCCTGCTTGGCGTTGAGTACAACCAAGAGAGGAGTAGTGAAGCTTTAGTATGTGATCTAGATCGAGATCTCTTGAAAGAGTGAGTGATGATTTCTAGCATAGCTAGTGAAACATGTTGTCTGAGCATAAAATCTTGGTGAAGCTCATAGGTTGCTCAGATGTAATCACTCATGTAGGTTTTCCTCGAATGTAATCAGTCTAGTGAAGCTCACAAGTTATCCTTGGACATAATCAGTCCTAATGTGATTCTATGCTAGAAATGGCAAGAGTGAAGTTTGAATAATTCAGAGAGAAGCTTGGTGTACTTCATATCGAGGTTCCTTCCAAGGGGAAGTGATGATTCCGAAAGACGTAGATACACATATGCCTTTCCAACATGGTGGTAGGATGGGCCTCCCATGGTTGTTGATGTAAGTGTTGAGAGCCTTTCCGACATGGTGGTAGGCTAGGCCTCCCATGGTCGTTGATGTAAGTGTTTTGTTATGTGTATCTGGGTTGTGCTCCATATGACAATGAGATGATCTGAAGATGATGAGGTAATAGTAGGGTACACAGGTGTTGCAAAGCATGTAATTAGTCCTGGGATGCTCCTTCAGGTTTTACAGTAGCATATAATTAGCCTTGGGAGATCTTGTAGGTTTTGCAAGAGGCATATAATAATTCCTGATATGTACCTACTTGATTTATTGCTCTCAGAGATGATAAATACCTTGCAGAGGGCTAGGCCTACATCCAACATGAAAAAGGGTTGGCTTTGTAGAGAAATACCTTGTAGATGGAAAGGCCTACATCCAGCATGAAAAAGGGTTTCCTCTGTAGAGAAAGACCTATCAGAGGGAAAGGCCTACATACAGCATGAAAAGGGGCTGGATCTATAGAGAAATACCTTGTGTCATGTCCCCGACCCTCTACTAGGTGGAGAGGACGCAACAACATCTAGCAACCCAGGAAAACTAAGCCCCATGAACATAATATAAAAATTGCTTGAAAATAAAACATTCATAAGTATAAACAGATGCATAATGAAATGTATTTGATATATACAGCGGAAGAAAATCATTCAATCAACACATTCATGCATTCAACATGGTCATGATAATTTCATAATAATCCATAAGCAAATACAGTTGCAGAACTTAAATACACAAGAATATTTATCTTTGAAAGATGCCAGTCCTGCAACCAGATATGTCACTGCAACGTTCCACCCAACCATAGTCCAGTGTTCTCTTCAATCTCTCAGCAAAAATGCCACCCTCGAGCTGGGAATGATCTTCCCCAAGTAATAAGGAACACTAGCAATCTTCACCCATAGCCAAGGATACAATTAGAATTCATTCAAGCCAACATAGTTGGGTTTATCAGACTTATACAGGCAGTGGTTTACACTTAGCCAAATTCACATGAGACACAACCAAGCCAACATATGGGTTTATCAGGCTACTAGCCAAGCCATCCTTCCAGTTGGGTTTATCAAGCTGCCAAGGAGGTGGAAAGACAGACTTCCAAGCTAGTGAGCTCAACCCCAAAGCTATGAACACCCACACCAAATCTAGCCTAATTTCTAAACAATTACACACCCAACACAAGGAATCATTCCCTTCTCTGCTACACAGTCCCTCAGGCCATGCCTTCCCTTCCAATGCTATTCATGTCATGCAAAGAAGAAAACCAACCTTCTAGATTGGTCTATGAGGTTCTTTCACACACTAGTTTTATCAAGCAAGTCTAGATTCTATTTCCATTCCTTCAATCAATTCAAATGCCAAACGTGGATGCGCACATAGTGATCTCAGTCCTGGGATTTATCAAAACATAGCATACGCCAGGGATTACATACACACACAGAAATTTATGAATTTCTTAACATTGTCGGTGCCAGACCGATTGCTGCAAAAATGCCAAAATGAAAATGTTGTCGGTCTTTCAAATAAAAGACACAAAATCGAATTCAGGGCAATTGTATTCAAGGAAACAACTAATAGACAGGGGGAAAACGTGAGAGAGAACAAAAATTGTCGAACAGGGGAAAAATCATAACACAAAAACCAGAAACGTGAAGGATTCAGATCCTTGGACATGAGAAAATTCATGAAAGGTTCAGATTCATAATTATTTTTGCTTGCTTGTTGCTACATGAAAAAATGCTCAATTGGGTTTCCCAAAAACGTTTTGTTCAAACCAATTTATGAGGGAAGGTGAAACATTTCCGCATGAGGGAAGAATGGACGTTTTCGGTGTTTTCTTGCCCAATAAATTTAAAAAATGTTTTTTCCAATGTGGAGCTCTGCCCAATTCGAATTTACCCACTCTTCCAATCCCCCACTCCCTCATCCCTAGGAAAAATCATGCCCCCATCTCATTTAGTTGCGTTGACATACCCGGCTGTGGGTTTTAACTAAAAAATGCAATCTTAACATAATGTTTAGTTGTTAATGTTCATCTAGCATAAAAAAAATACCATCGGCCACACCTTAATCGCCGAAACATAAATACTAAATCGATGGTGGGTATTTTTCCTAGCTCCACACCATGATTATTTACATCATTTATTTAAATGCAACGGGGTCAAAACTGGGGTATTACACCTTGTAGAGGGAAAGGCCTACATCCAGCATGAAAAAGGGATGGATCTGTAGAGAAAGACCTTGTAGAGGGAAAAGCCTACATCTAGCATGAAAAAGGGTTGGCTCTGTAGAGAAAGACCTTGCAAAGGGAAAGACCTACATCCAACATGAAAAAGGGTTGGCTCTGTAGAGAAATACCTTGCAAAGGGCAAGGCCTACATCCAACATGAAAAATGGCTGGCACTGTAGACCTACATCCAACATGAAAAAGGGTTGGAACTGTATACCTACATCCAGCATGAAAAAGGGCTAGCTATGTAGATGGATACCTACATCCAGCATGAAAAAGGGTTGGCTCTGTAGATGGAGACCTACATCCAACATGAAAAAGGGCTAGAACTGTAGACCTACATCCAACATGAAAAAGGGTTGGCTATATAGATGGAGACCTGCATCCAACATGAAAAATGGATGGCACTATAGTCTGACATACAACATGAAAAAGGTTTGGCTCTGTCGATGAAGACCTACATGGAGGCTAGGCCTACATCTAGCATGAAAAAGCGTTGGCACTGTAGAAACTTCTGATGACAGATAGTATGGGATGATGATCAAATTATAAGAAGATGATGGCAACAACTATGATGAAGAATCTATGGCTCTGTGATGATGATGATGTGATGAAGACCTGACCGAATGTGTTGATGACTATGCAGAGAGAGAATACCTTCCTAGTTAAGAGTAAGTGTTGATGTATTTGTAACTTCAGAAGATATTCTGATTTATATTATCATTGTATGTTTTTGTACCCCCATTGCGGATGTGTGTTACCCCTTTATGGGATGTCTAAATTGTGTCTATATCTTGAGGTGCAACCTCCGTTGTAAGTCGGGACAATAGTCCCTAGTGTAACATCATGTAATATGTAATTGTGGTCTCTCTAGGAGAAGTGGGCCCCATGTGAGATGACATGTAGGCTTGAGTCTTATATTTGATCAGTGACTTGAAAGGGTATATGTAACACCCCGGTTTTGACCCTATTTGCATTAAATGTATATGATGTATACATTGTAATTAATCGTGGTGTGGAGATAAAGGAAAAATCCCCACCAACAATTTAGCGGTTATGTTTCGGTGATTAAAAATCATTGCCGATGGTATATCGTGATATCCGACACATTATAGTTTTGGCATCATGTAAATATGCACTTTAATTAAAATAAACCCCAGCCAGCTATGTCAATGCAACCATAATGAAAAGGGCATGATTTTCCTAAGGATAAGGAGGGGGGAATTATTAAACTTTGGTCCAATGGGGAAAAGCCAAGTGTCAGCAGTTAAACCCATTTAGCTGCCGCCCACCTTTTTGTCTTACTCACCTTTCCCTATCTCACTCAGCCAACTACCACATTAAAAACCCCTGATGTTAGTTGGGCAGTTATTACTGGGTACTGGTGTGTGGCAGGATTGTCAGTCCTTGCCCACACGCACACTCCACCAGCAAAATCTTTCACCCTCACGTGGACTCAATTCTTCAATTCAATCATTTTTTCCCATCCTCACATAGAAACATTCGTTCTTCTCCTCACGCATAGGCTTGGCAGTTTACTCACGCAGCTGAGACACCAATTGTCATTGGTTTCCCCACGATTTTGGTTTGCTATGGGTTAATTTATGATTTTGGTTGCTGTGGATTCTTATTAAGTCGTTTTGGCCACAATAGGGCCAAGAACGACTCAGGAATTGAATTTCCTAGTTAGGGCTGTGTATTACCCAAAATTGTCACCTTAGTTGTTCTATGGTGTTTGTTTTTCTTCCCCGGAGCTGTGAATTGCTTGTTTTGCTATGTGTTTGCAGTGGTTGGTCTTTGGACTATGTTGGAGTGGGAATGAAGGCTTGGTATGCTTGATAAACCTGGTGTGTTTGGGAGCCACATAGACAGAGCTAGAGGGATAGCTTTCTTCTCCATAACCCCTGAATAGCACTGGAAGGGAAGTTAGGGCCTGAGGGACTACGTAGCAAAGAGGGGACTGATTCCTTGTGTTGGGTGTGTGTGGGTGTCTGAGAAGTCAGGATAGTTCTGGTGTAGGTGTTCTTAGCTCTTCAATGAGCCCACCAGCTTAGCATTCACCTTTTCCCAGCTCCCTGATGGCCTGATAAACCCAACTATGTTGGCTTGGATGATTTGTGTATCTTTGGCTATGTGTGAGCCTACTTAGTTCCTTATTACTTGGGGAATCATGCCCAACTCAAGGGTGGTAGTGCTGCTGAGAGATTAAGGAGCACACTGGCCTATGGTTGCGTGGAATGTTGCAGCGACGTAGCTGGTTGCGGGATGAATTATTCTTAAGATAAGTATTCTTAACTATCTCATCTCTGCAAATTGCATTTTGTTGTTTAATGAAAATGATGAACATGCTAAATTCTTGAATTTATGGTTTTTCTTCCGCTGTATGGTAACAATGTATGCATGTTTTACTTCAAATCATTTTGTTTTTTTTTTACATGTGTATGTTCATGGGGCTAGTTTCCCAGATGGATAATGGTATGGTAGCATCCTCTTCACCGATTGGAGGGCCGGGGACATTACAGTGTGGTATCAGAGCTCATGTTGCAGCATGGGCATCAATGAGCCATGAAGAATCAGTGACAGAGGAAAGTTACCCTCTACCCAACAGGGGAAAGATGAGAAAATCATAGAAATGACAGGAAAATTTCAAAAAAATTCTAAGTATGAAAATTATCGGATGGCTTAGGCTGAAGCTCATTCGATACGTCAGAGGACTTAGCCGGAAGCTCATCTGATACAACGAATAACCTAGGTGGAAGTCTAGTCAACAAGGAAAACGTAGCGAGAGAAAATTTTCCAAAAATAAAAATAAAAAATTCTAAGTATCAAAATCGTCAGAAGGCATTAGCTGAATTTAGTCGATACGTCGGCTCAGTTAGTCGGAAGGACTTTCGATGATGCCAGAGGACAAAATGTGAATGGAGCGGACACGGCGACAGAAAGGAGAAGAAGAAGATAAACATATTTTTTCAAAAAAATTTCTAAGTCTAGGAAATATCAGAAAAATTTTCTGAGGTCTCTCGGGAGAAGCTCTCCGAGGCATCTCGGAAGACATTCGCTGACGTGGAGCCGAGGTCTCGGCAAGGCTCTCCTGAAGGAAGCCAAAGCATTGGAAAAGGATAGATGATCGAGCAGCTGATGCGGCGGCGAAAGAAAGAAGAAGATAAGAGGAAAATTTTCCCAGAAATTTTTCTAAGGACAGGAAATGTCAGAAGAAATTAGAGGATTGGTCAGCTGATGTGTCGGAAGTTAGAGGAATATCGGTCCACAACGTCGAAAGAAATTAGAGGATCGGTCAGGCGATGTGTCGGAAGCTAGAGGAATATCGGTTCGAAATGTCGAAAGAAATTAGAGGATCGGTCAGCCGATGTGTCGGAAGCTAGAGGAAGATCAGTCTGAAACGTCAGAAGAAATTAGAGGATCGGTCAGCCGATGTGTCAGAAGCTATAGGAAGATCGATCTGAAACGTCGAAAGAAATTAGAGGATCGTTCAGCCGATGTGTCGGAAGCTAGAGGAAGATTGGTTTGAAACATCGAAATAAATTAGAGTATTGGTCAGCCGATGTGTGTTGGAAGGCAAAGGAAGAATGATCCTATGTGTATCAGAAGATAGATGAATATCGGTGCGTCGAGGTATCGGAAGCGTTGTCAACTAGTGATCTGATACATCAGATGGTTAGTTGGGAAGAGATCCGATATGACAAAAAAAAAATTGAGTTTTCAATGGGAATGTTTTTTCAACGAATTTCAGCATTTTTTCAGTGGGATTTTCAGCAGTTCTTCAGTGGATTTTTAGGGCTAGAAAGGAGGAAAATGGCAGTGATCTTATGCGACAGATTACACAAAAATATATGTTCCAGGAATCCATAAGGGGGGAATCCCCCTTGACCCCCATCGTCCCCCTGAGATAGTCATTCTTTGAGGGCTAAAATTCTGTGTTTTGGGAAAAGTTGTCATTTTATGATTTTTCCAGGAGAAGGTAAGTAATTCTAATTTGTGTAAATGTTATGCAGCTAACAATTATGTTACTAACACGTTTGCAGAATCATAGTCACCTTCAAGGGAAGTATTCCAGGTAGTGTGGTTTGGTAAAGTAAGTTGTGGTTCAGCCATGAGAACCCATGACGGATATGATGCTCAGGATTCCTACAAGCGTGCGCGAGATGCCATGGGAGAAAATGTCCAAGTTGGAAATGATGACATAGAGTCTAATGGAAGGAGATTCCAAGAGACACCGCCAGATATTGCAGCCACCATGAGAAGCTTGATTAAATCCCAAGAATAGAAGCATCAGTTGAGTACTGCTATGTTGCAGAGTTTAACGGACTTTCAAAGAAAGATAAAGTCTAGATCATGTACAGTAAAACCAAAAGGCAGTAAGACTTGTACCAGGAGAAGAAGAAGGAATTCTAGTAGATCATCTGACTCAGAAGAATCTAGTGGAGATTCAAGCTCTTCTTCTTGTAAGGGAAAGAGAAAGAAGCACCATAGGGATCGCTCTCGGGATGAATTTAAAAAGGCTAAACCTCCTACATTTGACGGTGAGGTAAAGACTGTACAAGAGGCTGAAGCTTGGCTTCTTGGTATAAAGAAGTACTTCCAAGTTCAGGATTATTTAGGAAATATGAAGGCAAGGGTTTCCATATTCAATCTGAATGGAAGAGCATCCATTTGGTGGGAACACTTCAAGCAAGTAAATAGGATCAGTGAAAGGAGACTTAAGTGGAAAGAGTTCAAGAAGTATTTCAAGCAGAAATACCTCTCTGATAGGTATTATGATGGCAAGATTAAGGAGTTCCATGAGCTGAGATTGGGATAGCAGACCATGGAAGAGTATGCAAATAAGTTCTTGGAATTGTTGTGGTATGTCAGGTACATCAAAGATGAAATAGTGAAGGTCCAGTTCTTTCTAAGTGGATTGCCTCAGTCTTACAAAGATAGAATTGAGTTTTATGAACCTAGAACTCTTGAAGAAGCAATAAGGAAGGCTAAGTATTGCTATGAGAAAAGAAGAGGTAAACCTGATTACCATAAGGCATGGAAGGACAAGAAGAATGAGAAGTTTGACCAAAGAAAGAAAGGTTTTCAACCTTCTAACTACAGGAATTAGCAAAAGCATCCATCCCAAGATGCGAGTAATCCAGTTGGAGTGATAGGAGAAAAGCCTAAAGATCCACAACAAAATAGAGGACCACTCCAATGCTGGAAATGTGGAAGACCCCACATGCACAGAAGTTGTCCACTCAAGAATGAGAATGCAAGGCCAGCTTACAACATTCAAGAAGCAGAAATAGTGGGTCAAGTAGCAAGGGTCGTCCCTAGGATTTATGCAACACTGGAGGACCGCCAGGAAGATCACCAGTCAACTGTGTTTGAAGTTGTAGGTAAGATTGTTGAGCAATCTCTTTCTATTTTGATTGACCCTAGTTCTACTCATAGTTACATTACTTCTAGAGTAGTGGAGATTTGTGCTTTTAAGAAAGTAAAGCATAGAAAATCTTGGTTAGTTCAGCTAGCCACTGGAACTAAGAGAAAGGTTAGTGAAGTGGTAGAGAAATGTCCATTGGTCATGAATGGATTGGTTGCTTGTGTAGATATGAATGTTCTACCACTTGGTTCCTATGATGTTCTCATTGGAATGGATTGGTTAGAATATCACAGGGTAAAGCTTGACTGTTACAATAACACTTTCGAATGCCTGGATGAAGAAGGGAACCTAGTAGTTGTAAAAGGTATTCCAAAGGTGATTTCAGTAAGGCGGGTTTCAGTAATGCAATTGAAGAAATTCTATAGGAAAGGTTGCTAGTTGTATGCCGCTCATATTTTGGAGGCATCGGAGGATGAAACTCCTAGGTTGGAGGACTATCAGGTGTTATAGGAATTGAAGGATGTGTTTCCTGATAAGATTCCAGGGCTTCCTCCAAAGAGGGACATTGATTTCACAATTGAACTTATGCTAGGAGCAGCACCAGTGTCCAAGACACCATTTAGAATGAGTACGCCAGAGATGCTAGAAATGAAGATGCAACTGCAAGAGTTGTTGGAAAAGAAGTATATCAGGCCGAGTGTGTCTCCTTGGGGAGCACCAGTTTTGTTTGTAAAGAAGAAATATTGTACACTCAGGTTGTGTATTGATTATAGACAATTGAACAAAGTCACTGTGAAGAACAAATATCCTCTTCCTAGGATCGATGACCTCTTTGATCAAATGAGAGGAGAAAAGCTATTTTCCAATATTGACTTGAGGTCTGGTTACCATCAGGTGAGAATCAAGGATGAAGACATTCATAAGACATCCTTCAGAACAAGGTATGGACATTATGAGTTTGTAGTGGTACCATTTGGTCTCACAAATGCACCCATTACATTTATGTGCCTTATGAACAGTGTCTTCAGCAAGTTTTTGGACAAGTTTGTTATTTTTTTCCTTGATGACATTCTTATTTATTCTAAGAATGAGGAAGAGCATGAAGAGCATTTGAGATTGACATTGGAATTGCTCAGGGAGCATCAGTTGTATGCAAAGCTGAGCAAGTGTGACTTCTATAGAGATAGAATTTAGTATTTGGGTCACATTGTCTCAAAAGAGGGTATATCTATGGACTCTGAAAAGATTGAAGCAATTATGAATTGGCCTACTCCAAGAAATGTGACAAATGTAAGATCTTTTATGGGACTTGCAGGATACTACAGAGATTCATTAAAGGATTCTCCAAAGTTTCACATGCCATCACTTCTTTGCAAAAGAAGGGGATAAAGTTTTAATGGACATTGGGGTGTGAAGAAAGCTTCCAACAGTTGAAGAATCTTCTCACCAGTGCACCAGTATTGAAAGTTATAGATCCGGAGAAAGATTTTGTGGTGTGTACCGATGCATGCGGACAAGGGCTTGGAGGAGTCCTTATGCAAGACAACCACATGATATGTTACGAGTCGAGAAAGATGAAGGAGCATGAGAAGAACTACGCTACTCATGATCTAGATCTTCCAACCATAGTACATGCCCATTGTGGTCTGAAGTATCTATTTGATCATCCTACTCTAAATGCTAGGCAAGCGAGATGGCTGGAGTTCTTATGTGAGTTTGATTTTGAAATCAAGCACATAAAGGGAAAAGATAATAAGTTAGTTGATGCACTCAGTAGGAAGGTGCAGGAAATGCATGTGACATATCTTAGTATTTTCCAATCAGATTTGAGGCAGCAGATTGTTAACCGTATTGCTGGAGATGAATTGTATGAGCAGGTAAAAGACAAATTGCAGCAACAAATACTTGAGAAGAGGTATGAGGGATATAAATTGGAAGAAGATGGAATTCTTACTTATAAAGGAAGAATTTATATTCCAGATCTAGCAGAGTTGAGGAGAGTTGTTATGGATGAAATCCATCAAGCTCCGTATTCTGGTCACCCAGGATATCAGAAGACAATTGCTACCACCAGAAAACGGTACTTTTGGCCAAAAATGAAAAAGGACATGGTTGAATACATTTCAAGATGCATGAAATGTCAGCAGGTAAAGGTTGAGCATCAACATCCCGCAGGTTTGTTGCAGCCTTTGCTAGTTCTAGAATGGAAATGGGAAGTTATTTCCATGGATTTTACTATGGGATTTCCGATGACTTGGAGACTAACATGATTCCATCATGGTTGTGGTAGACAAGTTGACAAAGGCAGCGCATTTTATACCGATGAAGTCTACGCATAAGACTGATGACATTGCAAAGATATTCATGAATATTTTCAAATTGCATGGATTTCCTAAGGTAATAGTCTCTGACAGAGATGTCAAGTTCACTTCCAATTTTTTGAAGGGGTTGTTTGCAGATTTGGGTACAAAGTTAAACTTCAACACTACATACCATCTCCAGATAGATGGGTAGATAGAGAGAGTTAACTGGGTGCTTGAATATATGCTTCGCATGTACGTGATGGACAAACCAACCAAGTGGGAGGATTACTTACACTTGGTAGAGTTTTCTTATAACAATGGACAACAGACATCCTTGGGGATGAGTCCGTATGAAGCTTTGTATGGAAGAAGGTGTAGGATACCAGTGACTTGGGATAATCCAATGCATAGGGTTGTGCTTGGTCTACAATTGCTCAAGGAAATGGAGCAGGAGGTTGTAAAGATCAGGCAGAATCTGAAGGCAGCACAGGACAAAGAGAAAAGCTATGTAGATATGCATAGGGTGAACAAGGAGTTCAGTGTTGGGGATCACGTTTACCTCTGAGTGAGAGCAAAGAAGAGTTCCTTTAAGCTTGGAAGTTGTGCCAAGCTGTCACCGAGATATTGTGGGCTGTTTGAAGTGCTTGAAAGAAGAGGACCAGTTGCATATAGACTTGCATTTCCTACTAGCACTAGAGCTCGTAATGTTTTTCATGTTTCTTTGCTTAAGAAATATGTACATGATCCTAACCATGTGATAAATTGGGATGTGATTCAGGTGGAACCTGAGGGAGAGTTCCAAATCAAGCCAATGCGCATCCTCGACAGGAAGGTTACAATGCTCCGGAACCAAGCCATAGGGCAGGTAAAGGTGCAATGGAATCACTATGGTCCTGAAGAGGCTACGTGGGAGCTGGAGGATGCCATGTGATTGGCACATCCATTTTTGTTCAATTTTGCGGAACACTGAAGCGATACCAGTGTAACATTTTGTTCAATTTTGTAAAGCACTAAGGAAAGTGCCATTGAAGGGGGATGGGAATGTAACACCCCAGTTTTGACCCCATTTGCATTAAACGTATATGCTGTATATATTGTAATTAATCGTGGTGTGGAGCTAAAGGAAAAAGGCCCACCAACAATTTAGTGTTTAATGTTCCGGTGATTAAAATCGTTGTCGATGGTATATCGTGATATCTAGCACATTATAGTTTTGGCATCATGTAAATATGCACTTTGATTAAAATAAACCCCATCCAACTATGTCAATGCAACCATAATGAAAAGGGCATGATTTTCCTAAGGATAAGGAGGGGGGAATTATTAAACTTTGGGCCAATTGGGAAAAGCCAAGTGTCAACGGTTAAACCCATTTAGTTGTCACCCACCTTTTTGTCTTACTCACCTTTCCCTGCCTCACTCAGTCAACTACCACATTAAAAAACCCTGATGTTAGTTGGGTAGTTGTTGCTTGGCAGTGTTGTGTGGCAGGACTATCAGTCCTTTCCCACACACACACTCCACCAGTAAACTCTTTCACCCTCACGTGGACTCAATTCTTCAATTCGAGCATTTTTTCCCATCCTCACACAAATACATTCGTTCTTCTCTGCACGCACAGGCTTGGAATTTTACTCACGCAGTTGAGAGACCGATTGTCGTTGGTTGCCACACGATTTTGGTTTGTTGTGGTTTAATTTACGATTTTGGTGTTGTGGATTCTTATTGAGTCATTTTGGCCATGATAGGGCTAAGAACGAATCAAGAATCAAATTTCCCAGTCAGGGCTTTGTATTACCCAAAATTGTCACCTCGGTTGTTCTATGGTGTTTGTTTTTCTTCCCCAGAGCTGTGAATTGCTTGTTTTGTTGTGTGTATGTAGTGGTTGGTCTTTGGACTATGTTGGAGTGGGAATGAAGGCTTGGTATGCTTGATAAAACTGGTGTGTTTGGGAGCCTCATAGACAGAGCTAGAGGGATAGCTTTCTTCTCCACAACCCCTAAATAGAACCGGAAGGGAATTTAGGGCTTGAGGGACTGTGTAGCAGAGAAGGGATTGATTCCTTGTGTTGGGTGTGTGTGGGTGTCCTAGAAGTTGGGATAGTTCATGTGTAGGTGTCCGTAGCTCTTCAATAAGCCCACCAACTTAGCATTCAGATTTTCCCAACTCCCTAATGTCCTGATAAACCCAACTATGTTGGCTTGGCTGATTTGTGTATCTTTGGCTATGTGTGAGCCTGATTAGTTCCTTATTGCTTGGGAATCATGCCCAGCTTAGGGGTGGCAATGTTGCTGAGAGATTAAGGAGCACACTGGCCTATGGTTGGGTGGAACGTTGTAACGACGTAGCTGGTTGCCAGATGAATTATTCTTAAGATATATTCCTGACTATCTCATCTCTGCAAATTGCATTTTCTTGTTTAATGAAAATGATGAACATGCTAAATGCATGAATGTATGGTTTTGCTTCCGTTGTATGGTAACAATGTATGTATGTTTTACTTCAAAGAATTTCAGTTTTTTTACGTGTGTATGTTCATGGGGCTAGTTGCTTGGATGGATAATGGTATGGTAGCGTCCTCTTTGCCAGTCGGAGGGTCGGGGACATTACAGTATAAATAGGGAGGCACTCTCCCTCATTTATACTCACCTCATACACTCTCTAAGGCATTGGAGAGAGAGAGACAGTCATAGGAGGAGAGAAATATAACTGCTGAACATTTCTTATTACTACTTTTGATCATCTTACTATTCTGAAGAAGTTTGTGGGGTTTTCTCCTTTATGGTTTTCCCGATGAAAATCTTTGTGTATTGTGCATCTTTTACATTTTATGCATTTTTTTGTACTTGTTATTTTTTTAGATAAAGATCCTAGATAATCTAATCAGATCTTAAGAAAATCTAACCTTTTCCACCTGGAGCCAAAAGAGATGATGAGGATATGGTTTCTCACCCTCATCCATCCACGGTCACCGAAAGGATTCATGAGCCAACTAACTCTACAGTGGATGAAGAAGAAGATACACCTTTGAAGGACCATGAAGAGGATATAAATCATGTTGTTTGTGGAAGCCATCAAGCAAAGATAGATGAACGGGAGTGAACGCCATTGCAAGATATTGGAAGTGAAGGATAAAGTTGTGTAAACAAAGATATAAACATTCAAGCCATTGATAGTATAACATCTATTGATGGGTGTTCACCTCTCTATGTTGGTGACATAGATATTCCTATTGAGGATATGGTTGAAAGAATACATTCCTTTGAGCATATAGACCTTGCAACTGAATAAAAAGACCCAGGATCAACTTCCATTTCACCTATTGAGCTTCATGAGATTGATTTTGTAAATGATGAGGAGGCTCACTATTATGAGCCTTCCCACCTAGTAGGGCCATTGTAGCTTGATGAAGAGAAGATCAAGAAATCCTTACACATTCTCCATGAAGCTCATGGTTTAGTATCATATATATGTTGGAGATCTATAATATTCACCTTTTCTTGAAGCCATGGAGAATATCCAGAGAGCAATTTCTACAATCCAAGGTAATTTTTCATACATGCTTTTGGATAGAGATCACTTATATGGGCTTGTTCATATGATTCATGCATCATCCTTGAAGGATGATGAGGAGATTTGCAAGTTCAATTATGAGTTGATGGACACCCAAGATTCTTTGAGAAGCACTCAAAGTGCTCTCTTGGATTCTAAGATGGATATAGATAAACTTCACCAAGAATTGCAGAGATCCCATATTCTCTCCTACACTTATGTCACCCCATCCCATATGGATTATTGCACTCTTAGATCAAAGGAGGAACCTCATGTTTTGGTGGAACATAAGGAACATGTTATTTCCAAATGCTTGAGGAGGATCAAGCATTTGAGTTTCCATTTGGATCAAGTCACACATTCATTGAGGAGGTTGAGAAGCACACCATAGTTCTTCAACCCAAAATTTTATTTCAGCCACATCACGTGGGAATGAATATTGGGTGCATGGATTCTTTCTCTTGCTACCACATGAGGAGCATGAGGCTCCCACCCTCTTGGTTTATAATTGTAGAGACATACCATGTGTTGTGACAAGTGCACATGTGTTGATTCAAAAGGACATTGATGAGTCCTTATCTATGGGAGATATAAATGAGAACGCACCACTTAAATCAGCAAGAAAAAGTGATTATTTATACATGTATTTGATAGATAAATATATCATTGAAATGGAGGATCAAGGATGCACTAAACTTGCTTGCATCAATAGAAAATGGTTTGACATGCATGCCTTGGAAGAGAGACCTCATCAGGAGATTCCTATATGGAATAAAGAATTATATTTGAAGAAGGTGGCTGATTACATCCCATATGAATTAGCAAACAAAATTTCTTATTCACCCATTGGTTGGGTGGATAGGGAAATCATGGAAAGAAATAATTTGAGAGGTAAGATTTCCTTTCATAAATTTATTGATGCCTCTAATATTGGCATGTTATATGATTAGCAGCATAGACACATATTTCTTTCATTTGATTCCATTCATACACATATGGATTGGGTGGAAGATTACATGTCACACATGGAGTCTTCTTACAAAAATATTTCTGCTCATGGTCGGTAGAAGGCAGCTAAGCAAGAAAGATTCCATGAGAAGTTGTTGAGACATATTTTCACAAGGTGGACTCTATGGAGGAAATTCACATCTTTGTATGGATTCTTTCACCCTTTGATTAATGGCAGAGAGTTGAGCCATTGGATGTGTTCACATGGATCTATTCATTTGAGTGTCTTTTCATTCTCTTCTTGGATGAGGAGGCACATGTTTGTAATTTCTTCTTGCGTTCTCAGAGATAATTTTGATGCATCATTTTATTGTGAGAATCCTAGGAAACCTTGTTTGTTGGATAATTCCTACCCTTGTTGTGGATGGACATGGGGTTTTCACCCTTGTAAATTGAGCTTCATTGATTTCATATTTGATTCTTGTGTTCATTGGACACATGAGAACCTTCCTAGGAGGTTGGAGAGACTTGTTTGGATTCATCCTCACCTTGGGGACATGTATTTTATGATGGAGAATCTCTCTATGTTTAGGCCTAGCTTGGAGGGTGACATACTTCTATGTCACTTGCATGATCCATTCTTTCTTCATGATGTTATTGCTATCCTTCATAGTACCTTTCAGGGTGATTGTTTCTTCATGATGTTGACGATGCTTGAGAGTATGCACACCAGACAATGGGATCCTAGATTTATGTGGGACGTCAAGTTTCTACCTTTGACACTCCTACATGGATACTTGCAGAGGAAGTGGTATCCCAACATACTTTGTCCTGGGGAGTTTTGTTGGATGGCATTATCATTGTAGGGGATTCAATGAAAACAATGGTACCCTACCATTGTTTGTCCTTGGAGAAACTATTTTCATGTTGGATTGATGGAGGAATTCAACATTTCTTCACATGAGTTTATCTATGCAGTATCATGTTCCAATTCTCCTACATGGGGAATGTAGCAGGGATTTCTCCTTGCTACAGGGGTAGGAATGGCTCCCTTCTGTCTATAGGACAAAAGGGTAGGTTCCTGCTTGTGGGAAAAACAGAAAAGAAAAATGGAATGTAAAGAACAGTAATGAAAACAAAGATGGAAGAGAAATATGGAGAACCCCTCTACAAACAAAGGTTGGGGTTCTGCTTCCAATAACCTGCAAACAATCATTAAGCTATAGTAAACCGAAATACTTGCAAAACAAGCTAGGAAATAAACCTACAAATGAAACCATGGATTAGAAAGAAAAGAAAAAACTAAGCAAATACAACAAAAAAAAAGCTATACCTTCTCTTTGGGTGGAATGGGGCACCATGCCCTAGCTTGAAGAAGCACCTCTCTTGGATGGGGGAGCTATGGCTCAATGGAGATGGAGGAGAGGGAGTGTGGGTGGCTTGAGAGACAAAGGGTCTCAAGGCATCCACGGGCAGCATAAGGGTCGTGAAGTGGTGTCCTTGGGTGGTGTAGGTCATGGAGAGCTTAGTGAGTGATTTTTTGGGTTAACATATTTCCCCCTAATGTGTGAGGGCAGGAGCTCATTGTATGGCCGACGGACATCATAGATTTGCTATAGTGAGGTGGTGCTTCCGGGGCTGGGGCATGGTGGATTTTGGTTTTTGTAATAATATGGTTCCCATCAATGGGTGAGATACAAATAATGTGTGACTTGTATATGGATGAGGCAGGAATCCCCATGCTCATGACAATGTCAAAAGAATAATTTGATCTATGCTATAAAATACAACAGTCGATCATATACAGCTGATGATACAATAATGGTTGCCTCAATGTGAGGCTGAATACAATACTGATCTGGTACATTGGACCCATGCCATTCTCATGGAACGGTCTATAGATATGGAACGGTACATAGTTGTATGGACTTGTTGATTGAGAGTTAGAGTCTCTGTGGTACAAGTATGTTGCATCAATCGTAAAGGTATATCGAAGCACTACTGGGGCTTCTAAACAGTGTCTCCAACGCAACCCCAAAATCACAGGGAACATAACCCATTTAGGTCCCTCAAGTAGACTCATCCATGTGCTAGAGTCAAGTGACATCTGGGGTCTTCGACCAAGTACTGTGCGGACCAAACCCTGTACAAACCTCAACAGTGCGATGATGTAGTTGGAGTCGAGCACGTGAGAAACAACCATCTCGAGAGGCACTAAGGACTCCTCCCAAGTGGTCCAAGGAACTCATCAATGAGGTTAATGAAACTAGGATATAGGGACCTCTAGGTCTATCCTCTGGAATATATGTGTTTTCGTCGACAGAGGGAGACCTGCCCCTAGTCAAGGAAATGATGTTTCCTTGACCAGGAGCATGAGGGAGATAACCAAAAGGTGTGAGACAATCTATGGACTGACCCACTGAATGGGGGGGGGAGGGGGAGGGAAATAATTGAATAGGGGCAGGGGGAGTGTGGTGGACTCAAACTTCCTTTTTTCAGAGTATGATGATAGGGTGGACCAGGCAGCAAATGAAACTTGACTCATGGGAATGGGATCATAGCTGTAGTACCGGGAATGTCACTGCAGATGGGAAATGCTTGGAGGAGGTGGACACTTTTGATATTGATAGGATCCAAGGAATACACATTGCAAAAGTACTCTAAACAAAGGCGACCCAAAGGGGGAATGCTGCCAAACTGTTTTCTGTGGGGTGGTGTCTAGGGACACCATTATGGTACGATCTCGTGGATTTTTCGCGAGCCCGAGAAAGTAAATGCTCGATGGTGCTTTCAATTTTAGAGAGTCTGAAATCATGAAGAAGACTCCAGTGGGGGATCTTTTTCATTAGTAGTCTCCTGTGCCTGAAAAAGGATAAAATTATACATAGGAGAGCTCGCCCATCCTATAGGGGATGAGAGACTTCTTTACCATTGGTAGTCCAGTCAGGCTGGAAAAGGTTAAACCTATACTAACTAGATGGTCATTCAGATACTTTTACGAGCATGAATGAAACCAAGTTTGCTCACCAATCTTTTCTTGATGAGAAGGTTGGAAAAGAGCTTAACAACAACCCGTGGTGAGCTTTTTCATAAAGTGGGGCCCCTCTGCCCGAGAAAGCATAAAAGTATTTAGAGGGGAATGGTCTTGGTTTGAATATGCCAATGTGGTCCTTTTCATTTAATGGTCTATATGGTCCACAAAAGGAGGCAAACAAGACGATGTAGACGCCATTTCCTATACTTTAGCGAGCTGGAAAGGAAGCAGTTACGCTCAGCTATCTTTTCATTATTTTAAGGAGTCAGAAAAGAGCTTAAACAAAACTCCAGTGTGGTCAACCGATTGAGGTGGCACAGGCGGTGCCCCATGTTGGGACAGTCGACAGAGGTCCAAAGGTCATCCATGCAATATGGATGGAGCAGAAGGCTCTCAAACATACCAATACATACATGGGATAGATCACGATAGAGGCTTGCGATTCGATGCTGTAGAGGCACACAAACCAAGGTGGCTCTTGGACATAGGTCAGGAGAGTGTGTGTGTGTGTGTTGCAGTGGACGGACTTGACTACATGCGATGTGAGTGCAAATTTGGGGGCAGTTATATGCCAAATACATACAAGAAAAGTAAATCATTTTGTGGACAATGGTACAGAAGTCCGCGTAAGGTGCGGTGGATGAAGAAGACAACTATGTGTTAAAATACAAAATAAAAGTAAAAAATGACATTCCTTAACGAGCGGTGGCCCGAAAACTCACATGAGTAGTGGTAGGGGAGTGTGGTACAAGCACAGGTCCGTAGACACTTGCATCATCATGTTGTGGCTCGTAAATCGAGGTGACTTGTGGGAAATGGTCCCGAACTTTTAATTTATTAAACATGAGACGATGGTCTCATAAAGAGATATAAATTTGATCCCAGAGGTGTGAGAGGTGTCTCAAACTGGTTTCGGGTGACTTTGAATTAGCAGCTGATGGTGCGTTGGTGCACTTAGGAGTTTTTGTGTCACTATGTATATCCTGTTGAGAAAGCATATGTGGCTTCTCATTTTGTATTGGACATGTTTTGGACATGCAACTTATCTATTTTTCTATATATATTTTTGACGCACGTGGATGCGCTTTTGTTATGTGAGTCTTTTTATGATGGTGTGGAATGCAAATGTCTATGTGATATATTATTACACTTGTGTGTGTATTTTTAGACATAGTTATGCATGATGTTATGGTTGTACGTTTCCTATATGTGGTTGTGGATGTGCCAATTTAGAATACCATTAGCCATTTGATCTGTGACACTATTGAGGTTTCTGGGAACATGTGTGAATGTGATGGATTCAAATGCTCTAACCATCTGTTTAGTGCGCAATTACTTTCTAAAGATGTAGGGATCATGTACCTGATAGTAGTTGTTCAACTGAAAAACAACTAGCTGGGAGTCTAATAAGACATCGAGATGGTGAATGCCTAACTGGAGAGCGGTGGCCAAGAGGCCATTAACACCATCATATTCAACCTGGTTGTTGGCTGTGGTGCCCACACATATTCTGTCGATGTGGATCAACTCATGCGATGGGGAGTAGATTACCCATGCAGCCGAGGCAAGGTTCGAAGACCATCTGCTTGCTCCATCAGCGAATCCCATATACCAGTTTGAGGTGTACTCCATCTAAAGCAATGAGAGGAAACAATACATAAGACTCAAATTTGAAAAATGTGTAAAAAAAAAATGGAAAGACTATAATACAAGTTGTAACGTTGTCACTCAAAGGGGTGACGTTAGAGGGAAATTCGTTTGGACTTTCCAGGGATCAGCGGTCATTCCTTTGTGTGACACAATGAATCCTTGTAGATGGCCTGTGGGGACACAGAAAACACACTTGAAAGGGTTCAAGCAGATTACGTACTTGCGACATCGTAGGAGGACTTGTCGCAGGTCGTCTATGTGTTGTGTTTGCTTCTGGGACTGTGCGATGAGGTTGTCGAGACAAACCAACATAATGTGAACGAGGTCGCAGAAGCAATGTGTCATGGTGCACTGGAAGGTGGCTCCGACGTTTTTTAGGCCAAATGGCATGACTCAATACACGAATGTGCCCCATGGGGTTGTGAATGCCATCTGTTATCTCATAAAATAACCAGTCGGTTTTTCATTATTTTAGGTGATAGGTTTGAGTCCAAAAATTTATTTTTAAATTTTTTAGAGTCAATAAGGAGGTCCTCGTTGTCATACTAAGTCAAAAATCTAATTTATTTGAGTCTTGGTTTCAAATGTTGAGAAAGACAGGTTGTGGTAGCTAACTCTGTTTTGTAGAGGCCAGATTAGCTGCCAAAAGAGCTCAGTTTCGGCAGCTGGAAGGATTAAGCTAAGTTCATGTTAGCTGCCAAAAACGATCTCATTATAAAATTAAAAAGGAGAGCACGTGTCCGTACTTGACTTCACATCAAACGAGCATGTATGCTTTGCCGCCAAAGAGAAGATCAGAACGCATCTCATATGACCATCATGAGGTTTAATGTCGGTATACTGCCGAAAGCAAGTCATGAAGCACCCATATCATTAACTACACAGGATTACGCAGGAGCTCATAATGCATATCTGAGGATCATTCGAAGCTGATCGATTCATAATTTCACACGAGCTGGGCGATATCATAGGTGATCACCTGCTGGGCTCATTCAAATGGGTATCTTATTTCTCAAGCATTGCGAGCAGACCCAAGGTCCCTGGTTATGTCATGTTATCGCGCAGTTGAAGTTCCAGTTCAATCCAGGGGTTTTCTTTTTGTCAAAACAAAGCATCGATCCAGGAGTTTTCTCATCAGGACGAGTTTTCAGCGTGGTGTCTCTTTATCATCTGCTACAACACAAAGGTTCAGCTCATGGAAAAAACAAATCTACCACTCAGGACAGAGCTAGATGGGGTCTGGTATCTCGAGTCTCACCCACAAGTAGCTGAGTTTTTCAAGACTGCACAGGTTTTTGATTATTGTGAAAAGCTCACTAGTTTCAACCAGCCACTTGCTGAAGCATTTGCTCTGAGCTACAATGGTAGAATAGTAAAATTTGGCAGAGAAGAGTTTCATGTGGATGAGGCAGTTATAGCCGAATGTACAGGTCTCCCCAGGACAGGGCAGAGTTGGTTTAAGACCACGAAGGCTTCAGATATTGAATTCAGATCATATCTCCTACCAGCCCATAAGGAAACCATTCGGAAAAGGGATTTTCCCATCACCTTTCTTGAACCTCAATGGCAGACTCTTTTAAAGGCCATTTTCGTTTACATAACTTGTGAAGGATGATATCACAGGGTGCTGCACTACCACTTCAAGCTGTTGAATCATTTCACAGGAAGGGTAAGTATAAATCTGCCATACTTCTTCCATAAGACCCTAACTAAGATGGCAAAGCAAGTCCAGGCTAAGCCCAGCAAGATAGCAAGAAGGATCTCTCACCAAGGTCTCATAACATTGATAATCAAAGAGCTTTTGAAGAAAAGAAGTGTAGAATGGAATTATTTTTTGTTTTGGCATGAGTTCCCCACAGAGCTTGCCAGTGAAGAGGCAGTTGAGCAGGGTAAGGGCGAGAAGAGCAGCACTCCCAAAACCAGCAAGAGAAAGAGGAGAGCCATCTCCCCTCAAGCCCAAAATGAATCCCCTTCCTCATCCAGCAAAAAGAGAAGGGAAAAGAAGAAGCTGGTATTTGGACAAGTTGAAGGAACTCCTCAAGGTAAAAACCCACTAAATCTCCCCTACTCAGGATCTGAATCTGGAGACGAAGGAAATCAAGGAGCAGAGCAGCCCATGGAAAGAGATAAAGGTAAAGACCCTCCTTTAACTGATGTACCAGGTCCCGAACCTTCCACACCAGAGACCAACAAATCAAATAAGCTGCTACAGGAACTTTCCCAGGAAAGACATAATGAGAAGCAGGTCAAGTTGCACAACGCAGATCTGATTGGAAGGAATATGGCACTGCATGACCGGAGCCAGGAAATCGTTGAAAGACTCAAGAAAACAACCGAGAGGAATGCGATGCTGATAAAAGAAAATGCTAAGCTCTACCGCACTCTCAGGATGCTCAGGTTAAAGTTGAAGGAATTGGAGGGGACAGAGGTACAGCCAGAAGTCACAGAAGCACAACCATCAGGTCTAGACACGTTGGCTGAGGTGGCCACGATCCCTAAGGAGGTAACACCTGTGGGAGCTCAGCAAGAACAGCCTATGGAAGTTCAGCAAGAACAGCCTATGGAAGCTCAGCAAAGGCAAACTAAACAAGTGACTAGAAAGAAGGGAGCAGCTGCAAAGAAGTCCTAGCGACTGATCACTGACTTTCGGCGACTAGCATCGTTTTGGGTTTTAATTTTTGAAACAGTTTTCAGCTTTTGGCAGCTTAGGCGAGCCCCACAGAGCTCATTAGCTGCCAAAAGGACTGAATTTCGGCGGCTAAGGCACGAAATCAGCATGATGGTTAGCTGCCAAAAGCCCGTTTTTTGCAAAGGTTCTCTAATTTCGCCCAGAACTCAGTTTTGATTCACTGAACTGGCAGAAATGAATGGATTATAAGGCATATTATCTATATCTCAGAGGTTTGGAGCGAGTTTTGGATCAGTGGGCACCTTTGACTAAGTTCAAACCTTATTTGGAGGAGCATCTCTATCAGTCAACTACCACATCATGAAAATCAGATCGGTGGTGCGCCCAACTCTGTCCACCGAGCCTTGGAAGGCTGCTTCACTTCACCAACCATCGAACTATTGAAGGAAATCCCCATCTCAGAATTTCCTTCATTTTAGGGATCAGTCCCTATCTTTTTTCTTTTAACTATCAGTTGATGTTTTAATTGAACTCTACAGATCCATGCTTTTAGGATCTGGAAACTTTTGTAAAGGCTTTAAAAAGTCTAAGAACTCACACTGAAAGGGGTTCGAGCTTGGAGAAACTTGGCCTATGTTTTGGTTGCTATTCTAATAAAATCACAGTTTTCTCTTGTTGTTGTAATCAGATTTTGTCATCCACCATTATTCTGCACTCTGTTGAATTAGCTTAGCTTATGCTCATGATTTGATGGAGGAACTTCTTATTGCTTAGTGTAACCTGCGTTATGTATGTACTTGGTTGTATAAACCCTGCAATCTAATGTATTTGGTTGTCTGATCAATATTTTGCATGCCTTTTCTGTTATTTATCATCTGATTTACAGTTTCTAAGAGCACTGGCTCATTAAACTATTTGGATTAGCAGTCTTTCCATCGTGCCATCTCAGTATCCCCTCGATCCACTTACTGAAAGGTATTGAATTCTTAAGTTACCAGGCATACCTAGCCTATAACCCTAGGTAGTTTCTTGGAGAGCTAACACCATCTTATAATGGTATTCTTTCCGAATTTGGATTTGGTTATATTCGAAAAAACCATCCATGAAGGAAAAGGCCTCATGTTTGGCGCACGCATCGATGATCTGATCGATGAAGGGTGTGGGGAAGTTGTCTTTGGTACATGCCCCATTGAGGTCATGGAATTCTGTGCAAATGTGAATTGTACCCTATTTTTTATTCACGAGAATAGGATTAGAAACCCAAGTGGTGTACGCAATGGGATAAATGAAGCCAGTTGTGCACAGCTTCTCTATCTCGGCTTTAACCACGGCCACTTTGGATGGATGGATGGGCTGTTTCTTTTGGCGTACGGGAGCCACATCAATCCATGTGTCGATGTGGTGTTCCATGATGGATGGATCTAATACAGGAATTTTGGTGTAAGACCAGGTGAAGATGTCACGGAATTCTTGGAAGAGAGCTTTGTAGGCATCGACCTCTTCCGAGGAGCAAGATGCCCCCAGCATGATTTCTTCAACAATCTCAAAATTGGTTGAGATGTTGATTTTAATGGTTGGTGAAATGTTCACCATATTCCCTTCTTCAAAGGCATCTAGTGTTGGGATGGGGTTCTTGAACCAGTCGACCTTCCCATGGATGAAATCTTTGGTCTCCACAGAAAACTGGTCAGACTGCGACACAAGTTCTTCAAGGAGGAAGAACGAGAGATGGTGCATGTCATCCCATGGGTATTATGAGGCGGTTAGAGCTTCAAGTATCTCCTCATCGTTGTTGAAGCAATGAAGAGACAGATTTGATGGACCATCGGTGGAGAAGGAGATGAGTGGGTCGGTGGAACTGGACATCATGTAGATGGACATGGTGTCTGAAGAAGGCAGTGGGGGGTGTACTTCTTTGATCAAGGTGATTTCAGACTCAAGGGAATGTTGAAGGAGGTCAGCTAGAGCCATTCAAAATTTGGGCAGGTCTTGGCAATGGTGAGAGTAATGTCCATACAAACTGCAAAGGCTGCAAGCATGGTTTGTTCTCAATGCCTTGTTCCTGACTATTGGTACGGTTGGGAGTTCAACCATGAGGATGTTTTTGTTTGTATCCAGATTGTTTGAACTTAGTGTAAATTGATAAATTTTAAGGCTCTCTTAGCGTCATGAACTGAGTTGGGTTGATTACTTGGTATGGTGTATTTGTTTGTCTGCCTTTCTAGTATTTGGTAGCTACAAATGGTTTATGAATTCATCATATTGTGGTGGAGTTCATGTCATTATGTATGCAAGCATTGAGTAATCAAAAATTTGTAAACAAATACAGTTTTTAACCCTGAATGTTTATGGCCTAACTAGATGACTACCTCACACTGATATTCCTCTTCAACCAAGAGAAGGTGTTGGGCTCTCAACACAATGATCCTAAGCCCATCCACAGATCCATAGGTCACCTCCTAGATGCAAGGTTGGTCAACAGGGAGGACGCTTAATGCTGTGAGAATCCCTCCTTCTCTACCCCCTCTACCTTCCAAGTCATCCAGTTTTAATGGTTTAGAAAAATATTCAATGAAGGGCCTAGGTCTATACAAGCTTTCCCTTCTTCGTATCCCATAATACCCCAGAGGGTGATGACTAGGTAGAGGAGGAAGGGTAAGCAAGACAGTTAGTTTTAGGTTGATTTTAGTTAAGCTACATTCATTTAATTAAGCCATTAAAATTTACTTTGAATTTACGCTTTGTTTGTTGATGCAATTATAGGAAATTAAAATAGAAACTAAAATTAAACTAGTATGCTAGATAGAGGTGGTTGAGCCACACTGACAGTCCCTATTAAACTAAAATTTAACTCCTATTAAACTGAAATTGAACTTCTGATTGACAGACCACACATTTTTTATCAAATTTGGCGAGGGGGTCGCAAAATGTTTTCAGAAACAGGCGATGGGGTCGCACAGATTTCGCAAACAGTCGTATTCTGTGTTTCTAAGTGAAGTCGCACCTTTCGGGAGATTAAGTGCACCCTGGGTGTACCTGTTAGGCCATTAAGTGCGCCCTCAGCCCCTGTTCAGGCCTGATAAGTGTGACCTGCCTTGGATTTGGGGTTTTTCTGATCCTAAATCAGATCCCGTCGACAGTAACCTGTACTGTGGCCAAACTGACTCGGATTTTCCTAGCAGAGGCTTTGGAAACACTAATAACTAAAAATAAACTAGATCTAAACTGAATTTGACATGAAATTTTAAAAAATAGGGCAAAAATTTAAAAAAATGAAATTTTAAAAATATGGACCAAGGACCTGTGGGATCGACCTAGTATGGTCGCCAGTTCTGTAGCAGGGATTTCTCCTTGCTACAGAGGTAGGAATGGCTCCCTTCTATTTATAGGACAAAAGGGTAGGTTCTTGCTTGTGGGAGAAACTGAAAAGAAAAACGGAATGTAAAGAACAGTAATGAAAACAAAGATGGAAGATAAATATGGAGAACCCCTCTGCAAACAAAGGTTAGGGTTCCGCTTCCAATAACCTGCAAACAATCATTAAGCTACAGTAAACCAAAATACCTGCAAAACAAGCTAGGAAATAAACCTGCAAATGAAACCATGGATTAGAAAGCAAAGAAAAAACTAAGCATATACAACAAAGAACAAGCTATACCTTCTCTTTGGGTGGAATGGGCCACCATGCCCTAGCTTGAAGAAGCACCTCTCTTGTATGGGGGAGCTATGGCTCAATGGAGATGGAGGAGAGGGAGTGTGGGTGGCTTGAGAGACAAAGGGTCTTAAGGCATCCATGGGTAGCATAACAGTATGCAAGGGAGAAGTGTTGTGAGAGTGACCCCCCACCCTCCTTTTATAGCTTTTTTGGGGGTTTTAGGGTTTTAATCCCTTTGTCCAGGATTTAGCCCCATTTTTGGGCTTTTAGCCTCTTCCACCCTAATTTTAGCTCCTTTTAGGGTTTTAGCCCCTTTTTGGGGGCTTTAGCTCCTAGGAGCGTATTTTAGGATCCTTTTTGGGGTTTTTAAGCCCTTTTCTTCATCCTTAAGCATTTTTGAAGGTGTGGGGGTCTAATGGAGTGTCGTGAAGTGGTGTCCTTGGGTGGTGTAGGTCATGGAGAGATTAGTGAGGGATTTTTGTGTTAACAGGGAATACTTCTTTGGTTGTACTTTTGGTTTACTTGCAGAGTGCACTGGAGGATGTATCTTGCATTTTGTGTTCTTATAGATGATTCTGGATCCTGGTATCATTGGTACTTGGTTATCACACTAAGTTTAGTTTCTAACCAGAGTGGAGCAGAAGAAGCATGATGCCCCTTAATGCTTAGTTGGTTGAACATTCCAATGCTAGTAAGTAGGAAACAAATACTAAGAAATCAAGGGAGTTGTGATATTTTTCCCATGGATACTTCTCCTAAATTTTTCTTGATTAATGTGTTTGAAGATAATACTCTAGAATAAGATGCAAGCAATATATTGAAGCATCATTTTGAAGGGAGTGCTTATGTTAAACATGCACCTTTTCATTTCCTTAAGGGAAAGAAAATTTGGGGAGGGAGAACTGTAATGTCCCCAAAATTTGTGATAACCCCATGGAGAACCCGTGATTCCTAGTGGAATAGTAAATTAATTAATAAGGGGACATTTTTTCTAAAGTAATTACCCATATTATTTAAATTTTTCACACTTAGGATTAGAAATATTTCATTAATTATATATTTCAATTATATTTAATTTTAGACCCTAGTGGATATTCTAGGTGGAAAAGGGGGGCGCATGAATACTTTTGGACCCAATGATTTGTTATCCTAAATGGAAACCAAGAGAAAAATAGAAATATACATAAAGGTGGGAAAAGATAAAAGCACTGCAAAACCATCCAGTTAGAGAAACAAGGATAGAGCAGGAAAGTACAAGAAAAGTTGTCAAAATGAAAAGCAGACAACTTTTGGAAGTTAGGAGGGGAAGTTTCCAAAGGAGAAAGGAAATTCATCCCAAAAAGGAGGATGGTGTAGTTTCCAAAAAAGGAGAAAAGGAAATTCAATCTAAAAGCAGGAGGGTACAGTTTTCAAATGAAGAAAAAGGCATGTCAGTGGAAAAGTAGGAAATTCCTAATCCAACTCATGAGGGCGCATGATTTGAGGAAAGTGGGATACATGAAGAGTAAATTTGACCTAGAATTCGTGTTTTTCATAAACTAATGATAGAAAGTCACTATTGGGATATTTTGACAATTTGTGTATTGATCTGAGAGTATTGTGCTACTCTAGACTTGGGTGATGTGCCCCTAGTCCAAGATGGGAGATGTGCCCCATGATTATATTGTGAGGATGATGAAGTTAAACCATTAAAATTGAATTTTATTGCAGTTTCTAAAGTGTATTCCAATCATATTCGAAAACCAAAATGGAGGAATCCAACCGACAAATCGAATGCTCCAATTCTCCTCTCTTCTCTTCTATTCTACTCTATTCTATGAAGGAGAAAGCCTAGAAAGTAATGATGAATCCATATGGACTTCCATCAGAGTGTAATAATGTGTTATAAAATATTTTTATTATTTATTTATTTGATTGAATAAATAATTATGCATTTCATAATCTCCTTCCAATACCTTTTCTAGATTTTCTTCGAATTTGACTAGTTTTCAATGTAGATGAATTTAAGGAGGATGGCGTAGTTTCCAAAAAATGATAAAAGGAAAGTAAATCAAAAATCAGGAAGGAACAATTTCTAAATGAACAAAAATGAATGTCAATGGAAAATTAGGAAATTAATAATCCAACTCATGAGGGCGCATGGGTTGAGGCAACTGGGCCGCATGAAGAGTAAATTCAACCTAGAATCCTTGTTTTCTATAAAATAATGATATCACATCACTATTGGGATGTTTTGAAAGTTTCTGTATTGATATGAGAGCATTGTGCTACTATAGACTTGGGTAATGTGCCCTTATTCCAAGATGGTATATGTGCCCCATGATTATACTGTGAGGATGATGAAATTAATCCATTATAATTGAGTTTTATTGCAAGTTCTGAAGTGTATTCCAATCATATTCGAAAACCAAATTGGAGGAATCCAACCCACAGATCGAATGCTCCAATTCTCCTCTCTTCTCTTCTATTCTACTCTATTATATGAAGGAGAAAGCCTGGAAAGTAGTGATGAATCCTTGTGGACTTCCATTAGAGTGTAATAATGTGTTCTAAACTATTTTTATTATTTTTGTATTTGATTGAATAAATAATTCTGCATTTCATAATCTCTTTCTGATTTTCTTCGACAAGTTCGATAATTCTTGCATCCAACATCATTTCTAGTGCAACTTTGATGCGCTCTTTGTATCTTGGATTCAACCTGTATGGTCGCTTCTTCACTGGTTTTCCATCAAGTTTCAAAGGAATATTCATTTCACTCAAGTCCACTGAAATACCTTTCATCTCAGAAAATTTGGTTGAGAATAAGTCCTGAAACTCATGTATCCTATTGATGACTGTCCCCATCACTGAATCAGCCCAGTAATCTCCAATACTAGCAAACTTTGGGTCTTTTTATGTCCCAATATTGACCTTTTTTATCTTCCATGGTTGGTTGAATTTGTCGTACGGAATTTCTAGTGCTTCGATGTCACATCTTCCCTCTGACTCTAGAATGGAGATAGTGCTTAGATCATCTTTGTTATTAGGTTCATCTGCGATGTTAGTGTGCTCTGCGATCTCGTCAGTAGCTTGGCCAGAGCTATCTCCAAGACATTGTCGTAGATTTCCTTTAGTGCACTATGGATATATGGATTTTCATTCATGAAACTAAAAGTATGAATGAATATGACAGTCATTTCTTCCCACATTGTTTTTTCCCTTCACAACTCTATGAAAACATACCATGTCCGTGGTATTTCATCCAGCATATGGATGAACACGTGAACCCATTATTCTTTCAGCCTTAGTCCCCATGTTGTTTGGCATGTTATCAGATGGGAATTTAGATCGTTTCTCCCATCATGTTTCTTTCCTTGATAGAATGTGTCCTCCCTAAATCAAAATTCCATCAATAATCGACATATCTACCAGTCTGCTATCGTTTTCTTGTGCGTATCCCACCATCTTGCTAGAGTAGCCTTCAATGCCTCTTCCAAGGAAAACAAGTGTTGTGGTTCAGATACTCTATCTTCAAATTCGCTAAGGAAAACTGTCAGGTTAGGTAGTACTTCATATGTTGGAAGATCAAATAATTCTGTCACCATCTCAACAATTGAGTAACTTTTTGACATTTTCTAATTGATACTTCATGCAACTGATTCTACTAGTTTTCTAGTGCTTCGTACGATTCTGTAGATGGTGAGTCAATGCTTTGCCAGCCTAACTCTCCATCAATAGTGGGATTGATATAGTCTGTAGAGACATTATAGGAATTATCCCAACCTCCCATGACTTCATATTTTATTGGTTCAACATATCATTATCCTTCAAGGGGATATAATGAGGCAATGACCCTTGTGTGGTGATTCTTGAATGCCATTATCCTCTTCTTGAAATTTATGACCGTCAAGTTTTGCATCACCCAACCGATTCCCAACAGTGTGAGTAATGGGTTGGTGTCATTGAGTATTTCAATAAAATTGAAGTCTGCATACTTCTTCAAACCTTCTACTTCTATAGATAGACGAGGTACTCGTCCAATTGGTGAAATCTTGGCCTTATTTTTCAGATGAAGTTGTACCAAGGACCAAACTAGTTGTGGATTCCCCATCATTTCCCATATACTCTTGGTTAGGATATTCACATATGATCCTAGATTCATGATAATTGAATCTACATCATATTCTTTGATTTGGACATTCATCCACTTTTCTCTTCCCGAATTAACTCGGAGATCATATCTTCCTTCTTCCTGTCAATACAAAAATATTGTTATATTTGTTAATGCATCTTGATCTTTTGCTAACATTAGAAATATTTCTAGAAAAATTTTCAAAGTACTGACCTTTCTCTTCACTCTTGCTGAGTTTGTCAAATAAAAACTTGGCGAAATCTCATAAATAGGTAGCTTACCATTGTTCTTGTTCAAGGCATATTTCGCTTCAAGGAAGGTTTATTTTCTATTTCTACATTGAAGTGGACTTTCTTTTGAGTCGCAGGCTAGAAATTTAGTAGTGGTCTTTCATCTCCTGTCGTAGCTCCTCCTCTCGTTACTACGCCAACATTTATTGGTTGATTTCTTAGTTCCACTAATATCTTCCCCACATTTGGTCCAGGATTTTGATTCTAAGTCTAATTTGCATTCTGGTTTGGTTGTGGTTGTGTGTGCTTTTAGCTTGCCATTTTGTAATTAACTGTGGACATTCCTCGGTAGTGTGGTCTGTTGTGCTATAGTAAGTAGATTGGGATGATAGATTCAGAAAGTCCCTCTTATAGTGTACCAACACTCCGTAGTTATATCACCTAACTGGTCCATGACCTCGGCCCATAGCTCTTCCATGACCAAAGACTCCATTACGTCCTCTACGAAATCCTCCTTAGAGTCCTCCTTACTACTAGTACGGTTGATGGTTATACTATGGTTGGTTAAATTGATGCAGTTGTTGATGATTATACTTTAGATGAGTATACTACATTTACAGTTGTTTATACTACGATTGTGGATGATTATACTGTGGTTGTGGATGGTTATATTGCAATTGTGACTGATTATACTATGGTTTCAGTTGATTATACTACAACTGAGCATACTTTGGTTGCGGTTGAATTTTTTCTGTTGGTCGTTGCTCCTCTCCTTTCATACAGTATGTATCCATAGTCCTTTCTTGGAGCAAATCATAGGCTCTGCAATCCTTTTCTTCATGAACAACCAATCGACAAAATTTTCAGAAGATATTAGCTAGTTTTGACACAACCTTCTATAAGTACATGCATTCTTCTGATCAATTCCCTCTTGTTTGAAAAAATAGGCACCAAGGAAATCCTTCTTGACTCAACAAGTTTGGTGCCCCTGAATGTAAATATTCATGAAAATCTTGAAACTAATCCTTGTGATGTCCCTCAGACCGACATCGAGTGCACCATACTTCTTTGCAGGCTTCTTTTCCTTTCTTAATATCCTGCAATTGGATAGTAAGGTTCACCAATTGTGACTGGATATGGCTCATGCCAATCCCTGTTTCGCCAACTACTGAAGCCTTCAACTTCATCATGATCTCCAGAGCTTTCGCCTAAGATGTGATATTCTGCTACATCAACGACATGCGGATATGGGGTACCAAGGGTGTGATGAACCATTCTTTGTGTTGCACATCACTCATTCTGAAGCTAACCTTTTCCATTATAGTTTTGAATCACTTATTGAAGTCCCACACCAACTCATTGGGGAATTGCATTATTTCCTTCTATTCGGTAATATATTGTGATTCTGATTTAGGTTTCTTGAATTCCTCAATTAGTCCAGTATTGATTCACATGAGGGTCTTCTAGGTATGCCACGTTGATACTTGTATGAGTTTCATATATTCTTCCATTTCTCATCCCTGAAAGGTCATCGCTAGTTGTCCTTTCTTGGTATCGTCCTCTTGTGCTTGTTTAAACATCCACACTACTTCATATAAAAACCAATATTTTTTGGTATCCTCAATCCCATTAACTTGAAATAAGGGTAGTTTTATGTCATCACCCACCATCCTGGGTCTCCTCTCAGTGCTTATCGATCCACTACTATTTGCATTATGTTGACACACAGGAAAACCCTACAACGAGCTTGTGTTTCTTCCTCCTAATTTTGACGTGATGCACATAGTTGTAGGCACGTTGTAGATTTGAGTTGGTCCTTCCTTGATTTTGGGCATAGCTTGGTCATTTAATTTGTCCCTGTAGGGTCACTTAGTCCCTTGTGGTCCCTTCTCACAATTTTCTATTCCATTCATACAAAAACTCTCCTCAGTCCTCCTCCTATTTTCTTTTCAGAACCTCACCCCACTTTGCAAGCAACCACACTCTTCCTCGGCTTCCCTTATAGTCTCTTCGTGACTATCATACCATTCCATCAAACCCTTACCTTCATGGTATCCGCTTCCACACACCAGGGCTTTACTCATCAGAATTCATCTTTAGTATTCCCTTTTCACATATTAGCATCTTAATCCACAACTATAATGACAATAGAAATATTCCCCTTGGCCCCTTGAAAAATTATCTTTCGGTGTCGCTGTAATATTTGACTGTGTCGACACTGAATTAGGTAATGTACCCTTCCAAAATGTCCTCTATCCACACATCAAAAACCCTTGACGTTTTTTTGTTTACCTTTCACAATTTATAGATTATTTCTGGAGTCCAACGATCAGGCTCGCCTCCCTGTAAATTATTCTTTTGGAAAGTTAATTGGGCCAACCATTCATACAGTACTATCATAAATTCAGAGAAGAATATTTCATGAATATCGGTGTATATATATATTCCCAACCAGTATTCTATCTTCACTCTCTGATTCTGGTTCTCTTCTTTCGCAAACTCTTGGGCTTTCTTGTCAAACCAATCCTAGATTTATGGCTTCATCGGTTTCCACAACATGTCCTCTTCTTCTTCGCACGAAGGTCTTGACTATAGAACCCTTTGTTCACACACGTCTTTCAACTGGGGTTCACTTCCAACTGCTATTGATGACTATTGACACAAACTCTCTAAACATAGGCCCGAAAAGGATTTATCCTTTCTAGCAACACCTGTAGAGTAGATACAATCTCACCCAATATGTATGAGGGAGGGATGCAGGAACCAAGTTTCTGTAGTGGGAAGAGGACTTCACACTATATTTTACCCAATCACAACATTACCCAGAAATCCAGGTTTATAACTTTTGTATTAACCAGATAGGCTTATCATCATTATTTTCAATCGTATTAACGCATATTTAGATAGACAAAATTATCAACATACTTTAAATCGATAACTATTGTGATACCTCACATCATTCACAGTTAACGAGAAAATATAGATATAGCATATTCATTCATATACTTATCTGATCCATCATAGATCTAACCCAATAAGGCAGAAAATATTTTATAGACACATCACTCACATTTGAATGACATTCACAGAGACAAGACATCAAATCATAAAGATCAACCAACCGATCCAATTAATACCAGAAATCGCAAAAGACAAAAAGCATTCCTTCATCTATTGATTCTCCACCAAAGATACATATATAGATAGATATATTCTTCGATGTCTCAATATTTACAATCATAACTCTACTTATATGCTCACTAGGCCGTTAAAAAATTCTCCACTTGGCCAATCTCTAACTAACTCAACTAAAATATCCTAGTTTTCGGTTTCTTCCTCCGCCACGGTTGACTTTTACCTTTGTCGGTGGAGGTACCACACTTTGCATGCTCCAACCCATTTTCAACAAGAAATAAGTGTTTAGAAAATATCCAAACATATGTAATATCATTCCAATGATGACTAAGGAAGTGGATAAACAACCAGAAAAATATAGGCAAGACTTCAAACCATGTAATATAAGAAACAATGCATAATATACCAATGAGGAATCAAGTAGTGAACTTGGGATTTGTATATTCTTAGGAGTATTAATAGGTATTGTATATGGAATGGATGATGGTATGAATAGATTAAATACATTTATATCACCCTGCAAACATGCTTCTAAATCATAATTATAATAATGTGAAAAAGAGCTACTTAAAGACAAGTCGGGATCTAGTGGAAAATCACAATTATTGAGACATGAATCTAGGAGACTGATAGGTGGATTATCAAAGAAAGGATCTGATATTTCTGATTCTCATATATTATAAAATGAATCTATATAAGAGACATGAGAAAATGATTTAACTCTAACACTCAAGGCATAGTTTATATCACCCTAGAACTGCACACTATGACAATGTTCTGAGGATTCAACAGGATTTTCTAGCTCATCTGGAACTTCAATGTTGTGCTTCTCAAGAAGCTAAGACATGATGTCCATATTATTCTTGAAATGTTTCTTCTCTGGACGAAATTCATTGCTGCAATAAGAACACTTGGGTGTGCTCCCTTTCTTCTTGGTTTTCTTCATTGAATCTTCATCAATAGGCTTCGAACTTTCATCTTTAATTTCTGACTTTGACTTCTTCTCTTTCACAATTTGCTTTTCTTTTGATCTTAAATTATTGCTTCCTTGAAACATGAGAGCATGATCCTTTCCCTTGGAATATTTAATAGCAACCATCTAGATCAATTTATCTTTCTCCTTTGTTAATGAATCAAAGAAAGTACACAAAGAAGGCATTTTCCAATTAGAAACAACAAGCCTAGTAGCATGAAAAGTTAACACAAAACTGAGTATTCAGGACCCAATTTAGAAAGAATGGAAAGAATTAATTGATCATATTTCTTCTCAATCCCACAATGCTTGAGAATTAGAAAAATGACTTGAATTTGGTGAAGAAACCCTCGATAGAATCGAAACTTCTTGGACTCAATGAGAATAACTCAATCTCCAACTGATGTGCTCTTGACTCATCTTGAACTCCAAAGAGAGACTCAAGTTTGGTCCATACTTGGTTTGGATTGGTCAAACCATATCTATGAATGAGTAGATCAGGATAAATAGAGAGTAAAATCAATCCATAGTCTTCATCCAACCTATTATGCCACATAGCTTTCTCAACCACAGAATTTGGCCCATTGTCCAAAGCTAGAGTAACTTTGTATAGTCCCTTACCACACAATAGAATTCCAAATTTATATTTCCATTATTTATAGTTGAAGGGAATTAGGATCATAGCTGAAGAATAATCCATATTTATATGTTGATGCGCTCAAGAAGAAACTCTCTGCAACCTACACAGATAAAACTAGGAGAAAAATGTCGTAAGCTTAGTAACAAGCTCTTCTTCATAGAGGGATAGGAGACTAGATGCGCTCCTCAACTCTGTAGAACTTGAGAAACCTTGTGCTCATATACCATGTAGGAGTGATTTGATACCATATAGAAATAAAAAATCTAATATTAAGGGGAATCAAAGGCAATATATCTTGCTACTAAGATAATTCTCACAAGCATACATAGGAAAAATATAGATAAGAATAGAGGATGAATCACTTCAATGAAGAGATGAATATTGGAGTGTATCATTCCATTGAATAATAATTAATAATAGTGTACATAAATAGTACATACATCATAGGTAAAATTGATTTGTATTGGAGACAAATCATCAATATCAGAAAGATAGACTTACTAAATATGATAAACCCCCATAGGTGGCTAAAGCACTTCCCAAATCAGTCAAGAACCTCATGAATTAGAAAAATCATGAATGATTTGTCAAGTATGATGGAAAAACATTCTAATCCTAGAATATGAAGATAAAATCATGGAGGATGGATTGGAAACAAAAAATAGTAGTTTCCTAGTTTACCAGCTTTACCTTATCCACTGAAAAAATGGAATAAAGTAGTAAAAGACAAAATCTACAGGAAAGCGCAGTTACTAATTCTAGCAGTCAATAAAGTAGATAGGATCAACCCAGAATTGGGATTAAAGAGTTGTTGGGTTATATATGGTAAGTGTTGACTATGTGGTGCAAGTGGATGCCAACTATCTAGGCTAGTGGGTAGGAAATTAATCAAAATTGATTAAATTTGTCCTAATTTATGAAGTGGGTTTACTATATTCCCATGCATATTTCAGTTCCTTTGCATAATTCTTTTGTACATGCTTGTAATATTTAGATTCCATGCTTGAATACCTTATGGCTAATAATAAAAATTTGATTGTGGAATTTACCATTTAAGGGGAGGATCATTGATGCTTTGGTGACGTGTTGGACATATTCTTAGGTTTCTTAGTGGATTACTTTTTTTCTTGATGATTTGAATTCTTTGATTGTTGATTTATTGCCCCTTTATGTATGTATATCCCCCTTCCTTTCGACTTGTTGATGTATACTATGTGTAGGTCATCACAAATATGATTATGGTTGAGTTGAAGAGGAAGAAGGGGTGGATGGATGGATAGGGTAGAATGAAAGGTTAGTGGGAATGTATTAGGTAAATGTTAAATGGTTAATGGAGGTGACAAAGGGATGAATAAGGGGTAGACTATTGATTATGTAAACAATCAATAGTTCTACCTCTTATAGAGTAGTGTATCACACCTCAAATCACAACACTAGGGTCATATACACTAGGATTCTAATAGGGAAAGGGTTAATTCTAAGTAATTAACAATGAAATAAGGTTTTCTAAGACTATTACAACATGCCAATAAGCCAGTGTAATAAAACAATCATCATTTTATATAAAATGCACCAAACAAATTCAAATATTTTTCCCAATATGCATGCAATGCAAGGCAGTTGTAGCACAAATGAAACCAAATCTAAGAAATTGTTTCACATGTAATTTAAAAATCAACATCACATATTTTTCATCCATAAAATCAATAAAAAAAATCATATCCATAGAATCTACAAGATTAGTTCCACAACACTATATAAAATCAACTTCATGACACTAAATCAATGAGGATTAAGGCATCAAAATACATCACATTGATCATATAAATCCTTAGGTCTAGATATTCCATCTATATCCATACGATATGCCTAAAAACTAGATATATTGGATGTCACAAAACGTAAACAAAATAGTCCCTACAAGCTGCAATAACATGTAACCAAATATGCTCTATGAGCTACCAAGTTAACACTACTAAATCAACCATATAACATAAGAATGGAACCAAATATGCAGCATAAAATAACAAAGATAAACTCACTCCATGGGAACATATTAAACAATAACACAGTAAATAATTTCCTAATAGATAACTTTCCTCTAAATAGTGAAACTAGTTTCAACAAGACAACATTCCACCCAATCATAGATATACCATGCTCATCAATCAATCAGCATGATAGTCACCCCTGATCTAAGGCCACGGATACACAAGATACGGGTCTCTATAAATAACAAGGTGTGCTCAACCTTAATCCGTCAATCACTTACCTCACCACTTCATTTCTCTACATCTTCAATACCCGGTACAATGGGATTCCCTTCACTAAAATCCCTTGGAATATCACTATTCACCATCGAGCTTCATGTGCAATACCAATGCAGATATAAGTAATGGTATTTTAGGTACTTTTGTTTTCAATAGAAAATCTAACCAGTATCAATCCCCCTCACATTAGAATATATTAGTATTCAATCCCCCTCACATGTCTGCATTTTACCTTGAATAACAAAAAGGGTGTAACAACTATGTGTAAAAGAAAATTCCAATCAATCCATGGGAATTCAAATTTAGGAGAGAGCCACTAACCAAATCTAGCATGAATTACTATAGATTATTTGAATTCCTTCAAACCAATTCGAATTCCCCCTAAGAGACTAAATCAAGTTTACTAAGAAGTAACTCAAATTCACTAAGATATTCTCTAGTTCATTGGATGTCGACCATTCGAGTTCTCAAGATAGAAACTCGAATCCACGTATACTGACTCGAATTAACTGGAAAAAAAATCCAAATCAGTAGATACCATTTGAGTTCTCATGAGAGTAACCCAAATCTACCAAAAATGACTCAAATTTACCCAAAAATCACTCTAACTAACTGGAAACAACTCAAATTCACCAAGATTGACTCGAATCCCCCTAAAATCACTCCCATGCACTGGAGACAACTCAAATTCACAAATATTGACTCAAATTCCATTAAAATCTCTCCCATGCACTGAAGACAACTCGAATTGACTCAAAATTACTTTAACTAACTTAAGGCAACTCGATTTGACCCAAAATTACTCTAACTAACTAAAGACAACTCGAATTTACCTAAAATCACTCTAACTAACTGGGGAAAAATTGAATTCACCTAAATTTACTCCAATTAACCGGAGTTATTTTGAATTAGTGTGGGGTTTACAAAAATCAAGTGCATGGTTGACAAAAATAGTCAAATAAGGCGCATGAGAGATGAGAGAGTGGGTCCCGGTAGCATCAATCAAGGTGTAATAGAGTTTCCATAGTAAAAATAATCAAAATTAGGGATTAAATATAAATGTTAGGGAGATAAAAAACTCCTAACCCAAACCGCCTCACATGTGGAATCCATGGCCCCCCATTGTTGTTTGTTGTCTATGTTCAAGCTAGTTATAAATTTAATAATAAAATAATGTCCAAATACCAAGGTTCAGGAACCTAGTTCCACAATAATAATAAATAACCACATCACATATCTCTATCTCTTACAATCAGGGCATTAGATATATGGTTGGAAAAGGAGGGGTTAAGGAAGGAATTGGGATATCTGTATCAAGGAACATAATATATAGTGCATCCTCTTTGTTAGCACCATTTTTGGACTAAGTAATTGGCAAGGGGTTTGGCCAATAATGATAAAAAAGTTATGAAAATTTTCACATCATAGAACCTTAAAAGACTATTGATGAAGGTCTGTAGGCATTTGAAAGGACATTTTTAGATCTGGAATGACCAAATACATAAGAAATTCTGATTTTCGACTTTGAAAATTCTTTTGGATGAAGAGATCCACAATTAGTTGAATAATAACAAGAAATGGATGGTTTGGATGTGTCGTGGAAAATATCCAAGGCCAGAAAATCATTTCCACCCAAGGAAAGTCGGGGGAGGAAGAGCGGAAAGAGCCAAACGTTGGTAATAAATTTGGTTTTTATGCCTTTTGTTTTCCGTTGAAGGAAAAAGCAAAAGAGCAGAAACAAAAAAGAAAAAACGCATTGGTGAAAAATGGTAAAGTCCGACTTCCACCTTCCGTGATGTGCCAGATCCAACGGTCAAGAAAGCTCCCACACAGATTAACAGTGCGTAAAGAAAGAAGAAGGGCGGGTACCTTAAAGAGGAAAGACAAAAATTTTGGTCTTGAAAAGCTGAAGTTCTGATTTCTGATATCCACCAGATCGATGACCCAAGACACTCCCACTAAATATCAACGGTTCAGAAAAGAACAAGAAGGGAGGATACCGGAAATTGAAAAGATATAAGATTTGATCGTGAAAAATATGGAGTTATGATTTCTGATATCCACTTGGGATCAACATTTCAGGAGGATCTCGCCCAAGATCAATGGTGCAGAATGAAAATGTTGGAAGTAGAAAAGGTGAAGTTTCGAGTTGCGAAATTGGAAAACCTGACTTTCTGCTTTCTACGATCCGCGATCCGCAATATCAATGGTTCATAGAGATCCCACACAAATCGACGGTGCAGAAAGAAAAAGTGGTGGAAGGGCAAAAAAGCTAAATATGTTTTTAGAATAGAATCCCATTTTCTGATTTCTACGATCAGGATCAGACGGTTCAGAAAGCTCCTGCACTAATCAAGGGTGTAGAAAGAAAAGGCGCAAGTGGGAAGTCAGGAGCTGAAAGATCAAAATCAAACTTTGCAGAAAGTTCAAATCTCTATCTCTGCCTTCCGCGATCCACCCGATCAATGGATCATATTTTCTCCGCCAGATATCAACAGCTCATAAAAGAATGAAGGGCAAATATCAGAAAGTGGAAAACTTGAAGAAATTGATCGTGAAATATTGAAGCCCCGAATTCCGCAATCCACCATATCTGCAATCCAGAGAGTTCCTGCACAAGATCGATGGTGTAGAAATAAAATGGCAGATGCGAAAAAGGTCAAAACCAAGCTCCAAAGAAAATTGAAAGACCATTTCCTGCAGTCTGTTTTCCATGAAAGGAGGAAGCATAAGGGAGGAAGCAAAAAGACAGAGGTAGAAATATAAAGTTTTTGTTATGAAAACTCAGAATTTTGATTTTTTCCCTCCGTAGATTGATCTCAGATCAATGGTTGTGGATGATCCCTCCCAATATCGATGGTGCAGAAAGATTAAGAGAAGAAAGGATAAGGCAAGGGCGTACAGATAAAATTTAACCATGAAGAAGCTATAATCCCATTTCTTCCTTTCGTAAACCCCAGATCGATGGCTCAAAATGAATCTTGAGGTGAGATCAACGGTCCAGAAGCGATTTCACTGGTAAAGATGCGGTCAGGAATGAATTTTTTGTAGGTTTCCCAAAAGAGATATAAAATGCCATTATTAGCAATTGATCCTGAGTCCTTACTGTCCAAATTCTCAAACTTATCCATCATGCGCATTCTCATGCTCTTTTCTGTTTGATTTATGATCATGGCGTATATGTTAGATCGGTGTTTGTGAATATTTTTCAGTTTCGTGCTGCAACTATTTTGGATTTGTCTCTAGGTTGGTCTTAGGAGCCTATGAAGCTATAAATATACCCTCAATAGAGGAATATAGGGTTGAAACCCATGATAATTTTTTGTTATGCATTTTTCATCTATTAGTAATAAAATTGCAAAACCGGATTCTGCTTGTTGTTGCAGAGATTCATGAGCAATTCGTAATTACAAACTGTTATTTCCTTTCCTCTATGTATGTATTCTTGTTTAAATTGCCATTATGTTTTCTTTCAGATCTAGAATGAGTGTATAATAGTTCATAATTCATATCGTTATGCTCTAGCTATTGTTCTAGGTTTTCACCAAGCTTTCCCACCAAAATTGATGCAGAATTCATCTTTCTTATGATCTATGTTGATGGACTGTTATATTTCTTCTTTTATCACCAAACCAACAACATTTTGACTATAACCGAGTGATATATTTCCTTTGTAGTTCTTTCCTTGCAAACTATTCTATGATTCATTTATATTTGTGAATCCATAGCCCAATTTATGCTTTCCTTGTTTCAACCACAAACTCAATATGAATTTTGTTTTATTTTGATATATGGCCCTGTTAAAAATATTTGAGAGATCCCTCTCTAGAAAGGAAGAAGTCATCTCCCTTTATTAAAGTGGTTGTTTTTACCTTGGGATTTACCTTCCACAACCTTGGGTACATTTTGAGTGCTAACAAATTTGCGTCGTTGCTGCGGAATGAAAGTGCAAATCAGCCCTGGGAAAAAACGATAAAGATTCCAAGAAGAAAGGGTTTCTATGGGAAAAAAGAGAATTTTTCTATTGAAAAAGGTTGTGTAATTTTCCTTGGTGACTCCACATTGACTCTTAGCAAATTGCAGAAGGAATCATGGCTCTCAGGAGGTCACATAGAAGAGGTAACCCTAACACTGAAATGTTAGTTTTTCAACATTAAGCTAGCATTATGTTAGGATCTTTACTAAGAGAATAACAAGTAAAGCAATCAAACACAAGAGACAATGAACACAGTTTTTTTGATTGGGGAAACCATAAATGGAGAAAACCTCGCAACTTCCTCAAAGATAGAATCAGCACAAGATGTAAAACACCAAAACAGTAAGATGTACTCCCGACAGTAGCAGTCTTATTCTTGTCTAGTCCCAATGTCTTTCCTTCCTCACTTATGCGCTACACTTGAGTGAGTGAGTGATGTGTGTGATAAATAGAGAGGCTCACTCTCTATTTATATTCTTTTGTTCACTTGAACTGCACTCAATAATGTCGGCCTCACTTGACAATTACTTACTAGATCCAACATCTCTAGGAGTGTCTAATAACCCTAGTGCCCCAAAACTGTGGGGACTTTAACAATGACTTGACATGACTTGTTTACATTATTTATCCTCCCGATCGGAACATCAGGGCATGACAACATGACTCAAATACATAATAGATATATCCAGAAATAAACATCGGGTTACAATACATAAGATACATAAATGAATACATTCCGAAGTTACAAATACATCAACACTCCCTCTTAACTAGGAAGGTATTCTTTCGACACAATTTTCAGCACTGGTCTTCTTCTCTGTACCAACTAGATCATCTCGTCATCTGTATCTTGAGTCTTCTGAGTCTACAAGTCATATTCATATTCAAGTCATCATCATCCTTCAAGTCTGGATCATCTCTCGATCATCATGGAACATCATCGCTGGATATGGATCATCTCTCGATCTGGATCAACTTCACTGGACTGGATCTGGATCATTACTCGATCTGGATCATCTCTCGATCTGGATCATCACTGTTGGATCTAGATCATCACTCGATCTAGATCTCTCAGAGTCATCATAACTAGATCTAGATCATGGCTCGATCTGGATCTCACCTGGTCATCATCATGTGTGTACTATCTCGTCATATGAAGTTCTACAGAGCCAGCCTTCTTTCATGCTGGTTGTAGGCCTAGCCATCAGGTAGGTCTTCACCCAGCACTTACATCTGACCTACTCATCAGAAAGGCATGCCCAACACTCACATCTGATCATGTAGTAAACTACAATCACATCAGAAAGGCCCCGCACTCACATCTATCATGGAAGGAACTGAATCCTCTCACTAAGATAGAATGGCCTGCCCTTACATCTGACATGGAAGGAACTTAATCATCTCACCATGAAAGAATGGCCCGCACTTACATCGGCCATGGAAGGAACTTAATCCTCTCACCATGATGGAATGGCCCGCACTTATATCGGCCATGGAAGGAACTTAACCCTCTCACCATGACGGAATGGCATGCACTCACATCTGACCTGGAAGGAACCAAATCCTCCACCCTCGCCAGAAAGGCCCCCAGTCCCAGACTGAGCTACCTAGTAACTGACCAGGTGCCTCCACTCTCCTAGAGAGTGGCAGTTGCCCTTACATCTATCCTACTCGACAGAATGGCCAACACTCACATCTGACATGGGAGGAACCTAATCCTTTAGCCATGACAGAATGGTTCAGCCCTTACATCTGACCTGCTCGTCAGAATGGCTATGGATCTCAACACTCGTATCTGACATGGAAGGAACTGAATCCTCTCACCATGACAGAATGGCTCAGCCCTTACATCTGACCTGCTCGTCAGAATGGCTATGGGAGTCATCATTTTCCCTTGGAGGAAACCTCGATCTGGAGAACACCAAGCTTCTCCCTGAAGTACTCGAACTTCACTCTGGCTAATGGCTTTGTCAACACATCAGCTATATGTTCCTCCGTCGCAACATACTAGAGCTTCACTGCTCCTCTCTGCACCATATCCCTGATATAGTGATACTTGATCTCAATATGCTTCGACTTGTCATGGAACACTGGATTCTCTGACAACTTCACGCAACTCTGGTTGTCACAATGTATACAAGTAGCATCCATCTGGAGATCAAATAAATCAGACAGTAGCTTCCTCAGCCATACTTCCTCACAACTAAATGAACAAGCTGTGACATACTCTGCTTCAGCTATACTCAGTGCCACACAGGATTGCTTCCTGCTAAACCAAGAGATCACACCTGATCCCATACTGAAGCAACATCCTGAAGTGCTCTTCCTATTGATGGCACTGCCTGCCCAATCTGAATCAACATAACCCTCCAGGTTAATCTTTTGATTCTCATCATACTTGAGCCCATAATCAATTGTACCCTTCAGGTACCTCAGAATATGCTTTGCAGTATTCAAGTGAACACTTCTCAGATCTGTCAAGTACTAGCTCAAGGTCTTCACAGCAAAGCAAATGTCTGGTCTCGTGTTCATCAGGTACATCAATGACCCATCCATCTGATGATACATCGTAGCATCAACCGTCTTTGATGAAGCATCACTCAATATCTTTTGGTTTGATGCCATGGGTGTGGCCATAGCCTTGCAGTCCATCATCCCAAACCTCTTTAGGATCTCTACTGCATACTTCCCTTGTCCAAGGAAGATTCCATCCGTACTCTGCCACCCCTCCATACCTAGAAAGTAATGCATCATACCCAAGTCCTTCATCTCGTACTTGGCAGCAAGCTTTCTCTTTGTATCAGCAATCAACCCATCTATACCTATCACAAATAGATCATCTACATATATTAGGAGCATCACTGGGTTGCCATCTTCAACCTTGTAGTAAAGGTTGGAATCTACTTTACTCTTGGTAGAGCCCAAACTGGATAGAAAGCTATCAATTTTGTTGTACCATGTCCTGGGTGCCTGTTTCAAACCGTACATGGCTTTCTTCAATCTGCATACATGAGACTCCCTGTCATGTGTCTCAAAACCGAGTGGTTGTTCTACATACACTTCCTCTTCTACTACACCATTCAAGAAGGCAGTCTTGACATCCATCTGGTGTATCTTCCATTTCATCACTGCAGCCAGAGCAAGTACATATCTTATGGAAGTGTATCTGGCTATAGGTGCAAAGGTTTCTTCATAGTCTATTCCTTCTTTCTGAGAGAAACCCCGAGCTACAAATCTTGCCTTATACTTTTCAATGCTACCATCTGCAGCATGCTTGATCTTGTAGAACCATTTGGAAGTTACAACTGACTTCCCTTCTGGTCTTGGGACAACATCCCAAACATCATTTTTCATGATCGATTGGTACTCTTCGATCATAGCATCCTTCCATTCTTTATGTTCTTCCTCTTCTTCATAACTGGAAGGTTCTTTATCAATGAAATCACATAGAAAAGCTACATACCTGGAATTGGATATGGTCCTCTTTCTTTCTCTGTGATTCTCTTCTAGAGCCCCATATCTTTCCGCACCTTGGATAAGTTCTCGTACCCAAGCAGGTTTCCTCTTATGAGGATTCTTCTCCAGAGGTGGATCTACAGGTGTTTGTAATTCTTCAAATTCTCGATCTTCTTCTCGAGTTTATTCATTCATGGTTGTATCATGAATTCTGGGTGCTTCTGCTTCTTCAGGTTCTTCAGCAGGTCTCTTTCTGGATTTGTTGTAAGCTGTGTCTTCATCAAATGTCACATCCCTAATGATGTCAATCTTCTTATATCCTGGGAAATATATTCTGTAAGCCTTTGAGCTTTCAGAGTAGCCCACAAATATGCCCTTCTTTCCTGAAGGATCTAATTTAGTCCTCTTCTCTTTTGAAATGTGGATGTACACAGGACAGCCAAATATTTTGAGATGGTTGACTTCTGGTTTCTTACCAGAGAAGATTTCTTCAGGAGTCTTGTTCTTGAGTACTCTATGTGGAGTACGGTTATGTACATACACTGATGTTCTAGCAGCTTCTGCCCAAAGATGCATAGGAAGGTCTTGATCATGAAGCATTGCTTTTGTAGCCTCCATGATAGTTCTATTCTTCGTTTCCGCAACCCCATTCTGTTGTGGATTATAAGGAGTGGACAATTCCCTCTTAATCCTTGATTCTTTGCATAGCTCTTTGAATTCATTTGAAGTGAATTCTCCACCATTATCTGATCAAATGGTCTTGATCTTCTTTTCAGTATGGTTTTCGATCAAGGCTTTAATTCTTTAAACTTGCTGAATACTTCATCTTTGTTCTTCATAAAATAAACCCATGTCTTCCTAGAAAAGTCATCAATAAAAGAAACATAATATGCATACCCGCTTAGAGAGTTTGATGACATAGGACCGCATACATCGGAGTGGATGATTTCCAAGATTCCTTTTGCTTTGTTTTCACTACTTGGAAATGTCTTCTTTGTATTCTTTCCTTTCGCACATCCTTTGTAAACCCCATCATGTTTTGCTTGAATTTCTGGAAGACCTTCAACAGCTTTGCTTGTAATAGGTAGTGCTCTGTAATGCACATGTGCAAGTATTCTATGCCAAAGTTCACTTGGATCTACTATGTCATGGACCAAGGCTTGTTCTGGATGGCCCTTCAATTTGTATAATCCTCCTTCTTGTTCTCCAATTACTACCACATCATCGATAGTCTTTCCTTTTGGCCACATGATGACTTGACCATCTATGAATGCAACCTGCATTCCTTTTTCATCTAATGCTGATATGGAGAGAAGGTTCTTCTTGAGTCCTGGCACAAACAATACTTCTTTCATTGTTAGAGACTTACTAGAGTCTAGCTTATATGAAGATTCCCCACTACCTTTTATTGGATATTGGTAGGCATCTCCTAGTTTCACCTTGTGAGGTGATTCATGTTCTGATAATCTCACAAAGGATTCCTTGAATCCAGTCATATGTTTGGAAGCCCCACTGTCTATAACCCAATCATCACTTCCATGAGTAATGTTATCTATGAGAGCTGATATCAGAACATATTCATCCTCGCTTGAAGAATCTGCACTTTCATATCTGGATCTCTTTCTGGATGGTTCATCGTCCTCTGCAGCATGAGCATGATGTCTTCTTTTGCTGTTCTTCTTTACTATATTTTGTTTGTTAGGACAATTCCTTGCATAGTGTCCTGCTTCATCACAAGTATAGCATATGATCCTAGACATATCTCTTCTAGTATTATCTTTGTGAGAGTGCTTACCTATAGAGCCATGAGGTATTCTTTTGCTTGACTTGGAGTGAGACTTGGAGTGTACCGTGAGAGCTTGGTCTTCACTTCCCATCTTCTCTTCTCGGGCTGCTATCCAAGCTTCTTCTTGAGAGCATTCTTCCCATAGTCTACTGAATTTGACTAACTTCTTTCTAGCATAGATTCCTTGAATGAAAGCATCCCATGACCTAGGAAGGCCATTCAAAGTAGTCATCACAATCTCTGCATTTTTCACTTCTTCATCAACAGCTTCTAATTGTTCCTTGATCTGAGAAACCCTTGTGAACTAATACTGGATAGTTTCTGCATTCTGAATCTTCACATTCTTCAGTTGGTTCCTCAGGGTCATCTTCTGATTGATGTTCTTCCCTTCAAACAATTTGGTTAGGGCATCAAACATAGCTTTAGGTGTCTTGAGAGAGGACACCTATGGGATAAGGTGATCCTTAATAGAATCAGCAATGATCCTCTTTGCCATCACCATATTCTTCTTATGTAAGGATTTTTGCCTCATCTCCCTCTGGAACTGGAACCTCCTCATGGATGTAGGAGTCTAACTCATTCTCTTCTAGGACCAAGGAGATCCTATACTTATAGGATTGGAAGTTTTCAGCTCCCTCAAGCTTTTCATCAAGCTTGGTATGATGAGACATCATTAAATGAGAACCTCAAATGGAAATACAAAAGATTTTAGATCTTACCGGATTCAAGATGTCGAATCTGAAACTTGAGCTGAAATCCTGCAGAGCTAGTTCAGGAGCAAATTAAGGTTTTTCTTTTTCGGAGTTCTGTCCACCCAAATTCCTTGAAATTTGTTCCTAACTTCGATTTTGGGGAGGAGATCAATCCAGGCCTGGGCTCACTGAAAAATTCCTCTTCTGTGAAAATTCCTAATTTCCGATAGCAGTGACAGGTCCAAAACTGAAAAACCTCAGAATTGGATTCTACTTTGACAGAATGATGCGCCCTAAGGAGGAGAGTTGTTCCACCTTACTTTTGCTGAAAATCTGTGGAGGAAGATCCAAAAACTAGGAATCCCTAGTTCCCGCAACTGCACAGTGTCTTCTTCTTAGGTTAGCTCTGATACCATGTTAGTTTTTCAACATTAAGCTAGCATTATGTTAGGATATTTACTAAGAGAATAACAAGTACAGGAATCAAACACAAGAGATAATGAACACAATGTTTTTTATTGGGGAAACCATAAATGGATAAAACCCCGCAACTTCCTCAAAGCTAGAATCAGCACAAGATGTAAAACCCCAAAACAATAAGATGTACTCCCGACAGCAGTAGTCTTCTTCTTGTCTAGTCCCAGTGTCTTTCCTTCCTCACTTATGCGGTACACTTGAGTGAGTGAGTGATGTGTGTGATAAATAGAGAGGCTCACTCTCTATTTATATTATTTCGTTCACTTGAAGTGCACTCAATCATGTCGGCCTCACTTAACAATTACTTACTAGAGCCGACATCTCTAGGAGTGTCTAATAACCCTAGTGCCCTGAAACTGTAGGGACTTTAACAATGACTTGACATGACTTGTTTACATTATTGATCCTCCCAATCGAAACATCAAGGCATGACAACATGACTCAAATACATAATAGATATATCCCGGAATAAACATCGGGTTACAATACATAAGATACATAAATGAATACATTCCGAAGTTACAAATACATCAACATGAAATACTATCGAGTGTGGATAATCCAGAAAATTTGCTTAGGAGTAAGGGAAAAGAACAAATAAATATTTCTCATTTGGTACATCGTCTTCTCAAGAATTTCAAAGCATTGAATATTTTGGGCAGGAAATAAACTTTCAAAGGTATTTAGTGAAATCTAAATCTGAATCTCATTTGAGGAAAACTGATATTACCACCTGTAGTTTAGAATATTTCCTACTTGATTCTCTTTGGTGCAACCTTCATAACTCTATGAAATCTAAAGAAAGAAACCATGTGGTTCAAAGTTTCCATCCTTATATCCTACCAGTTGTTCAAACCCCTCCAACCTTTCAAGCTCCTCCTCTTGTTCCAAATCCACCTAGACAGATGTTTGCTAGATTTGCCCCATTGGCCTTACCTATTGTGTTGCATGACCTTCCTCAAGGTTATGCCTAGAGAATTCCATTCTATGATGGGGAGTGAAATTTCACAGCCAAACAACATGTTGATAGGTTTGATGATTTTGTAGACCTGGAGCTAGTTGATGATGACGATGTTAAGATGAGGCTATTTGTGCTAAGTTTATCAGGAGAGGCAAAGAAATGGTTCAAATACTTTCCTACTAGATCCATTTTGACGTTTGAAGCTTTCCATAATGCACTTTTAGAAAAGTGGGATCATAAGAAAATTCCTCTAAAAGTGATTTATCAGTATAAGAGTCTGAAGAAGGGAGGTTTTGAATATGTTCATGAATTTTCTAGTAGATTTATGAGGGTTTATAACTCCATCCCTATTGATATCAAACCATTGGTAGGTGCTGCAAAACTCCACTATGCGGATGCATTTGACAATGACTTTTTTTTGTTGTTGAGAGAAAGAAAATCAGCAAGTCTCCCTATCATGTTTCAAGATGCCTTGGAGGTGGAATCTAACATGATGGCAAGTGGAAAAATAAAGTAGAAGTAGAAACATGGAAAGCTAGAGAAGAAAATTTCCATTTTTCTTATGCTTCTGCTGCTACTTCTTCTAATGATGTGAATTTTGAAATGATGATGAAAACAATGCAGAAGATTATGGATAGGATGACTGTGGATAATAGACTAATGAATAGAGAATGTTGGGCCCTGGAATTGTCCATTTTTTCATCACTTATCGATATATATTTCATCGATTTTCTTACCATTATTGCCTATTTATCATTCCATTTTCCATCCCTTTGTTGTAACTATGCGTAAAACAGCATACTACTTCCATTGATATTTTAAGCGATTAATAATGATTATTTTCCTTTATATTTGATGAATTGAAGACTATTATGCATAATTTTACTAATGATGGTTTGTGGAGTGATTTTTCACGTACAGGACGCTCATAGCCAGCTGTTACAGCCTTAACCGAAAATGTATGCCACATAAGAACACCTTGATTCGCATCTCGATTTTCGGGCAGATGGAAACGAATCTCAAAAATTCGAGACCTGGGTTTTGTGCGTAACATACTCATTTACCTAAATTGTGAGGAAATCACCAAACAAAGCCATGGTGTGTGATATACAGGTGGTTCTTCAAGAGGGTATTTTCCATATTTACTGTTGCGGCTAGTTCCAAAGTTTCCAGCAGTTATGGCCGTGTTTCAGCTGTTACAGATCACAAGTTGGGGTTTCAGTTCCTCATTTCCATAAGATAATTTTATGTATAAATATGTAATCAATCTCATTGACGAAGGAGGAGAGAATTCAATGTTATGATGTAGGATTTGATCCAGATCTATTGTAATCATTCATTATGATAATACATGTTGGCAGTTTCTTAATTCTAGAGTTGTAGAATTTCATTATGGAGATCCAGCTCTGTTCAGTAGAGGAAGAGCCCTCTTCCTTGCGCAGATGCTGGTAGTGTTGATTGTAGTTGTTTATTTTGTATATTTGTTTATTTTTCAATTCATGCTTTCATACATTAGATTGATGATAATTGTTTTTATTATTTAGTTCATGCTTTTGTTAAATTTATCATAGTTGTTTTCCTGATTAATTCATCTTGATAGATCGTTGGCCAACATAGCATTTCTTTCAGATTTATGTATTTAGATCTTTCTTCATAAAGAGTTGATTTTATTTTAATTTAGATTTACAACGTAATTTTATGAATAGGTTTGAGGATTGATTTACTTTCAAGAAGGTGTGATCTAGTTTACAAAGAGTTTCGATTACATACCAATAGATAGTAGTGTCAGGTAGAAATTGTGCTTGCATAGATCTTGCACGATAGCTTTGAAATAAAATACTTCCTTGGGTTGATAATTTATATTTATCACTTTACATGTTAAGTTTTAATTAACTGACATATAGTGGGCCCAACATTTTGGCGCCATTGCTGGGGAAGTTATCAATGGTGCAAAAGTACATCTAGCATTATTTTGTAGATGCATTGTTGAAGTAGGGCATGTAGGTTGCATGATTACATTTTAGTTTATTGAATTTATTTTGAGTGTGAATTTTATATCTCTACATTTAGTTTTATTTCAATTTCAATCTTTGGAGCATAAATCTTATCATTCCCCTTAGTGGTGTTGTAAGCACCACCCATTCTACTAACAAGTTGACAGGAATATTCGAAGGAGGAGCCTCAAGATAGCACATAAAGAATCTAATGAAGAGATGGCAGGTAAGAAAGATCCAGAAGTTGTTACCTTCAAATTTCTCATCAAATATTCGAGAGGAGTGGCACCAATGAAAATAATTCCCCCACATGTTCTACCAAATTTTCACGGTTTGGAAAATGAATACCCTGATGTATTTTTATTTCAATTCGAAGTAATTTGTAGAGGATATGGTTATTGTGCTAATGATCAAAATTTGAATGTGTTTCCCCTTACTCTAAAAGGAACAACCCTCCGATGGTTCATGAGCCTTGCTGGGAATTGTATACAAACTTGGGAAGACATGAAACATGTATTCTTGAAAAGGTACCAAGATTATTGCAGGGTCAATGAAGACATATTCGAAATGACACAAGGAGAAGAAGAGAGTCTAGAGGAATACATAGAACGCTTTCAATATAACCTCCAAATATCCAAACAAAGGAAACTGGGGAAGGAGACCTTAAAAACACTTCTACTCAAGGGAATCCAAGTTGAATATTTAGAAGTATTAAATCTGATGGGAACAGGCAATGTATTTCAGTTAGCATATGATGATATTTGTGAGTTATGTAGAGGGTATTCAAGAGGAAACTTCAAGACTGGTAATAATTCTAAGGAACTTTTATATTTATTTTTGAAATCTGCTGCAAAAACAAGAGTTTTACGAGCTGAAATCAGCAATTTATTTGAAATTTCTAACGCTGATTCATAATTGGGTGTTTTGCAAGATAAGGAAAAGCAAGAGGGAATAAGAGAAGAAATGGATTTCCCTTTAGATAGTCTTGAAAGTTGTGGTATATGTGACTTGAATCATTCCACAGATCATTGTCCCTTCTTACCAAAGATGAAAGAAACATATCATAGAGATATGGGAGTTGCAGCCAACTCGTTGCAACAGTCATGTCAACCATGGCCTGCATCTATGGTTCAAAATTATATCCCTCCATTTCCTTACTCTCATACTCAATCATTGAATACTCTTCCACCATGGCAACTGTTGCAGCCTCAATTTAACTCTTACCTACCTTATCCACATGGTTGGAATGGCCCATCTTATGATCACATGGCCACTCTCCCTCATGATACAACACAACTTGTTCCTTCAATATCAACCTCACAAATCAATCATCTACATCAGCCACATCTATTTTCTCATCAAAATCCTTGGTATCCAACACAATTTCCTGTCCAATCCACCCTCCACCCTAACCATAATAAAGCAGTACAGTATGCTTACAGTGCTGAACTGCAAATTTTTCCTACATTTCCCTCTTGTTCTACCTCATCTACACCATTGCAAAAAGGTTGTGCGTTGTTGTAGCAAATCCATACGAGGCCTGAACATGTTTTAAATCCAAGATTTGCAGATGGGGTTTCTTCTAGTCCTCAAAAGCAAGCAGATGAGATCAACATGCCACACATAACATTTGATGATGAACAAACATTAGAACCAAAAATTGAAGCATCCTTTACATCATTAGATCCAAATCTCTTATCCATTGAGGAAGATCACTTTACTAAGGAGCTTCATGGTGTCACATCCATGAGAAATCAAGGAAACAAAGACTATATTGAAGCTTGGTTTCAATATGTCATCAGTCTGCAGCATCATTCCATACTTCACCAATTCTTGGCACCATCATTTCAAGGGAATTTGATCTCTCATATCCTAGCATTCATAAAATTATATTTTTCTGTTGGGAGTATGAGCCTACTTGAGTCACTTCTTCGAAAATGGATCCATTGGAAATATGCATACACTTGAATAATTTTTTATATTTCTAAGTAGAATAGGGTAGGATAGAGAAATAGAATAAAACCATGCTTTTGTTTTTAGTTTTTATTTTTCAAATAAGTATGCTCTCTTCCCGCGCCTTGTTGCGATCTGGAAGATCAGAAAGTAGAAGGATAAGGAATGGGTATGAGATGTTTTTAGGGATTCTTTGGAATTGTTGACTATTTGAACACAATGCTTAAATCATTTTTGTCTTCAATTTTCCAATTTCAATTTGTCTCTATCTGTTACGAAAAAATATCATTACAATAAGTAGGGAAGGTAAGTGAAGGATCCATAGGAAAATGAGCAAATGATTATGGAACCCTTCAAGCTTAAAATTTGGCATGAATTTGTTAGCTACAACATCCAGCTGTGACAATGAGATGCAACACCCAACTGTGACAGTGAGCTGCAACACCCAGCTATGACAGTGAGCTACAACACCCAGCTGTGACTGTGCTACAGGTAAAAATTTATGAGTTTGAGCTATGTATGTGTTGCACATCATGATATGTATTTATTTTTTATTTATATATAACACATCCATAAAAAATACACATGCTTAATTTCAACATTATATCATTTTTAAGAGTTGCAGCTGCAGCTGCAACAGACTATGTAAGTCAATCTAGGTGCTCAATGCTTGAAATTTTTGGTATGGGTGTGTGTTATATTTAAATTTACATCACCAAAAACATTCACACCTATCCTGGTCACTTTTTGGGGGTCAAATTTAATTTATTGAATTTTTGTGACATTTTGGCTTGAAACTTTTACTGAAACATAGTCGGGACAGTCCATTTTTGGGAGACCAAATGGACTTATTTTTAAAAAAAATTTACATCCCAAGTATCCCTTTAAATCTGGTTTCCAAAACAATTTGAATTTTTAATATTGGGTATGAAACGAAAAACTTATGGCCAAAATACTAACGGGGTGTCAAGCAGGCAGCTTAGGAACAGAGCTGGGACAGTCAATTTTTGGATGTCTTATTGGACATATCTTGCGAACCTGTTTCAATATTATATTCCCCTATGAATCTAGTTTACAACGCAATTTTAATCACTCCATTCTGATATCGTATGCAAATTTTATGACCAAAATACCAACTTCCTATCACAAATCAACATTCCTAAAACTCTATTTTATAAATTGTTCCTTGGCTTATTTGAGCCATCAATTATTATTGGATTCAAAACATGTTTCTAATGGATATATCTACATGAATCTACGTTCATCTCCAATTGGAATTACATCAATCCGTTATCAAACGAAAAATTTAAGCCTAAAACCGTGACTGTTGTTCTAGTCCAGAATTCGAAAAAACACATTGTCATGCAGGTTGTTACTGAGTGATTTGGAACATCATTACATAGAATTTTAAAATTTTGTTTCTAAGGGAAATATACCTATGAATTTAATTTCATTTGGATTTGGAATCACTCAAATTGGACAAGGAACGAATAATCTATTATCAGAATACTGTTGGGGAGTCTAGATGGACATTGCTCTCTCGCAGGTATAAAATGGATTTTTCTTTGTTCATTTTTCTTTGGATTTGTTTTATAAGTAATTGCTTGTTGTTTTTTTTCATAAGTGTTGGGTGAAGAGAGACCAATCATCTCTCTTCTTCCATCATCTCATGTTTTATTGCAGGCAAGTGCTAGGTTTTTGCAAGTCCTTAGAAGAAAAAGGGCAATACATGCACGAGTGACTCTTGAAGACTTTTTCTCAATTTGCAAATGGATTGAGCACGTAAAAAAAAATGGAGATATTGATGTGCAAACCATACAGATTCCAATGTTTCCGAAGTCAAGTCTCATTGCTACATGCCAAGAATCATTTTTAGACACCTGTCATACCAATTGTTGCCGAAAGAAACCCCTCAAGAAGCCAATTGCACTATGGTAGATTCATTCACCCTCCTCATTTCAAAACCTAAAAATCCATTCATGTCGAAGTCCCATTTTCCACTGCTTATGTAGTCACCTTAACCGTTTTATTTTCCATCACTACTATATCATGACTTCACATATACTTTCCACTTCTGAGTTTCATTTTGGTTCTATTTTTCACTATGATTCTTCACAATCATTTATTTTGTACTCATATTGGATCATGTGGAATTCATTAAGGTCCACCTTCCAATGGTCTTGTCCCATCGACTCTGATACATCATCTGGGATCTAGATTAGAGTTTCTATAGTTCCCTGGTATCTGCATGAATCAATGGCATATTTCCTTGTTGTTAATCATAGGGATTCATCAATGCCTCTTGATTGAAAAATCTTGCAGGTGACTCGACTCCAGCACATCCATTCATACCTATCAAGATGCACTAAGGTACTTTAGAGATCACTGTCATCAAAGGTGAGTTGCTTCACATTGGTTAATGACATACATTAATGGCCGGTAATCCAATGATTTATTTCCATGCTCGACTTCAGCACATTCATTCGCATGGTAAGAATTGTACCTCGGTTTTTAGCAGTTGAAGATTATGTGATATAATGGTTTCAACAGTGACTTACAGCATCATTTGTTTCACTAGTTTTGCAATTACTTTCCATTTTCATTCTAGAAATTGATTTTCAGAATAAGGAAAGAAGCTTTCTGCTTTTGTGGTAGAATTCCTCCTCATCAATTGTCTCAGCAGTTATTCTTACATGCAACTAGCACAACATCATGGATCAAATTCAGCCTCATCCAGTTTAATCTCTCATATACATCTATCTCAGCATCAAATCGGCCTACATAGCTCCAACATACAGCAATCCATTCATGTCAACCAAGGCTTCCATGGAGGTAAAACTTGAGGTAAAATAGCATGAGTTTTTTATTTATTAAAGATTTAGGGAAATGTCATGAAGAACCACTAAGCATTAGCCATTTCCATTTTCTATATAGCATTTTATGTCCATCCATTCCCATCATTTCCCACTCAATTCTAACACTTCATCATTCATGCACATCCACTTCAAAGTCCTACCCAACATCTCACCAACCCAACTGACCAAGCATGAAAATAATCAAAGGATACCTTATTGTTGTCACAAAAGAACCAATAATAGGAAGTCTTGCTGCTGCCACACAAGAAGCAGCAGTAAGAAAAGAAGTCTTGCTGCTGCCACATAAGAACCAACAGTAAGAAAAGAATCATTGCTACTGCCACATAAAAACCAACAATGAGAAGAAATAAAGCAGTTGCTTGAAAGTTGTTCTTTCCAGATTTGGAATTTTTTAATGCATGTGGGAACTACAAATCCTCTATGGCTGCAAATTGAGGAAATGATGCATGAGGGCATGCTTTGCATTCAGCTTGTGGGAGAAGGATTTTTGTGCACCAACAATGGCTTTTTCAAATATTTTTATGGCAATAGAAACATGCATGCATACTATAGAAGAAGTATGTAACTTGCTCATGTAGTGTCCATAACAAAGCAAGACCAACTCAATCAAATTTTGAGATAACAGCTAATGGATTCCCAAAATTGGAAGATCGGTATTCAAGCATTAATGAGGTATTTACAACCAGCGGTAAAAGATAGTCCTGTAATAATTTGCAGCAAGTTCATGACCAAATTCAAGGTTTGCAGATTGTTTTTCCATTAAAAATGTTCTCTTGAAGTACAAGCAAAAATGATTGGGGAGTTTTGATGGTGATTGAGTTGTATACTTAAGAAAGGAGTATTCTAAATTCATTAATTATCTCAAGAAGCCTAGAAAACCATTGAAAAAAAATTATCTACTGTTGTCACACAAGAACTAGCTGTAGGAACACAAGGCATTGTTGTTGCTTCATGAGAACTTACAGTGGTAGAATTCTATACTACCATATAGCAGAGAATACATTCAGAGGTATGAGTTTCATTGTTCACTGATGCCTACATTGGCTTACAATTTTTATCATGGTCCTTGCATATTTGATGTTGTGGAAGAGAGATGTTGTTGTCACTATGAAAATATTCCCATAATAATGAAAGACAGACCAACAGGTAAGACAAAATTCAGAATATGTTCAAAATTCAGAGCAACATGAAGATTTTGGCAGAGACAAACGGGTTGGATCATTTACCTTGAATGGAAGTGAAGTCAGATTGAATTTTGTAGCCTATAGGTAAGACTGTTCTTTCTTTTACAAGGGTCAATATCTACTACAGGAAAATCCAAGTGAGGTAGATCACTGGCTGAAAATGCAAATTAGTGGTAAACTCAAAATTTTGCCAAATTTCTATAACAATCATATATTTCCAAGATCTGATTTGCAACTTGATCAATGGGTATTCAAAGCACTTTGGAACATTATGTTTTTGTTGCCTTCATGCAATAGTGAGAAAAGTTGAAAATTCGTTGTGGTTGAAATAAGGTTTTCCATACCTAATGGGTTTCTCAAATTGGATGTATTAAAGGATTTGATTACTGGAACTTGTGTGCAATCAATCTGTTGGTTGCATTAAGCAATGGGTTGCAAATCTTAAACTATTTATTTGCAAATATTATGAGCTAATTTCCTGTAGCAGCTTGTTTTCTTTGTCAATCAACGCCACTATTATGGAGATGAGTGTATTTTCTGACCTAGAGTTATTGGAATTCTCATGCAAAAAAATCATAGTGGACAGAAAAAATCTGTCCTTAGTTTTCATTGATGATGACAGAATGGCTGATATTGTATCCAACAACCTGAATGCATACACATTTTTCTTTTAAAACGGGGCAGAAATTGAAGTGGGCATATCTCCCAAAAGGTGATATGGGTCTTCGTGAAATTTGATGAGTAGATGCACCAAGGTAATATGAACAATACCTCAAAGTTGCAGCCTAAACCAGTTTGTATTTTGTGAAATATTGGTTCATGAAGTTCAGATGCAACACATTTTTATTCATGTTCATCTACAAAAGTGTAGAAATTGAAATGGGAATATCTTTCAATTGGTAATTGGATCCTCATGAAATTTATATAGAGAATGAATAACATCATGAAGAACAAACATGGAAAGTTTCAGCTCAATCGAGTGCACGGTGTTTGAGAAAATGACTATCGTCACCTACAACCAATTTGCATTTTTCTCAAAATCCGTGATGTGGGATTCTCTAATTTTTGGTGTAGTGATGAATTATAATGGTAATTACTTTCTTGAAAAATTTCGGCCTAACCCAGTTTGTATTTTGTGAAATATTGGTTTAGGAAGTTCAGCTGCAACACATTTTGATTCATGTTCATCTACAAAAGTGCAGAAATTAAAACGGGCATATCTTACAATTGTTAAGTTGGATTCTCATGATCTTTGGACAAGAAGTGCATAATACCAAGATGAACAAGGCTGGTAATTTTGATCCCAATCCAATGTACGATTTTCAAGAAAATGGCCATAATCACCTACATCCAATTTGCATTTTTCTCGAAATCCGTGATGTGGGTTTCTCTATTTTTTGATGTGTAGGTGTATTGGACTAATATAAACCTACTTGAAAAAATTCAGCAAACCTAGTTCATCATTTGGGATAAAATGACTTCGGAAGTTTTCTATTCAAAATCCTGCAACATCGTAAAGTATTGCCATTTTTTCCGTTCCGTTCAGCTGTTCAGCTACAACTCTGTAAAACATTTTCCATTTCGTTCAGCTGCAACTCCATCAAATTCACCGCTAAATTTAGCATTATTTAGGCTGCAACTCCACCAAAATCTTCGCTAAAACCTTTCGCCAAATTCTCTGCTAAAAAAATAAGCTGCGACTCTACCAAATTTCTACTAAATCCTCTGCTAAAGAGCTGCGACTCCGCCAAATTTTCTGCTAAATCCTCCGCTAAGTGACTCTGTGAATCTCGGTTAAACTCTCCATTTCTTCTGGCTGCAACTGTGTGAATGGTAAAATGAAAGAACAAGTGAATGAGTTCTTCTAGTTGGATGCTACACAGGTATTGGGTTGCATGAGGACATGCAACAAGTTCAATCTGGGGGAGATGTTAGGCCCTGGAATTGTCCATTTTTTTTTATCATTTATCGACATATTTTTCATCCATTTTCTTACCATTATCGCCCATTTATCATTTCATTTTCCATCCATTTGTTGTAACTATGCGTAAAACAACATACTACTTCCATTGATGTTTTAAGTGGTTAATAATGATTATTTTTCTTTATCTTTGATCAATTGAAGACTATTATGCATAATTTCACTAATGATGGTTTGTGGAGTGATTTGTCATGTACAGGACGCTCATAGCCAGCTGTTACAGCCTTAACCGAAAATGCATGCCACATAAGAACACCTTGATTTGCATCTCGATTTGCGGGCATATGGAAATGAATCTCAAAAATCCAAGACATGGGTTTTGTGCGTAACATAATCATTTACTTGACTAGGAAGGAAACCACCAAAAAAAGCCACAGTTTGCGATATACAGGTGGTTCTTCGAGAGGGTATTTTTTAAATTTACTGTTGCAGCCGGTTCCAAAGTTGCCAACAGTTACAGCCGTGTTTCAGCTGTTATAGATCACAAGTTGGGGGTTCAATTCCTCATTTCCATGAGATAATTTTATGTATAAATATTTAATCAATCTCATTGACGGGGGAGGAGAGAATTCAATGTTATGATGTAGGATTTGATCCATATCTATTGTAATCATTCATTATGATAATACATACTAGCAGTTTCTTAATTCTAGAGTTGTAGAATTTCATTATGGAGATCCAACTCTGTTCAGTGGAGGAAGGGACCTCTTCCCTGTGCAGATGCTGGTAGTGTTGATTGTAGTTGTTTATTTTGTAGATTTGTTTATTTTTTAATTCATGCTTTCATACAGTAGATTGATGATAATTGTTTTTATTATTTAGTTCATGCTTTTGTTAAATTTATCATTGTTGTTTTCTTAATTAATTCATCCTTATAGATCATTGGCCAACATAGCATTTCTTTCAGATTTATGTATTTATATCTTTCTTCATAAAGAGTTGATTTTATTTTAATTTAGATTTACAACGTGATTTTATGAATAGGTTTGAGGATTGATTTACTTTCAATAAGGTGTGATCTAGTTTACAAAGAGTTTCGATTGCATACCAATAGATAGCAGTGTCAAGTAGAAATTGTGCTTGCATAGATCTTGCACGATAGCTTTGAAATAAAAGACTTCCTCAGGTTGATAATTTATGTTTAGCATTCTACATGTTAAGTTTTAATTAACTGACATATAGTGGGCCCAACAGAGAACAGAATGAACCTCAGATTAGAAATCCAAACTTCAAAAGGCAAAATCCTCCCCCACCTCCACAAATTAGACCAAGGGATATGAGGAATCCTAGAAACCTAGATGATCAGCAAATAAGGGCACCTTTCCCTGAGAACTATGTTGCAGATGAAGATGAGGCTAATGAAATTAAGGATCATATTCACCATTTTGGTGATTTGGATTATGAAATATACCTCACTGAGGAGGAACATAGAATGTTTGCTCAGGAAGACGATAATAAATGTTTTGAGGAAGAATCAAAGAAATAACAAAGAGGATATCTTCATGCCATAGATGATGTGCAAAGAAAGATAAAATTGAGAATATAGATGTCACTGTGAATAAAGGAAGGTTAAGTCAAATTCATGCTTCTAATAGTCAACAGAACACAGAAAAGAGAACTAAAAAAAAATAGCCCATGGTGTATAAAGAACCAGAGAATAAAATAGAAAAAACTAAAGAAGTAAAGCAACCAGTACTAGTGGATGTAGAGAAAATGGTTTCCAATTTCAATTTGAAAACAAAGCTCTCAAAAGTGAAGATTTCCATTCCTTTTAATGAGTTATTGGGAAACAGTGAATATAGAGACAAGATAATAGACATGGTCAGGATTCAGGGAGAATTTCAACCAGATACCTTAGAGGTGGCTGATGATTCTCCCACCATTGTCTTTGGGTCAAAAATTGAAAATGTGGATGATGAGGAAGCTCCTCCTTTTTACCTAAGTTTAAATGTACATGATATGATTGTGCACAATGCTATGATAGAATCTAGTGCCTCTTATAATTTAATGCCCAAGGGAGTGGTAGAAATTTTGGGACTGGAAGTCACTAAACTGTACAAAGACTTGTATTCGTTTGATTCTAGAAAGTTGAAGTGTATCGAGTTGATCAAGGACATGGTGGTAACCTTGGAAAAAATTCCATCTAAGACTGTAGTGATGGATGTTGTTGTAGCAGACATTCCTCCAAAATTTGTTGTATTGTTGTCAAGGTCTTGTACTTCTGAAATGAAGGGCATTTTGCAAATGGATATGCCTTATGCTACCATTCTTATGGCTGGTGGAAATAAAAGGTTATAAAGTGAGAAAAGATCACCTTATGTAGTTAGAATCCAAGACAAAATTGACAATTATGCTATCTATGATGTTGATACTAACTTAGGATCTTCCATTTTCTTTAATGATGTTTTTCCCTGTGATCCCAAAATTCCTGTTAAAGTGAAGGAAGAGGAAGAGTCTGCAAAGGAACAAGAAGCTTTAGAGAAACAACAGAAATAAGAAGGTATTTGGACCATGCATTTTGATGGATCAGTGGCTAAGGTTGGTGCTAGTGAAGGTCTGTATATTATTTCTCCCATCTAGGATTTTAAAGGTTTGTCTTATAAGTTAAATTTTGAATGCACTAACAATGTGGTGGAGTATGAAGCTTTATTGTTAGGGATGCATGCTTTAAAATAAATGGGAGCCAAAAGGGTACAAGCCATGGGAGACTCAAAGCTAGTAATAAATCAGGTAAATGACAGCTATCAAACCAGACATCCCAGAATGAGGGCTTATAGAAATGAAGTGTGGGATATGTTTGGTAATTATTTTACTGAGCATACAATCAGAGTAGTTCCCAGATATGAAAACATAGTGGCCGACTCTTTAGCTGTTGCTGCTAGTAAATTCAAAACTCCCACTGCTGGCCAAAGGAAATATAAGGTTGACATTGTGAACAGACCTTCCATACCAGATAATTCCAAATACTGGAAGGTATTTGAAGATGACATGCAAATTGAAATATTTTTAGAATTTCCTGGTGCATTTGTAAATACACAAGTAGAGAATGAAAATGATAATTGTGAAATGTTCCAATATGTTGAAGGATGTGAAGAGGAAAGTGTTGAAGGTAGAAAGTTAAAAAATTCATTAGGGTGAAAGGACATAGTACCGTTGAAGAGTAATTATATCCCCAAAGGTCTAATTCCCCTAAATAAACTATTTGATCAGAATGATGTTGCTAGAGATCCAAAAATGAAGCATGTTGATGATGTTGTTGAAGACAGAAATATAGGAACTCAAGAAAATCCACAGATTATCAAACTGTCAAAAAACCTACATGTCAAAGAAAAGGAAGAATATATCAATCTAATGAAAAGGTACACTAATGTCTTTTCCTATAGTTATGATGACCTTAAAGAGTATGATACTTCTATCATACAATATACCATCCCAATAAGACCTGGGGAAAAACCTTTTAGACAAAAACTCAGAAGAAGAAGTCCAATGGTACTTCCAGTCATTGAAAAAGAAATCAAAAAATTGTTTAATGCTAATATTATAGTGACTCTGAGGTTTTCAAAATGGGTTGCAAATTTGGTGCCTGTTAAGAAAAATAATGGTGAATTCGAGCTTTGCATAGATTTCAGAAATCTCAACAAAGTATCTTTGAAGGATACTATACCCTTTTCCAAAGATGGAACATATTTTGCAGAAAGTGGTGGGGTCTGAAAGGATCTCAACTATGGATGGTTTCCCAGGGTATAATCAGGTCAAAGTGTTGCCTGGGGATCAAGAGAAAACTGCTTTTACTACACCATGGGGTACGTTTATGTATGCAAAAATTCCTTTTGGTTTAATGAATGCAGAGGCCACTTTCCAGCGTGCCATGTACATTTCTTTCCCATAGGAGAAGGACAAATTTGTTGTTGTTTACATGGATGACATCACTGTGTACTCAATATATTACAAGGAACACATTAAGCACTTGGAAAAATTCTTTCTGAAATGGAGAAAGTATGGTCTATCGTTGAACCCCATAAAATCAAATTTTGCATTGGAGGAAGGAAAATGGTTAGGGCACATTATTTCAAGAGATGGTATAAATATTGATCCACAGAGAGTTAGTGCAATCCAGAAGGTTGAAGAGCCAAGAAGCAAAAAAATAATTGTAGTGATTCATTGGACAAGTAAACTTTTTGAGAAGGTTTATTCCCAGTTTTGCTGAGATATTGATGAATATCACTAACATGCTGAAAATGAAAATGAGATAAAATGGACAAGAGATGCAAGGAGATCTTTCAAAGAGATTAAACAAGCTATCACAAAAGCCCCAGTTCTAGTAAGTCCATATTTCAGAAAAGACTTTCCGATATTTTCTTATGCTTCTGATCATACCATTGCTGGAGTGTTGTTACAAAAAATGGTCAGAATGTTGAACAAACCATAGCATTTTTAAGAAAAGTATTAAGGGATGGAGAGCTGAAATATGACATCATGGAAAAACAAGTGTATGCTCTAATCAAATATTTGAAATATTTCAGGGTTGATGTGCTTCATTCACATATTATTGCTTATGTTCCTAGCAAGGTGGTGAATACCATTCTCACACAGCCAAATCCAAAAGGAAAAAGAGAAAAATGGATTGATGTGTTATTGGAGTGTGACATTGCGATCAAGCCCACCAAACTTATAAAAGGACAAGGACTCACAAAGATGATAACAAATTCCAATTGTGAAGCCTTACAGCTCAATTTCTTGACCAGTCATTCAAATCAGCTTGATACAGGGGCATAGGTAATGCATGAATGATCTATATCTCCTTGGTATTCTGATATTTTATATGTGTTGCAAAATTTACAGCCTCGTGCAGGACTAAGAAAAACAAGATCAAGGTTAATAAAGTTGAAATCTGCTAAGTTCTGTATTTTGAATTAATACCTTTATTGGAAGTATCCTGGTGTTGTCCTACTCAATTTCCTTTTGGAGAATGAGGCTCAACAGACTATGAAATAATTTCACAAAGGATAATGTGGGGGACATCATTCATGGAAAGTGACAGTTAATAATATTTTGAGAGTCAGTTTCTACTATCCCTCAATGTTTTCAGATGTCTACAGAAAGACCACTTCATGTCACCAATGCCAGATATTTGATGGTAAGAGAAAGGTGGTTTCACTCCCTCTCAATCTAATAACAGTAGAGGCACATTTTCAGTAATGGGGACTATATTTTATTGGGGAAGTAAATCCAAACTCTTCAGGGAAGCATAAATGGATCCTAATAGCAACTGACTATTTTACAAAGTGGATTGAAGCAATACCCACCTTGAGGGCTACTGATGCGGTGATCATGGGTTTCCTTGAAGAAAATATTATGTCCAGGTTCGGGTGCCCCAGGAGGATTGTGACAGACAATGCAGCTGCTTTCAAGTCTAAGAAAATGATAAGTTTCTAAAACAAATATCATATCAGCCTTAATCATTCCACTACTTACTATCCACGGGGTAATGGATTTGCAGAATCCTCTAACAAAAGTATGGTGAGGATAATCAAAACATTACTAGAAGATAACAAAAAAGATTTGCATACAAAGCTGAAATATGCTTTGTGGTATGACAATATCAGCACTAAAAGGGCAATTGGAATGTCCCCGTTCCAATTAGTATATGGATCCGAGGTGGTTTTTCCAGCATCTTTGGGAGTACCAGTCATGAAGATGTTGCAAGAACAACAGGATGAACCAAATCATATGTAGAGAAGAATCAATTGGATCATAGAATTGAATGAGTTGAGGAACAAAGCCTATAGTAAAGTGCAAATACATCAAAAAAAGATGAAGAACACTTTTGACATGAAGGTAGAGGAAGAACAATTCATGATCGATGATTTGGTTCTGAAATGGGATGCACCTCATGAAGAGAAGGGGAAACATGGGAAGTTTGATCATATGTGGATGGGTCCTTGTATCATTGCAGAATACATAGGTGATAATTCCTTCATCCTACGGCATCAAGATGGATCTCTTCTTAATGGAGGTCAAGTCAATGGAAGGTTTTTCAAACATTACTTGTCCTGAAGGAGGAGGTAATTTCTGTATCATAGTTGTATATGTTTCTTTTCTTTTCAAATAGTACAGATGGTGAGCCAAAGGATTTGAATCTCGAAGAGAATGCCCTAATATCTACAGGGGTATCCATGTCTCTATTTTTATTTATGTTTTACTTACGGAAATAAGAATTCTGAGGTCTGAAATGTTGGGAGCCGCCCAATGGATTTGGCACCTGGTCGACGAGTTCTTTGCTACCACGCTGGGAGGATAGCATCCCAAATTGGAGCCAGTTGTTAGCACCATTTCTGGGCTAATAAATTGGCAAGGGGTTTGGCTAACAATGATAAAAAAGTATGAAAATTTTCACATCATAGAACTCTAAAAGACTGTTGATGAAGGTCTTCATGCGCTTGAAAGGACATTTTTAGATCCAGAATGACCAAATACATAAGAAAGTCTGATTTCCGACATTGAAAATGCTTGTGGATGAAGAGATTCTCCCTTAGTTGAATAATAACAGGAAATGGTTGGTATGGATGCGCCGTGGAAAATTTCAAAGGCCAGAAAATCATTTCCACCCACGGAAAGTCTAAGACAGAAGAGCGGAAAGGGCCAAAAGTTGGTCATAAAGTTGGTTTTTCTACCTTCCATTTTTCGCTGAAGACGGAAATGGAAAAGACAAAACGCATTGGTGAGAAATGGTAAAGTCTAACTTCCTCCTTCAATGATCTGCCAGATCCAACGGTCAGGAAAGCTCCTTCATAGATCAACGATGCGCAAATAAAAAACAAGGGCAGGTACCGAAAAGTGGAAAGACAAAAGTTTTGCTCTTGAAAAGTTGAAGTTTTGATTTCCAATATCCACCAAATCGACGACCCAGGACGCTCCCGCTGAAGATCAATGTTCATAAAAGAAAAAGAAGGGAGGATACCGAAAAGTAGAAAGATATAAGATTTGATCGTAAAGAAGCTGGAGTTCTAATTTTCGATATCCGTCGAATCAATGGTTCAAGAGGATCCCGCCCAAGATCGACGGTGCAGAATGAAAATACCATAAGCAAAAAAGGTGAAGCTTCGAGTTGAAAAATTGGAAAACCCGAATTTTCACTTTTTGTGATCCACAATATCTATAGTTCATAGAGAACCTGCACAAATTGATGGTGGGGAAATAAAAAGGGTCAAAAGGGTAGAAAAGGAAAAGAAGTTTTGAGAATTAGAATCCTGATTTCCGATTTTCGTGATCAGGATCCGACGGTTCATAAAGCTCCTGCCCTGATCAATGGTGCGGAAAGAAAAGGCGGAAGCAAGAAGCCGGGAGCAGAAATATCAAAATTGCACTTCACAGAAAGTTTAAATCCCAATTTCCTCCTTTCATGATCCAACAGATTGACGGCTCAGAGTTTCTTTGCCAGATATCAACAGCTCTGAAAAGAATGAAGGGTGGAGATCGAAAAGCAGAAAACTTGAAGAAATTGATTGTGAAATATTGAAGGCCCACATTCCACGATCTACAAGATCTATGGTCTAGAGAGTTCCCGCACAATATCGACGGTGCAGAAAGAAAATGGAGGAAGTGAAAAAGTTCAAAACCAAGCTCTGAAGAAAATTGAAAGACCATTTTCTGCAGTTCGTTTTCCACGAAAGGAGGAAGCATAAGGGTGGAAGCGAAAAGGCAGAGGCGGAAATATAAAGTTTATGTTATGAAATGTCAAAATTCTGATTTCCACCCTCTTCAAATTGATCTCAGATCGATGACTGTGGATGAGCCCACCCAATATAGATGGTGCAGAAAGATAAAGGGAAAAAAGGATAAGGCGGGGGTGAAAAGATAAAATTTAACCATGAAGAACCTAGCATCCTATTTTTCACCTTCCACAAACCCCAGATCGATGACCCAGAATGAATCTTGAGGTGATATCAATGGTCTAGAAGAGATTTCGCTAGTAAAGATGCGGTCATGAATGAAATTGTTGCAGGTTTCTTGAAAGAGATCTAAAAGGTCATTATTAGCAAGCGAGCCTCGGTCCTTTCTTTCCAAATTCTCAAACCGATCCATCGTGCGCGTTCTCGCGTGCTTGTCTGTTTGATATGCTAGATCAGTGTTTGTTAATATTTTTAGTTTCATGCTGCAATTGTTTTGGATCTATTTCTAGGTTGGTCTTGTGAGCCTATGAAGCTATAAATATACCCTCAATAGAGGAAGACAGGGTTGGAACCCATGAGAATTTTGTTTTATTAATTTTGTGATCTATCAGTAATAAAATTACAGAACGGGATGTTGGTTGTTGTTGCAGATATTCATGTGCAATTCATAATTATAGTATGTTATTTCCTTTCCTATGTGTATGTCTTCTTCTTTAACTTGCCATTATGTTTTCTTTCAGATCTAGAATGAGCGTATAATAGTTCATAATTCATATCATTATGCTTTGGCTATTGTTCTAGGTTTTCCCAAGCTTTCCCACCAAAATTGATGCAGAATTCGTCTTTATGATGCTTTGTGTTGATGAACTATCATCTTTATTCTTTTATCACCAGACCAATAGAATTTGGACTATAACTAAGTGTTATCTTTCCTTTCAAAGTTCTTTCCCTGAAAACTATTTTGTAATTCATTTATATTTGTGAATCCATAGCCCAATTTATGCTTGCATTGTTTCAACCACAAACTCAATCTGAATTTTGTTTTATTTTGATATCTGGCCCTATTAAAAATCTGTGAGAGATCCCTCTCTAGATAGGAAGAAGCCAGCTCCCTTTCTTAAAGTGGTTTTGATGTTACCTTGGGATTTACCTTCCACAAACTTGGGTACATTATGAGTGCTAACACTCTTCATACTTCACAATAATCCTTTGGTCCCTTAGAGAACCCTATAGGGTCATCCTAGAGCACTAATATATTTATATATATAATACTTTCAAATACATAATGAGGTACTTTACCAACTCAAGAGGTATTACTTCATTTCCCCTCACATTTGGCTATAATAGGTGAGCTACTAAAGGCATTGAGGACATACTCACATATTTTATGGGTGAAATACATGTGATATAGTACAAGCATGAGCAAACATTTTGAAAAGAACAAAACCATTAGGATTAGTGTATTAGTTTTCGTATACGTATTTATATTTTTGTATATTTGTGTTGATTAATATTTATCATTGTCTGTGGATAACCCTTGGTTTGGTTAGTTATATACTGGTGTCAGTTTTTGAATGTTGCAACATTTTGTGGATATGCAATGTAAATTGGTGATTCCCTTGACCTAGAACACCTAAGTTATAATCTATTTTTCTTTCTTGTAATTGTTGATAAAGTATTGTCACCAATGTCAAAGAGGCTGTTGACGTGGCACTAATGATGAGGTGTCAATGTCTAGAGTGAAATGTCTATAGGAAGTTTTTGCAGTTGCTTGTATCATTATGAAGTAATTTTTTTGTACTTGTACAACCAAAATGCAACACTCCACTATAGGAATTATAGTAATCATACAATCATCCTAACTACCGAAAATGCAAAATCCAACTACTGCAACGACAAAAGGTAAAACCTAGTGACAAAATTGTTGGTTGGATCATATACTTATAATGGGTCTCCAAAGTGTTGATCAGATGTCCACAAGTTAACTTGAGACACCATACAGATCACCGAACAAAGATATTGCATGAACCACCTACTTTCGATAATAGGCTAGGAACTGTAGGAACCACTGGTTCTTGTAATTTGTGACTACTAGAACTACAAACAATAACTACCGAAACTGCAGAGTGACCTACCCAAATCATTGATCCATATATTATGTGATTACCAAAACTACAAACAATAACTACCAGAACTATAGAGAGAACTATTAGATCTCATCTCGGTAATAACAATTACTCGCATAACAGAGTGAAGTATCAAAATGCCTATAGGTTTCAAAACCTGTTGAATTGGAAATTTTTGCTAAAAATAAGGATGTGAAATGAATGAGATGTGAATATAATGTTTTAACAACACCTCCATGACCACGTCCACCTCCTTTTGAATAGAAATGATGTGATGCCTATATTTGGTGGCATATTTCCCACTTTATCAATAAATTGGTTCACAACCAATTTAAAAGTCCCTTGATAAAGCATAAATAAGTGGCCTCAACCATTTCAAAATACCCAAGTCACAAAATACCCAAGTCGACTCAGCAACACAAATCCCCATTTTGTAATGAACAAGTTGATTTCAAATGTAAAGATGAATAGTATAAATACACCTTAGTTGGACACATTTGAAGTGTGATTGGAGTGAGAACAAGTATGTAAGCTCTGAGGCATGAAGAGGAGTATGGATTGATTCTAAGCCTCTGCAGCATGATGAAGATGTCTATTATTTTAATTATCTTTATCTAGGTATAAATATGTCTTTCACATAACTAAAATTGGAGTCTTCAAATATGCAAAGGTGTGATTATTTAAGAAGAGCTCTAAGTATTGATATGCAATGAGAATTACAATTGAAATTTTAAATAGTGAATTGCTATGGGAAATTATTGGGCATTACAAAAGGGGAAACCAAGTAATCAAACCAACATCTTGATGATTTTTCTAGTGAATTAATATATTAGGATAATTCAATTCTCTGGTGAAGTACATTAAGTTGAGTTTCAAGGTATCAAATATCTGGGTACAACAGTTTGCATAAGAAGATGATATTTTGGTAGTATAGAGAAAATTATGAAGTATTCCAATGATACATTCATGATGCAATAATATTAATAATGCTACATGAAGTTACTGGAATTGTTGAGGGAGTGTTACAGGAATACCAAGTGGTTACAGGAATTACAGAACCATGAAACTTAGATGTATAGTGTACCAGTATAAATATTTGAAAAGGGTAGTACAAATTTCTGTCTTGAAATGATCTAAAGAGAGTAAGTATGTAATGACTTTTTGAGAAGAGGATCAATGCCTTGAGTTCAAGTGTAAATAACTGGGTGAAAAAAATACTAGATATCATGCGAAAATCATTATGAACAAAAGTTATAGTAAACTATATAAGTAGTGTTACAAGTACTACATGTAGTAGTGTTACATGAATGAAAGAGATGATGTAAATTATGTGTTGATGAAAAGATATTTTTAGGATAGTGTTGCAACTACAAGAATTCTTGATAAATTGTTTGAAGATAGATTTTGAAGGGATACTAGAATTGAAGGTCGTTATAGGAAATGAAGTTAGCTACAGGAATAGGGTTTTGGTGTCACAAGGATTCTTGATATTAATATAGACTTTGGATTGATATCTTATAAGTCACATATGCAGAGAAAAAGAGCGAACACGGAGCTAATAAAGGACAGATTGAAGACCAATAATATGACTGATTTGAAGAGGACTATACAAGCATGTATACAATTGTTTAGAGATAGAAAGAAGGTGGCTGACTGCACAATCTTTACCAAATTTGTGCTCACCCAAGGGTATTGATTTCTACACATGTTAGTTCTTGCAAACACTATAAAAATGGGTCAGTACCTCCTTTAACTTGGTGCTTGTAAATCAGTGGGCTTGTTCCTCTTTCAAGGTAGCTCTTGTAAATCATGGATTGGTGTCCCTCACAAGTTGAATCCTGTAAAGAATGTAATTCTTGTTCAATATAAGAAATACTTTTCATGGTTTCCTCCCTTATTGGGTTTCCACATAAAATATTAGTGTATTGTTCCTTGGTGTTAATTTATCATGATATGTTTAATTATATTATGATTTTTTAAAGTTGGAAAAGTAATTATTGGTTAAACTTTTCCAATACTGATTCACCCCCTCCTCTCAATATTGGTGAATATTCCAAAAATTGGTATCATAACAAGTTCCTTCAGATATTTGACCATTGGAATAAATATGTTTGTGAACACACAAGGATGAACAAGAAAGTTTATCTAAGATCGACATGTCATTATTTAATGGAATGGACTATGTAGCATGGAGAATGAGAATGAAGGTATATCTGATTGTAATGGGATTTGATATTTGGGACTCGGTTGTTTCTGGTTACACTTCTCCAAAAAGACCACCAAAAATTTTAGCTAAAAAGAAACTAAGAAAGGAAAATACAATGGTAGTAGATTCCATCCTGAGTGGACTATCTAATTATATGAAATTAAAATTAGGACACTGTACATAATCTAAAGTGCTCTAGGCAATTTACAAAATCTCTATATAGTTAAGGAAGATATCTTCTTGGACGAATCTCCTTTGTTTAATGGATCAAAATATGCAGTCTGGAACACATAAATGAATATATATATATATATATATATATATATGATGACCCTTGGATCAGATATATGGGATACAACCATGAAAAAAAATATATATCCAACCACTCCTCCGATGGATGCGATTGGAAGGAATTTATATGAAAGCAATGTAAAATGAAAGAATGTCATTATGTGTGGCCTATCAGACACTAAGCTTGACAAGGTGATATAGTGTACAACAAATAAATAGATTTGGGACAAGATAGAAAATATATATGGAGAAATGAATATTGAGTCTACTGATGAAAAATACCATGACGATGAATAAATTAAGAAGAAGCTCTACTTCAAAGAAGGCAATATCTCATCTAATGACAGTGGCAGTGTATTAGATGAAGTTTTTCTCACAAAATCAAGTTGAAAATTTGATCCTTTATAAACAATGAACTAATTTCTTCCCTATATGAAATCAAGGAAATAAAGAAGAAGAATGAATTTCTATAAGAGAATATAAATTGTAATGAACCAAATCAGATCTAAATGTTCACTATCTCAATTCTCTCAAAATTTCAGAACAATCCTAAAAGCAGGGATTTGACTAGTCAAATTGACAAGGAATCAAAGTTCCAATGTAAATAATGAGGATAGGAGGTGAGTTATGATAGATTAAATAATTTTCATACAAGCAAATAACCATTCAGGGATTGCACAACTACCTCATATTTAGAGCTTCCAAAATCAAGGATAAAGGATTCAAATGGTCAAATTTGGGCATGTATTAAAAATATATAAATTTAAAATAACACCTACAATATAAAGGAATCTATTTCATGGCGTATAACTTCCTTAAATTCATCTACACTAAATAATAGTCAAATTCGAAGAAAATCTAGAAGAGATCTTGGAAGGATATTATGAAATGCAGAATTCTTATTCAATCAAATACAAAAATAATAAAAATATTTTAGAACACATTATTACACTTTTATGGAATTCCATAAGGATTCATCATTATTTTCCAATCTTGCTCCTTCATAGAATAGAGTAGAAGAGAAGAGAAGAGAGGATAATTGGAACATTCGATATGTGTGTTGGATTCCTCCATTTTGATTTTTGAATATGATTGGAATACACTTCAGAACCTGCAACAAAACTAAATTATAATGGATTAATTTCATCATCCTCACAATATAAGCATGGGTAACATCTCCCATATTGTACTAGGGGCACATCAACCAAGTCTAACGGTAGCACAATGCTCTCAGATCAATACACAAACTATCAAAAGGTCCCAATAGTGATGTTCTATCATTATTTTATAGAAAACAAGGATTCTAGTTCGAATTTACTCTTCATGTGTCCCACTTGCCTCAACCCATGCGCCCTCTTGATTTGGATTAGGAATTTCCTACTTTTCCACTGACATGCCATTTTCTTCAATTGGAAACTATGCCCTCCTGCTTTTAGNATTTCGATTGGGAGAGCTCGTTGGATGCGGAATTTGATTCCGCATCCAATGAGTACCCACACTGCATACTTTTGACGGACCCCGCTACCCCAAAAACAATAAATACCTAAAAAACGTGATGATGACATCATCATCACGTTTTTTCAGGTATTTCTTGTTTTTGGGGTAGCGGGGTCCGTCAAAAGTATGCAGTGTGGGTACTCGTTGGATGCAGAATCAAATTCCGCATCCAACGAGCTCTCCCGATCGAAATTTGAGTAAAAACACAGGGAGATATGTCGAAAATACGAACACAAAAAAGTAGTTTTTTTCTTTCTTCCTCCAAAATTAATCAATATTATTTTATTATTTTAACTATTATTTTATTATTTTCCTTAGGAGGCCCATTTTAGACCCCAAAATTCCTCTAATGTTCACTTTCCTTTTCTCCTTTTTTTTGAAACTATGCCATCCTCCTTTCTGAGATGACTTTCCTTTCTCCTTTTTGAAAAATTCCCCCTCCTAACTTCAAAATGTTGTCTTCTTTTCATTCTGACAAGTTTTCCTCTACTTTCCTGCTTAATCCTTGTTTCTCTAACTCGATGCTTTTGTAGTGCTTTTATATTTTCCCTCCTTTATGGATATTTCTATTTTTCTCTTGCTTTCCATTTAGGATAATAACTCATTGGGTCCAAAACTATTCATGCTCCCACCTTTTCCACCTAAAACATCCACTAGGGTCCAAAATTAAATATAATTGAAATATATAATTAATGAAATATTTCTAATCCAAAGTTTGACAAATTTAAATACTATGGGTAATTACCTTATAAAAAACTCCACCTTATTAATTAATTTATTATTCCACTAGGAATAATGGGGTTCTAAAGGAATATGGGGTTCTCCATAGGTTTATCACAAATTTTGGGGGCATTACAGTCCTCCCTCCCCAATTTTTCTTTCCCTCGAGGAAATGAAAAGGTGCATGATGAACATAAGCACTCCCTTCAAAATGATGCTTCAATATCTTTCTTGCATATTATTCTAGAGCATTATCTTCAAGCACACTGATCAAGAAAATTTTAGGAGAAGTATCCAAGGGAAACAGATCACCACTCCCTTGATTTCTCAGTATATGGTTCCTACTTACTAGCATTGGAATGTTCAACCAACTAAGCAATAAGAGCCATCATGCTTCTTATGCTCTACTCCAGTTAGAAACTGAAATTAGTGTGATAACCAAGTACCAATGATACCAGGATCCCCAATCATCTATAAGAACACAAAATTCAAGATACATCCTCCAGTGCACTTTGCAAGTAAACCAAAAGTACAATCAAAGAAGCATTCCCCATGTAGGATAATTGGAACATGATACTGCATAGATGACCTCATGTGAATAAAGGTTTAATTCCTCCATCAATCCAACATGAAAATATTTTCTCCAAAAAGCAATGCCAGGGTCCCATTGTTTGCATTGAATCCCCATTAGTGAGAATGACATCCAACAAAAATACCCAGGACAAAGTATGCATGGATCCCACCTCCTCAAATGCAAGTATCCATGTAGGAATGTCAAAGGTAGAAACTTGAAATCCCACATAAATATAGGATCCCACTGTCCGATGTGCATACTCCTAAGCATCATCAACATCATGAAGAAACAGTCACCCTGAAAGGTACTATGAAGGATAGCAATAACATCATGAATAATGAATGGGTCGTGCAAGTGACATAGAAGTATGTCACCCTCCAAGCTAGGCTTAAACATAGAGATATTCTCCATCATAAAATACATGTCCCCAAGGTGAGTCTAAATCCAAACAAGTTTCTCCAACCTCCTAGGAAGGTTCTCATGTGTCCAATGCACACAAGATTCAGATATGAAATCAATGAAGCTCAAGTGACAGTGGTGAAAAAACCATGTCCATCCACAACAAGGGTAGGAATTATCCAACAAAAAAGGATTCTTAGGATGCTCACAATAAAATGATGCGTCAAAAATATCTCTGAGAATGCAAGCAAAAATTACAGACATGTACCTCGTAATCCAACAAGAGAATGGAAAGACACTCAAACCAAAATATCCATATGAACACATCCAATGGCTCAACTCTCTGCCATTAGTCAAAGGGTGAAAGAATCCATCTAAATATGTGAATTTCCTCCATACAGGCCACCTTGTGTAAGATATATGTCTCAACAACTTCTCATGGAAGCTTGCTTTCTTAGTTTCCTTCCAGTGACCATGAGAAGAAATATTTATGTAAGAAGACTCCATGGGTGACATGTAATATTCCACCCAAACCAGATGTGTATTAATGGAATCAAATGAAATCAATATGTGTCTATGTTGTTCATCATATAACATGGCAATATTAGAGGCATCAATAAATTTACAAAAGGAAATTTTACCTCCCAAATTCTTCCTTTCCATGATTCCCCTATCCACCCAACCAATGGATGAATAAGAAATTATGTTTGCTAATTCATATGGTAAGTAATCAGCCACCTTCTTCAAAGCTAATTCTTCATTCCATGTAGGCAGCTCCTCATGAGGTCTCTCTTCCAAGGCATGCATGTCAAACCATTTTCTATTGATGCAAGCAAGTTTAGTGAATCCTTGATCCTTCATTTCGGTGATATATTTATCTATAAAAACCATGTATAAATAATCACTTTTTATTTCTGATTTAAATGGCATGTTCTCATTTATATCTCCCGTATATAGGGACTCACCAATGTCCTTTTGAATCAACACATGTTCTCTTGTCACATCACATGGTATGTCTCTACAATTATGAACCAAGAGGGTGGGAGCCTCATGCTCCTCATGTGACACCAAGATAAAGAATCCATTCACCCAATCTTCATTCCTACATGATGTGGCTGAAATATAATTTTGGGTTGAAGAACTATGCACCAATCCTATGAAACTCTCATATACCAAGCAAGTAGATACATGTACTACTCCACTATTTGGTTTGACAGTGGTGTTCTTCTCAACCTCCTCAATGAATGTTTGACTTGATCCAAATGGAAACTCAAATGCTTGATCCTCCTAAAACATTTGGAAATTAACATGTTCCACCATAACATGAGGTTCCTCCTTTGATCTAATAATGCAATAATCCATATGGGATGGGGTGAGATAAGTGTAGGATAGAATATGGGATCTCTACAATTCTTGGTGAAGTTTCTCTATATCCATCTTAGAATCCAAGAGAGCACTTTGAGTGCTACTCAAAAAATGTTGGGTGGCCATCAACTCATAATTAAACTTGTGAATCTCATCATCATCCTTCAAGGATGTTGAATGCAACATATGAACAAGCCCATACAAGGTGATATCTATCCAAAAGCATGTACAAAAAAATACCTTGGATTGCAGAAATTGCTCTTTGGCATTAGAGGAAATTTGGGGTCTAAAATGGGACTGTTAACACTCCATTTTTAACAGTTGATTTAAGGGCCTGATAGGAGTTCAATGAGGGTCCCATTCCCTTGAAATTCATGTGAATTCCCCTTCAGGTTATCAGAAGTGCAAGGCAAATAAGAAAACGGAGGGTGTGCTGAAAAAGTTGAGTGAGGCTCAAAATCAAAGGCTGAGATTAATCAGAGGTGGATCAATGGCTCCAAACCATTTCATGTGAGTGGACATGCTCGACAAAAGCTGCGTTTCTAGATTGTGAAATGGGTTAAAAGTTATAAACATTCTACGGTCAAGATGAGATCTGAGTCAGATCTATGGCCTCAATCAATTTTGCAATCCATACATGCACAGGTAAAAGCCGCGATTTCAAATCTCAAAGGAGGGGTAGCATTCATGAAGATCAACAGCCATGATAAGAAAGGAGAGAAATCTATGGCCATGGTTTATTTCACAGTGCGGACTAGCATGGATGAATACCAAAGCTTCTCATTGCGAAACATAGTAGGGCCCACTCAGATCTACGGCTGCGTGAAGGATCGGTCGCGATCGACAATCGAGAACATGTCACGATTCAGAACTACCCACGGTCTTCAAAGGAGAAAATTTGGTGGCAGAAGGCATGGAATGTGGACAGTGGACTTGAAATATTCCTTGGATTAGATGGTTGAGATGGCTCCCAGGGTACTTGATTTCACATCCAGTGTGGAGATGACAGTGGAGGAGACGTTCACACGTGTAATCTGCATCTTTACGGATTGGCCAATTTCTTCGACACCATTTTAGCATGCGTAGCAGTGGAATCATCCCTTTGGCAGAGTCATGTCATGTAAATATAGGTGGATTTTGTGTGAGTTGGCCTACATAAATGAGGAAAGTATTCGGTGAATCTGCTACTCACACGAGGCAAAGCCAACACGACATGGGAGACCATTTCATTTCCTACTTCAAAAGAGCAAGGAAACATGGGAACGTCCACTTCATGAACTTTGCAGCATGGATGTATTGTACCAGATGGCATCCACAAATGCTTCCCACAGCAAATGGTAAGGCGCCACGACCAATGAAGCAAAGTGACTAGATCCCCAGCCAGTAAAGGATCACTCTGCTCGCACCCTCACACATGTGGATAGAAAATACACTTGATGACAGAGTGTGCAGGAATGTTGACCAGCTATTTCAAGGGTCAGTCTTGAATCCTTATATATACTGCTTTCAATTCAATATGAGTGAATTAACATATCTCCAGAACCTGATTTTTACTTCTCCACGAATCTGCAAAGGCCCGAAGAGTTTGACGATGAAGATCTGGTTTGAGAAGCTTATCCATTTGGGGGTGTTGATGGTTAGTGGGAAGCTTCCACACTCACCTGTCACCTTGGTATTGCATGCTGAGAACGACACCAGCCATCGAGGTCCAGACGTGATACCCGCGCCCCCAATGATGCGAGGCCTGGACACTTACTCCCCGTAAGTGTTTTTCCATGAACCCCTGATAACATCAAGCCCACCAAAGCCTCAGCAGAAGGGGACAGTCATTGATTCTTCCCTGTGTAAGCATTTGTTCGGATGGGAGCGTCAGGGGTTTAAAGCCCTAACAACCCTATTTGTGAATTCCATATTCTAAGGGTGATGGGGCTGGTGTAGATATGCTACACCCTATTACATGTGTGAGAGTTCACCTCACTGGAGGTGAGAAGTACAAGAATGACAATCCACCCCACATGTTTGTCTCAACCAGAAACAATGCAGCACTTCTTCCAAATCCCACGGTTAACAGTGTTGCCCAGCGAGGAAGGAGGTGGCGGATGTGATTGAACCAGGGGAAAATGAAAACTACCTTGCCAGTGCGGGCCCATGCGGAAAGCTGCATTTGAACACGATGGGAGAGCATGCTTCAGGCAGGGAAGGAGGCATCATACTCACAATCTGTCATAGCAGCCAAACACGTCGAATTGTTACTCAGGTCGAATGCGACCACCAGAACCATAATGTTTATTGTTTATATTTGTAAAACATGGCGGTAGTCCCACTCACTATGCTATTAACGCATGACAGTGACCTGTAACAATTTTCAAATTGGTAGTCTCGGCATTAGAATTTTATAAATACACTCCCGATAGAGGGAGAAGAGGAGTTGGTTGGATTGGAAAACATTCTAGGGCTGAGGCTCTCCATTGTAAATAAGATTTTATTCCTGTGTTATGAATAAAATTGCAGAGGAGGAGTTGTTTATCATAGCAGAGATTCATGTGTCATTGCTTTTCCCAATATGTATCTTCTTTTACATGTAATGTATTTCCTATTTTCACTCCAGTCTATTGATTGTTTTCATGTCTGCAACTTAGGGTATAGTAGTTAGGAACTCATACTCGTTATGCTCCAGCTGTTGTTTCAGATATTTATCAATTGTTCTTCTAAAGTTGCATGGCATTCATCTCGCTGGTGCTCCACGCAATGGGATATTCTCTCTCTCGTCCTCCAACCGCCCACTAAATATCTCCTGATTGGTAGATCAGCGTCTACCTTGCCTCTATTTGCAACCCTCTGATTTCCTTTCCTCTTGCAAGTTTCCACTACACAAGTTCTCAACTCCATCGCCAATGGTTCCCGCCTTGATAATCCCATCTTGCATCTCACCTTTATACACTTTGTCCCACTCAGGATCCTGGCCCCCTGATTATCCTTAACTAAAAATATTACGCGGAGTAAACCCCAAAGACGAATGATATATCCCTCTCTGACTACACAAGGCCAGAGGTGCAGTCTAAAGTGGTTCTATTGTTTCCCAGGAGCGAGGCCCCTCCCCCCTTTGTGCTCGACCTTGGTGGCCCAAAAATCCTAGTGCCAACAAACTGGCACCATTGCTGGAGATGAAATTGAAGATCCTCCCAAGGAAGAATGACAAAGATTCAGATCTGGTTGTTGATGGTGAATAATTGACTAGACATCAAGAAGGTTGAGCACTTTTCACCTAGAGACTCCACTCTTGAAGGATTCAGACTACAGGGACTCCGCTGGTGGTGTGACCCGGAAATAAAATGGATGAGGAAGAGCGGGCAGATTTTGTCTGGACAAGGGACCCCTTATAAATCTTAGAAATGCATGATGGAAGGTATAGATACTCGGGTCTGCGTTTCTTCCAGGATGCCTTATCCTATCTTGTAATTTTGCTCTTATCTTTTCCCAGATTTATCAAAATAGCCTTCTATGTTTCAACTCATTCTGAACAGAGCTATGAATATATTCATGTTTATCCTTCTTTACGAACTAAAATCATTGCATCTTCTTGTACATCTGATTGTGGCCTAGATTTTTATCCAAGGGCTCACGATGTCAAAGGACACCCCTGTGAAATCCATGAGACCTCGGACGATATCTTGGCTATCATGTCTAACCTTGTCTCTCCTATTTCTCCAAGCCGATACAAACCACTACAACTACCTCCCATCCTCCATGATTTTCCCGCGAGATATTACAAGTACCTCCCCAAGTTTGACAGAGAGACCCAAGACTTGACTGCTGAGAAACATTTACAAGCCTTTGAGCATTTCTCTGACCTTTTTGAGATAGATCATGATTATGTATGCATGCGGGATTTTTCCCTGTCCTTGCAAGGGGATGCCAAAGTATGGTTTAAACATTTGCATCCTAAGTCCATCAACACTTGGGAAGAGTTTTCTTGCACCTTCTTAAAGTTTTGGGGTAGGAGAAGGCCATTGGAGAAAATACTTTCAGAGTTTTATTCCCTGAGGAGGCATGAGGATGAGGCCATATCTAGTTTTAACATAATATTTTCAAGATTTTATTATAACATGCCTAAGGAATTCCAACCTCTTGAGAATGCTGCTAAGATCTATTATTCAGTCGCCTTTCCTCCTGACTTGTCCTTGCTTCTTTTGGAAAGAAAATCAACCACCCTATAACAGATGTTCACTGATTGTTTGGAGGTTGAGGAAAACCTTAAGATTTCTAAGAAATTGTCAAATCAGGATAGTGGTGGTGAAATAAAAGACACAGACAAATTTTTTGGGCCCTACAAGCATAATGGGAAAGTCTCTGGCACGTCAAATCTCTCTCCTAGTATGTAGAAAGATGACCAGCCTGAGCCAGGAGAAGGCATTCCTGCAGGATTGTTCTCTGAAGATGGCGACCTGCACTGCTCCTGATCCGCAAAGGATGGTTTTAAGAAGAAGTTTGGTACGCCTGTGTATGATGAATATGAGGAAGAGTACCTGCAGAATACGCCTGATGAGCCAGCTATTGAAACAAATCCTGCTGATGAAAGGAATCAAGATGCAATGCAAAGTCAGAAGGTTGAAGCCAAGAAGGAGGATCAGGGAACTGTAGGTGATAGCCTACCCTTGTGTTATGCCTCTTTTGAATTAATACGACACATGATTAAGGCCTCCAAGAAAAAGCAAAAAGAAACAGAGATGGCGCAGACCAGAAGCATGTTTAAGAAAGAGGACGATAAGAAGAACCAGCCAGGTGATTCTCTTCATGCTACTAATACATTGGGAATCTATAGTGAAGGTACAAGCTATTAATATAGATGCAGCAGCCTTCAAATAAATACATTTTTTGATATTCCGCCTTCAGTAGCGCCACCTCACATAGGAGGAATATGTCTACTCAGTTCCACCGGAGAAGCACGGGACCTCCCTCTTGAAGCACATCAAGCAGAAAGTGGGATGTTCCATTGAAGAAAGATTCTGTGGGTCCTTTTCTGTAATCTTCCAAGTGTCAGCCTGATGAATCTCTAGAAGAAGGAAGCTCCGGACAGCTTTCCCATGAGTAGGTGATAGAGCATACTGGAGGTTGCCATAATTTCTATGACCCCGTGGTCAAATACATGGAGGGTCTGGGCGAAGGTAGTGATTGGTTGTGTCCATACTTTGAATATCAATTTGTTTATCAATCATGATGAAAGAACAAAAATATTAAGCAAGTTTCTTGATTGGCTTCATTGGAAGTCTGATTTCACTTAATCAGATTTGTGCACAAATTTAGGTAGAGTTGGTAGGAAAAAATAAGCGCAGCTGTTATCGAGCACTTCCTTCATTACTGTTTTAGTTTGTTTTCATTTTTCAGTTACCAGCACAGGTTTACAGTCACCAGCATGATTTACAAGAGTGACACGAATTCGCTGAAGTAGTAACTCAGAACAGAATGGATATGTCAAAGGAATATTGAAGGTATCCCAATGGTTTGGCACTTGGTCTATGGGGGTTCTTTGCTACCTCACTAGGAGGATAGAATCCCTCGTGGAGCTAGTTGTTAACACTCCATTTTTAAGAGTTGATTTAAAGGCCTGATAGGAGTTCGATGAGGGTCCCATTCCCTCAAACTTCATGTGAATTCCCCTTCAGGTTATCAGAAGTGCAAGGCAAAGAAGAAAATGGAATTTGTGTTGAAGGCGTTGAGCAAGGCTCAAAATCAATGGCTAAGATTGATCGAAGGTGGATCAATGGCTCCAAACCATTTCGCGTGAGCGGACATGCTCGACCAAAGCTGCGTTTCTGGATTGTGAAATGGGTTAAAAGTCGGAAACATTCTACAATCGAGATGAGATCTGAGTCAGATCTACAGCCTCAATCAATTTCACAAGCCATACATGCACGGGTAAAATCCACGATTTCAAATCATGAAGGAGGGTAGCATTCGCGAAGATCAACGGCTGCGATAATAAAGGAGAGAAATCTACGGCAACGGTTTATTTAACAATGCGGACTAGCACGTATGAATACCAAAGATTCTCATTGTGAAAGATAGTAGGGCCCACTCAGATCTTTAGCTGCGTGAAGGATCGGTCTCGATCGACGGTCGAGAACATGTCACGATCCAGAAATGCTCGTGGTGTTCAAAGGAGAAAAGTTGGCGGCAGAAGGTGTGGAACGTGGATGGTGGACATGAAAGATTCCTCAGATCGAATGGCTGAGATGGCTCCCAGGGTACATGATTTCACATCCAGTGCAGAGATGACAGCGGAGGAGACGTTCACACGTGTAATCTGCATCTTTGCAGATTGGTCGATTTCTCCAACGCCATTTGTAACACGTGTAGCGGTGGAATCATCCCTTTGGTAGAGTCATGTCATGTAAATATAGGTGGCTTTTGTGTGATTTGGCCTACAGAAATGAGGAAAGTAACCAGTGAATCTGCTACTCACATGAGGAAAAGCCAACACGACGCGGGAGACCATTCCGTTTCCTACTTCAAAAGAGAAAGGAAACGTGGGAACGTCCACTTCATGAACTTTGCAGCATGGATATATTGTACCAGATGGCATCCACAAATGCTTCCCACAGCAGATGATAAGGCGCCACGACCAATGAAGAAAAGTGACTAGATCCCCAGCCAGTAAAGGATCACTCTGCTTGCACCCTCACACATGTGGATACCCAAATACACTTGATGACATAGTGTGCAGGAATGTTGACCAGCTATTTCAAGGGTCAGTCTCGAAGCCTTATATATACTGCTTTCAATTCAACAGGAGTGAATTAACATATCTCTAGAACCTGAGTTTTACTTCTCCACGAATCTACAAAGGCCCGAAGAGTTTGACGATGAATATCTGGTTTGAGACGCTTATCCATCTGGGGGTGTTGATGGTTAGTGGAAAGCTTCCACACTCACCTGTCACCTTGGTATTGCATTTCAAGAACGACACCAGCCATCTAGGTCCAGATGTGATACCCGCGCCCCCAACAACGCGGGGTCTAGACACTTACTCCCTGTAATTTTTTTTCCAGGAACCCCTGATAACATTGTGCCCAATAATCCTCCGCAGAAGGGGGAAGTCATTGATTGTTCCCTGTATAAGCATTTTTTCAGATGGGAGTGTTAGGGGTTTAAATCCCTAACAGCCCTGTTTGTGAAGTCCACTTTCCAAGAGTGATGGGGCTGGTGTAGATATGCTACACCCTATTTCCTGTGTGAGAGCTCACCTCACTGGAGGTGAGAAGTACAAGAATGACAAGCCACCCCATAGGTTTGTCTCAACTAGAAACAATGCGGTACTTCTTCCAGATCCCATAGCTAACAGTGTTACCCGACGAGGAAGGAGATGGCGGATGTGATTGAACCAAGGAAAAATGCAAACTACCTTGCCAATTCGGACCCATGTGGAAAGCTGCATTTGAACATGATGGGAGTGCATGCTTTGGGCAGGGAAGGAGGCATCATACTCGTAATCTGTTGTAGCAGCCAAACACGTTGAATTGTTACTCGGGCCGAATGCAACTGCCAGCACCATAGTGTTTATTGTTTATATTTGTAAAACGTGGTGATAGTCCCACTCACTATGTTGTTAATGCATGATAGTGACCTGTAACAATTTTCAAATTGGTAGTCTCAGCATTAGAATTGTATAAATACACTCTCGATAGAGGGAGAAGAGGAGTTGATTGGATTGGGAAACATTCTAGGGCTGAGGCTCTCCATTGTAAATAAAATTTGATGCCTGTGTTATGAATAAAATTGTAGAGAAGGAGTTGTTTATCATAGCAGAGATTCATGTGTCGTTGCTTTTCCCAATATGTATCTTCTTTTACGTGTAATGTATTTCATGTTTTCACTCCAGTCTGTTGAATGCTTTCATGTCTGTAACTTAGGGTATAGCAGTTAGGAATTCATACTCGTTATGCCCCGGCTATTGTTCTAGACATTTATCAATTGTTCTTCTAAAGTTGTGTGGAATTCATCTCACTGGTGCTCCACGCGATGGGTTGTTCTCTCTCTCGTCCTCCAACCACCCACTAAATATCCCCTGATTGGGAGATCAGTGGCTACCTTGCCTCTATTTGCAACCCTACGCCTTCCTTTCCTCTTGCAAGTGTTCAGTACTACGTAGGTTCTCGACTCCATTGCCAATGGTTCCTTCCCCAATAATCCCACCTTGCATCTCACCTTTATACACTTTGTCCCACTCAGGATCCTGGCCCCCTAATTATCCTTGACTGAAAATATTACGCAGAGTAAACCCCAAAGACGAATGAGAGATCCCTCTCTGACTGTGCATAGCCGGAGGCGCAGTCTAAAGCGGTTCTGTTGTTTCCCAGGAGTGAGGCCCCTCCCCCCTTTGTGCTCGACCTTGGGGGCCCAAAAATCCCGATGCCAACAAGGACTTATAAGAAAACAAGCCAACAATAAATTCTTGTGAGTTGGAATTCAAGAACCAATAGAATTTCAATAAAATGAGTCAACCATAATGGTTGACTTAACATATTTGTCATTAAAAAAATAATTTTTTGTTCGTATTTTCAACATATCTCCTTGTGTTTTTACTCAAATTTCGAGTGATAGGCTCGTTGGATGCGGAATTTAATTCCACATCCAATGAGTACCCACACTGCATACTTTTGATGAACCCCACTGCCCCAAAAAATAGAAATACCTGAAAAACATGATGATGAATTTTTTCATGTATTTCTAATTTTTGAGGTAGCGAGGTTCGTCAAAAGTATGCAGTGTGGGTACTCATTGGATGCGGAATTAAATTCCGCATCCAGTGAGCCTCCTGCTCAAAATTTGAGTAAAAACACAGGGACATATATTGAAAATATGAACGAAACAAGTAGTTTTTTTTCTTTCTTCCTCCAAAATTAATAATATTATTTTATTATTTTAACTATTATTTAATTGTTTTCCTTAGGAGGCCCATTTTACACCTCAAGTTTCCTCTAATGATATTTTTCATGGCCTCAAGGAAAGATGAATCTTCCAATGAGGTAACTCTCCAACATATATCTGATATTGAAGCATGAGTGGCATGGAGAATGTGTAAGGACTTCTTGATCTTATCTTCATCAAGATACAATGGCCCTACTAGGTGGGAAGGCTCATAACAATGAACCTCCTCCTCATCACCTACAAAATCAACCTCATGAATCTCAATAGGTGAAATGGAAGTTGATCCTGGGTCTTTTTCTTCAGCTGCAAGGTCTCTATGCTCAAAGGAATGTGTTCTTGCAACCATATCTTCAATAGGAATATATATGTCACCAACATAGAGAGGTGAACACCCATAAGTATATTTTATACTATCTATTAGTGCCAGAAATTGTTCTCATACTACTAAAGAACAATCCAACACAATCTCATAAAACAAAACTAAGTAAAATAGGTTTTTAGGGTTTTGGTTGTGCAATTTGTTATCAAGAGGGAAAAGATCTCATCAGGCTAAGACAAAGACTAAATCATGTAATAGTGATGGAATTAAATGCATAATATATGAAACATAAACCAGAAATAATATAAGAACAATATTGAATTTCATCCATAATTCACAAGCATTTCATGAATAATAACCTCAAACAAGAAATGAATCTATCAATTGAGTGATTACACAAATTAGAAATAAAACCAGCAAATAGAGTAAAATGGGCTTATAGCTTACATATATGTCATAATCAGTTATAAAAAATACATAAGAGTTTCTGAACTTAGATTTGTATACAGTAGATTGAAAGCCTCCCTTTGTACAAAAATTCGAACCCCTCTTCATTCCAATGTCTTGCTTTTATCTTGGTTATATGCAAAAAACAGTTATCTAACTATATAACTACCTTCTAGGTTAGACTACCAAACACTAGTAAAGTAAAAGTTTTCCAAAACAAACTAACATCTTTACAAAAGTTAACTAAAAGACACCTGTCATCAATAGCCTTTTAAAGATCTTTTGCAGCTTCAGCCAAAAGGGCTATTCCCTCTAAAGATTGAGTTTTTCTTCTGGTTCTCTGCTGCTCAGCTTCTAGGTCTTCAACTCTCTTTAATAATTATTGATTTTGCTAAGTTACTTCTTAGATAGTCTGCTTCAGTTCTGCACATAAGCTTTGTGTCTACATTTTCCTCTTCAATGCTTCCTTCGAAACTACAATTAATTCTTGATAATGGTTGTTAATCTCCTCTAGATATTCTCTTAATCTTTTATTTGCCACCACCAGTCCTTCATTTGTTTCATGCAAAAAATCTATTTGGACCTTCTTCCTAGTTTGCATCTTCGTTAAGGGTATTTACTACATCATCTTCATTGATTTCTACTACATCTTCTAAATTCTACATTTGACATTTCAACAGATCATCTTCATCAGTCTTCTTTTACTGTCCACCTTCATGCTCTTCAACCTTCTGTGTCGAAGATTTCACTTGAGTAGTCTCTTCTTCTGCTTCAATAATGACTTTTTTTTTCATTTTTTTAACAAGGCTATGGGATTTGTTCATCTGTCTCCTTTTTGATCAGTATTCCTTCTCACTTTGAAACCCTGACCAGAATAGAAAATAATCCCAAGTCTTTCCTTTATTTAAGAGCACAGTATTGATAATCAATTTTATCAATCCATGATGGAAAATGGACTGCTTAGTGTGATCATGATGCTCCCTTACTCTGCTTGAAATTTTCTGCAAACTTTTAAGGAAGAAGAATGGGAGATTCATCTTTGACTTTGGATTTAAGTGCTATAAAAACCTGATGTGATATTTAAAAATAGAGGCATATATTCCCTCACAGTTTATATAAGTCTGCAAAATCTTAATTGGCTTTCTCCATTCAGGCTTGAAATTTTTTATATGAACCCCCTTACCCCAATCTGCAACAACATTGAGTAGCAGTAAATTCTTTGAATTAAAAGAAAAAAGAACCTTCTTGAATCAAAATTCACCCTCATCATCAATGCCTGTAGCCTCTGTTATTAATTCTCTAGTCAATTCAATTTTTCGGGTATTAAATGAGACAGTGTCTTTCTCTAATCCTTCAGCAAATCCATATGAAACCTCTGTATGATGACCATCAATTTTCTCAAAATATTGAAACCGTCCAGCTTCTTGAAATAATTTTGCACATTCAGGGAAGGTTTCATCCCATGTCATGTCTCAAGGCTCAGCCCTATTTGTCTTCCCACTTCTCTTCATTTCTGTATTGAACCTTCACTATTTCTTCTTCAGAAAATAGTTAAAACTATTTTGAAAGTATGTTACTTCAACAGTATATCAAAAGTTGAGAAATCTTTAGAACCCTAAATATGAATTTTCTTCAAAAAATTGATAAGAATTTCGGAACAATTCCACTGGCAGAATAGACTAATAATTGAGCAAAAATCGGGTTCCTAAACTTGCACTTCTTAATCAACACTCATAACTACTCCTCTGTTAATGCAAGCCCGAATTCATGCATGATGTCAGCAATCAGTTGCATACATGTCGTAATAATGGTTTCAGTTGCTAAAAATATGCTATCTTGTCTTCCCAGCTGTTCAGTAACCTTCGTAGCTCTGTCTTCAACTACCACGACTGCACCAGGCAATTAATCTGCAAACCCTAAACCTCTAACCGCTTTCCTCACAATATATTACAATCACGGACTGCCAGATATCAATGTGGTCTCTGTAATCTTTCATACATTCAAGAAATTCGTAATTCACATTAATGAATTACTCCCATCATGCACCATCATTATTTTTTAAAGGATCTCAATTTCCCACATTCCGAACAACTGCAACTCATCTGAATCATTCTTGTCTTAACTCAAACACTTGTTAAAATCATTAGTAAGGTTAAAACACATGTCATTTTCCTTTACATATGTGGAAAAACTCCCCTCATTTGCAAATTTTAAAACTCACGAGCAAACTTACGATTTTTTGAAGGCCATGACTTTCTTGTAGCGCTCTAGTTCATGATTTTTGTCTTTGCACTATAGGAATATTTGATTAAGTTTTTTTAACAAAAAGATTTAAAAACAAAGGGTTAAATTGTGTAATCAACCTTTGATAAAACCTTATGATATCTCTTTACATCCTTTGAGAAATACATACACCCTATAAGCCCATTAAAACTATCAAATCGACTAAGTAAAGTAAATTTAAAAAGAAAACTTATAAAATCAAAAATAAAAATAAGTGTGCTAGCAAAATACTTTAAAAACCAAGCTCAAAATTTTAAAGCAATAAGAAAAACCATGTTTTGAAACTAAGCATATAGTCTAAAATAGAAAACAAAACCTAGCTATAACACTATCCATGGCTTGAATGTTTATATCTTCATTTACACAAATTTCTCCTTCACTTCCAATATCATGCAATGACATTCACTCTCGTTCATCTATCTCTACTTCATGGATTCCACAAACAATATGATTTCTACCCTCTTCATGTTCCTTCAAAGGTGTATATTCTTCTTCATCCACTATAGAGTTAGTTGGCTCATGAATCCTTTTAGTGACTCTGGATGGTTGAAGGTGAGCAACCATATCCTCATCATATCTTTTGGATCCAGGTGGCAAACATATAGTTCCCACTTTCTTGCATACTTCATACACCATATGTGCAATCATTTTCATGTTTTTCCCATAGTATGGATCTCTAAACAACTTCTACATCTCGAGAGAGAAGTACTCTCAAAAAGAAAGGTGTTTCAAAATTCCATCACTCAGTCCCCAATAATCTATAAGTTAAATTAATGGTTCCTTTGGCCTCCCTCTACAAGAGAACCCATCATGAATAGATATCAGCCTCATGACTTCATCATATGTTGAAACATATAAGTCATTATCATCCTTGTATGTGAAATGTGATGTGTGTTATTCATCTATGAAATTGTAATCTCCTTTATACAGTTCACAATTACCATACAACTCATAGGAATCATCATCAAAGTAGTTCATGGATGAAATTTTATTCTAATTGAGATATTACTTTCCACAAGAGTAGAGGAAATTATTCTGATACCATTGTAATGAACCAAATCAGATCTGATTGTTCACTACCTCAATTCTCTAAAAATTTCAAAACAATTATGAAAGCAGGGATTTGACTAGTCAGATTAACAAGGAATCAAAGGTCCAATGTGAAGGGTGATGAAAGGAGGTGGTTTATGATATCTTGGATCCTTTTCACAATGTACTAGGTACATTTATTTTTTGAACATCAGCTAGGATAAAGTCGACTCCAAGTCTTCCTGGGAACTCCAACATATGCAAACTAGACCTTCGGCTTTGCACTTATTGGGAACCTAAGGGGATGGAATTCGACTCAATAAGGATTAAATAACTTACAATTACTATTATAAATCAATATCAGGTCAAGAATACATGTTTAGATATGGTTTGACAAGTTTCACAGTTCATACAAGAAAATAACCATTCTAGGATTGCACAACTACCTCATAGTCAGAGATTCCAAAACTAAGGGTAAAGGATTCGAAGAGTCAAATTTGGGAATGGATTACAAATATATATACATTCCAATTAAAACCTGAAACATAAACAAATCGATTTCATGTCATATAACTTCCTTAAACTCATCTACATTGAAAACTAGTCAAATTCGAAGCAAATCTAGAAGAGGTCTTGGAAGGAGATTATGAAATGCATAATTCTTTATTCAATCAGCTACAGAACTAATAAAAATGTTTAAGAACACATTATTAAACTCTAATGGAAGGCCATAATACTTCATAATTACATTCTAGGTTTGCTTCTTCAAAGAATAGAGGAGAATAAAAGATAAGAGAGGAGAATTGGAGGATTCGATCTGTGACTTGGATTACTCCTTTATAGATTTGAATATGATTGGAATACACTCCAGAACCTGAAATAAAACTCTATGATAATGGATGAATGTCATCATCCTCATAGTATAAGCATGGGGCACATCTCCCATCTTGGACTAGGGATACTTTCTCTGCCATACCAAGAATTTCCTTCCATACCAAGCTTATATCGGAAGTGTCAGAACTTATTCACAGATAGAGGCTTGTCACAAATTTCCAATATTCTGATCAGTAGCTATGTACTATAAGTCATTTTACATGACCAAGAATTCAATGAATTAAAACTTCATCTCAATTTTTTTTATCATAACACACATACAGGGTTTTTTATAAAGATTGACTATTAACACCTCATGATTGTAGGCTCAAGTATTTCACCCTAATAGGTAGCTTCCCAAGATGCACTACTCCTCATCATGTGGTACTATCGGCAAAACAAATTTTGCTTCTATAGTATTCTCTGACATACATCCTCCTTATGTATGACTAGCCATAATACACTTAGCTTTTATAGTATTAGCCTCAAATTACATCTCTTATGCTAGGATAAAACAATAGGTGGATAGCACAATCAAATAGGTCTTCCATGTATCAAATATAATAAGGATCATATTCTAATGTACCTCAAAGGTATTCAAACATATGCCTAGTAGTAGGCATAAAATACAACAGGTATGCTCAAAGTCCAACCAGCTACTTACACATAGTAGCATCAGCTGGATCCAATCCAAGATAAAGTTTCTTTAAACTAGAAACCGTGGATTTTAAATCCATCACATACAACATTATACAAAAAATGTGTAATAACACGCAGAAAGAAAGTCTTATATTTTCTTTCACTTTTCAACATTTGTTTACTTGTTGAATCTTCTGCTATCTGGAGAAGTTATCTATGAGCTTTCCATTCTCTATGGTGTTCTTGAAGGCCTGATCACTTTCTCAATGATCCTTCTCTTTATACCATGGCACCCCAACTACCTCTCCAAGAGGTTTAACTATTCTCTGACAATACAGATTATAAATCTTATTGAGTATCAATAGTCTCCGGTATTTTGACCATGTCTCTGCTCATGTGGATTCTCTCCATGAGGTATCAAAGCCCCTGGCTTCCCAAGTCATGTACCATGACTAACTGATGGGGACTTTATCTCCTATTTCCCATGAAGACACATCACTACTCCCTCTTCAACTAGAGGAGTATTTATGTACCATACCAAGCTTGTCTTGAATAGAGGCTTAGTAAGAATGTTGGCAATGTTTCTCATTTGTCGATATGTATCATGTCTCGGATATAATTGACTAGAAACCTCATAAGTATTTATTGTTTTTCAGCATGCTCTATCTATAGTAACACATGTGATATTTCCTCGATCACTATACTAGTCAGGTTTCATATATTTTTGAAACTCTATTTCACTGACTAAGACATATCTGAGTCCACATACACTTGTACCAAGTAGGTACTACAACACATGCTATGTACAGATTATAAAGAACATAGTGATTGATCCTGGGACCTGTAACTAACCATGTTCATTTCAAGCTAACTCTTGAGATCTTCCAAATCTGATCTAAACTTCATATTTCTATTCATATATATGGCCATTGGCTTTTAATCCATCATCTTGAAACTCTTCAAGATCTCTACTGCACATTTTCCTTAACTAAGGAAAATATTATCTGGAGATTGCAACACCTCTAATTATAAAAATCATAACAAGATTCTTGAATTTTGTTCTGAGATTCCTTCTAAATTATGAGCATCATGCAAATATCCTTTTAACAGGAGGTACATCAACCAGTTACACTAGTTCTTTAGGAGCTAGCGAGACTAGCAACTCCTTCTCACCATGTGAATGTGAGAATCATAATCTAGGTCCTCCATCATGAAGAATTGTTCTCATTTATATCTGAATCTCTTCTTTGACACATGAATGTAAATAATATAGACTATATTCAGTAGTCTTCACATCTATCAGAATAGAATTAAGTCGTCTATTATGTCTGCTTCCCAAGAGGCATAGGAACCTCCCGAACTGTTCTTTTTCAGGATCAGCCATTTGAATCACTCCACGTTCATGTCCTTATTTACTTGTAGGTAAAGGAATATTAATTTTTCCTACAAGAAAAATTAATATAATGGTTAGAACCATTTCATACTCATTAATTTTATTCACATGACATACTATCAATATACTGGTAATTATTTACATAGTTTTATACAGATATTGACCAACCAGTTTAACATAACCCAATATAATCTTATATATACTGATATGCATCCCTATATCAATCCTATATCAGTCCAAAAAATTCATTTTATGAAAGCAATATACAGCTCTATGTTTAGATCTCATGTGGTAAGCATGTAGCCCTCTGTCTGGTCAATCATGTAGTTCTATGTTCACAATTTATGAAGCAATCATGCAAACCTAAATATCATGTCTTATGAAGGATGTTTTCATCCTTATATCAGTCATATATAAGTATATATCAGTCCTACATAAGTCTTATATCACTCCTATATCACCGCACGCAAAATATGGACTCATGAGATTTATAACATGCCAATAAAGACAAAAAAAAACAATGTATATGCTAAACACAATTCCAAGTCCAGGAATACAGATTGTAATAATAATAAAAACTAATTTTATAAAAGCATATTATAATCAAATAATCATGCAACTCAACAAAATAATCATGCAACTCTATATTCATATCTTTATAAACAATCATAGCATTCATATTTTATGAATCAATCGTGCAACTCTATATTGATATCTTTATGTACAATCATGTAGTCCAACATTCATATGTTATGAAACAATCATGCAACTCTATGTTCATACCTTATGAAACAATCATGCATTCTTTATATTGATATATTATGAATTTAGTTTATTTGCAAATAAAGGAAAGACAATCAACATATATGCTCACAATTCCTAATCTCAGGAATACGAATATCTATATGTCTGTAATGAAAACATTCAAAAACATATAGATCTAAATAGTATATAATAAAAATGCAAGTACTTATATTTTATTATTTTGCATGCTCCCTCTTGATATCTTCTTCCATGCAGATATTACTGGAGTCCTTCGATCTTGATCTCTTTACAAATTTGAGTGCATGCAAGAGGTAGTGAATCTCTGCATGGAGGAACTAGATCCCATGCAACCTAGACAGAATGCTCTTCTTCAAGGAAAAATTATTCCAACGATTATCCTCTTCTTCGGATGAACTCTCAACTCTATGAGGCTCTCATCATACACAAGATCCATTGAATAATGATAATATCTAAACCACAGATCTTGGGGTTGTTCCATGAATTCGTCCACTTTGGGAAAACGGCCATAACAAAAATTCTGTGAATTTCATCTTCAAAGACCTAACTGTATCTCTCAAAAAGTTGCAAAATTTTTAAAATTATTGGAATTAAGCTAAATCAGCCCATTTGGGAAGGGGGTTTTCAATCTTTTTGTTTGATTCCTCACGGATTGATCATAACGTCTCCATGAAATTTCTCTCCTGAAAAGTGATGGAAATGGTGAATATTGACTTTCTCTTTAATTCTCCCTACATTGGATAAAGACTCCTCACTCACCGAGGTCATGTAGAAATATAGATCATACTCCTCAAGAATGATTAAAACCCTTTCCTTTCATGTGTTGAATTTGGATGTCCCTTTGAGTCGATCTTTCGTTCGAATGGATATTGATGTCGTTGCTTCAATCTCTTTGCTCAATACTTCAAGATCGCGTAGGCTTTAGCTTGAGTGGGAAAAACTAAGCTCCTTCACGCCCTTGCTCTGATACCATGTTAGTGTTTGAGAAAATATGAAGAAACCTGAACTTTAAAACTTTAATCCACAATTACAGTGTAGATAGATCTCATCAATAATCCAAAGACATAAATAAATCAAACCATCAAACACAGGATTTACCCTGGGAAAACCCTCCACTGATTTGGAGGATAAAAAACCCAACAAACATTCTTAGAGTATGATTGATAATCGGCAGAGAATGATTACAACACAATATAAGCAGATTGTTGATTAGATAGCACAAGAGAGGAGAGATCAAATGGAACATCGTGATAATATTTCCAAGTGCATAACACTTTAATAACAAGTCAAATTAGGTCATACAAGGAAGCTAGTGAATATTTGCATGCTTTAGTAACTTGTTAACACTAAGAACATTGTCTCATGTTTGACCATGCACCCCCACTAATTCACTGCATTTAACTACCACTAACCGATTCGTTAACTGAATGGAATTGCATGTAACTAAATGGAATTGAATGTAACTAAACATAACTGAATGAAACTAAACATAACTAAATAGAACTGAACATAATTGAATGCAACTGAAAAGAACTGAATGTAACTTAACATAACTAAATAGAACTGAATTGAACTGAATGTAACTGAACAGAACTGAACAGGACTAAATGTAATTGAATGGAACTAAATAGAACTAAAAAAAATGAATGTAACTAGTGCTTCTCCATCAGTGTTTGTTATAGATCAAAATGACACATCTCTGCCTGTGACCACTTTCCCATGATTCCGTCGTATGTCGACACTTCATGAAAGTCACTGAAAAAAGACCTAACTTGGAGGACCCACATCTTGATTTTTGTAACTCTATTTGACCTCATCTTCACACCGTTGGAAAGGAATTTCATTTAGATAAAACTTTCTAGAAAACACCAAAGTCTGAAAATTCCTTAAAATATCCTAAAAATGAGTTTTTGATATGTACACAACTTTCCTTAAGGAAACCCTCGTACATACGCGAGTTGCTATATATAATAGTCATGTACACCTTAAATACACGACTTTCTGCATTGCAACCCACGTATACCTCCTCGTGTATGTGACTGTTGTTTCTACAACCCACGTACGCCTCTAAAAAATGTCAAAAAAATATGAATTTTGAAATTTGGGTAGTTTGGGTAGTTATGCGACTGACTCCTTCAGTTGTAACTACTTTTTCTTCGACCCTAAGTCTTCATTAAACATATAAATAGAGGTAGGGAGGTCCATGAGAGGAGACTTGAATCTTTTCATTGTTATGCTGGAGGATTTGGAGCTCTCTTTTCCCACAATAGTCATGTACATGAGGAGGTAAACGTGCGTACATGACTATTATATATAGCAACTCGCGTACGTATGAGGGTTTCCTTAAGGAAATTCATGTACACATCAAAAAATCATTTTTAGGATATTTTTGGGCATTTTCAAACTTTGGTGTCTTCTGGAAAGTTTTAACTAACTAAAATATATTTCCAACGGTGCATAGATGATGTCAAACGGAGTTACAGAACTCAAGATATGGGTCCTCCAAGTTAGGTGTTTTTTCAGTGACTTTCATGAAGACGATAGCCGAAATGCATTATAAAGGAAACAACTAAGTATGGAGAGAGCAGAGAATCCAAGATCAAAAGGTTTGAACAAAGGTACCTAAAAGAGAGATAAATGTCAGATAAAAACTGATCTCTGGGACATACAAGTCCATATACAAATCATCGCCATAAAGATACAGGCGGATCCAACATATGTATAACTGATGAAACTATCATGGTCGCTCAATATGCAAAAAGGTGCCATATCAAATCTAAAGGAGTCATGTCCACAAATGAACAAGGTGGATCCATACTCGACAATCAATCATAGCCACAAAAATACAAGGTGGATCTATGTCATATAAAATGTAACAAGGTCTTGCGCAACTCCGGCAATAGCAAAAATGACGATCCTACTATCGGCCCAAGGTCTTCAATCCAAACCACCCAAAAGGTACAAATCCTAACCATGCGAATAAAGGGGTTGAAGTCAAACATGGAGGAAACCGTTTGATTACCGGTCAATAATGAGAACCGTTAACAAACGCGAGGGAAACCACCATTAATGAAAATGGTCCCCAAGGTACCTAGTACATTCTAACAAGTGTGAATACAAGGACTTGAAGTCGAACACTTGAAGAATCCATCGAGTAGGAGACATTAAGGTATTCCCACTACCCAATAGCGAGGGAAATTGCCACTGATGACTACAATCCCCAAGGTACTGTCATAAAACTCTAAATCTCATCCCCAGAGCAATACGTATTGTAGTCGATAGGAATAGATCCATTGGGAGGAAGGCATTAAGGCATCCTTCATCATCCAACACAAGGTAAGTCAAAGACTAATTGGATCTAAAATTGGTACTAAATTTCACAACAAGAAACGCTCAAGACATGATGTAATGAACTGATACCAGGGAATGGCCGACACAAAAGGTCAAGGCAACTGCATAATGGCCGACAAAGGTTTAATCCTTGAACAGTGAGCACGACACAAAAAGTGACTTAGGCAGATTTTGACACAAAAAGGACCAATGACACAAATCTACAATGTAGGATACATTGACAGATTCCCCATATAATTGGAAAAGAGACAAACTAGAGGATTAAGAAACTTTGAATTAGGATAAGGTCAAAATACTAGGACCCAACTATTGATAGACTCAAAACCGATGCTTTGTTCAAGGAAACAAGACTTGCTGCCATGATGTAAAGAACATGTGAATGAACTTCCCTTCCCCTCTTTCTTGTAAAAGTTTAACGAGTCCAAGAAAGAAAACTCAAGACCATCTTCATTTTTGGTAAGCTCAAAGAAAAGACAGAAGAATGCTTGATAAAGCATTGATTCGTGGATTTTATGAGCCCGAACTAGTACATGCTCGACGGTGTTTTCATAGTTTAGAGAGTCTGAAAACTCCAAAGAAGACTCTAGGGGGGTGCTTTTTCATACAATTTAGTCTCCTGAGGCCGAAAAAGTATAAAACAAACCACATAAGAACTCTCTTAGCTTCCGAAGGAGTAAGGTGCACCTTTTTCGTACTTAGTCAGGAAGGTCTGAAAAAGGTTAAATTACCACCTACCCAACGCTCCTTCAAAAGCATCGTATAGCCTGAGTTTTACGAGAGTGAAGGAAGGCAAGATCACTCAGAAAGATCCATTTGATTACGAGGAATGGGGATTACAACAATAAACTCAATGCTTTGTTCTTTAGTGTTTAACAAGCATGACAAAGACATAAAGTACACTTGGAATCTTTTTCATGTTTTGGTCTAGAGCACGAAAAAGAGAAAACTAAGCTCATACCGGGGGTTCCTTTTCCGTAAATTTAGTCCCATAGGTCCGGGAAAGTGATAAACCTATGTCTGAGAAAAGAGAGTGTTCCTTTCTCATATTATTCCACATGGTCTGAGAAAGTGATAACCTACCACTAATGTGGATGCCCATTCACATATTCTTAACAAGCCTGAATGGACAAGCTTACTCGGTAGTCAAGTCTATTTTGAGGAATCAAACCTAGGCCTAAAGAAACTCAATATCTTTCCCGTGAATTTTTAACGAGTCCGAAAAAGTCAACTCGTGGCCTCCTTATTGTTTTTAACAAGCTCGAAGGAGAGTAGAAAGAATGCTCTAAATGCGAGGAGACGAGTGTCATAGGCAGGGGAAAGTAGTTCCAAGTGCAAGGAACAAACCTATGCATAATGCAAGGAAAGTGAGCAAGATAAGGACACTCAGGGAATGTCTCCTCAAGGTAAAGGGTGTCAAGTTGCAAAGGCAAAATGATACAAGGCTGAGCAGCGATGAGAACAAAGATGAGGGATTATACAACAAGCTAAAAGTGTGGAAGCCGGCATCAGGCTCATAAGCGCGAGCAGTTCACATGCAAGTGCAGTTACAACTTGAACAACAAAGCAAGGCCAGTAAATAGTTGTGAATCCAACTAAGAATCTTGTCTCCAAGAAACAACAACATCAAAATCATATTTAGAAGAAACTATTCGATGCGGGTCACTTTAGCAAGAATACATGTGACTTCGCTATCTTCTACAAAAGGGAAAGTCAAGGAAGAATCAACCAAAGAAGATTTTATAGCACCAAGGCTCGAGGGTTTATAATCAGTAAGATCAACCTCAGAAGGAGAGAAAAAATCAACAAGGGATATAGAGTCTGTAGTAACAAACTCAGTATCACAAGAGTTGAAAAATTCATAAGAAAAATCAAACTCATTAGGATCACTGACTTTCTGTTCAAAGGAAGAGTCGAAAGACTCAACAAGACCAAAATAAGAAGAAAGGTCATGCTTAATAGGAAAACTAGGGTTAGACTTAGTCACAACTGAACCAACATCTGATAGAAGATCAAACTGTATCAAAGACTCTAGGAAGACTCCATCCGAAGGAAGGAGTTCATTTGAGATAGGACACATGTCTAAACTTTCAATGGATCGATAGAGTGGAGAGAAGGCTCCATAGTTTGTATAGGACGACTCACCCAGTCAACTACTGGGACCAAGTCTTGAGAAGGTAAGCATGAAAATAGAGGTTGCTTCTCAATAGCAATTGAACATAAAGGACATGAGGCCACATAGCTCACCTGTGGTGGGGTAGCGTCTATAGAAACACTGGGAATTAATAAAGGAAAGACCCGGTCTCTATTTGGGTTAGGCGATGGATCAAGAAAATCCAACTAATCAATAGTGACAATTTCTTCGCCATGATTAAAGTACATCAGCCGAAAAAATGTTGACACCATAGCTTGGATGGCATAGACATAATCACATCCAAGGGGCATATTAAAGTCCAAGGGGTCTTCTATCACCATGAAGTCAACTAATATGGTCTTCCCACCCAAAGTAACAAGTGTTTGAGCAAGAATTCCCAAGGATATACAAGTTCTTCTATCAAATTCCAGTAACTGACTAGAAGTAGACACAAGGCTGTGAGATCCCATGCCTCGCCAAGCACAAGCAGACAAAATACTAACTGAGGCTTCTTCATCAACAATACAATGAGCAATTGTGTATGGTTCAACTTTGACCTTTATCTGGAAAGGTGCATAAGAAGGAAGGCACGGCTCAACTAGGCTATCCCAATCAAAGGAAGCAATCCAAGAGCTTGGTGGGGGTTGATTCGAAACGAGTTCAGTGCCCCCTTGTTTAGTAAGTTCTGAACTGGCAGTGAAGAAAATGTGACTAGCAGACACTTCACTCTCTAAAGTAAGAGTGGGATTGATCAATACTAAATTCGATTCAACTGCTTCGTGAAATTCACTCTCCGAAGGGAGAGTGGGATTGACCAAAGATGATGTTGGTTCAATCACAATAGGATCACTCTCTAAAAGAAGAGTGGCATCAACCAAAGATCAGATTGGTTCGACCACTTGATCAACCAAAGGTTGAGAAGGTTGTTGAGAAACTATAGGTTGTTCAAGAGAAGGAAATTCTTGAGTCTTGGACCACACTCTTTGCACCTATGCGATAGCAAGGCACTAGTGAGTAAGATGATCTCCCTCGCATAGCTTACAAGGGAACTTAAGTTTTCACTTCAAATGACCAGTTTTCTCAATGGTGTCAACATGACTAGTAGTGGATGACTGTTTTCTCTCAGGATGACCTATAGAGGATGATATTTTTCCCCCAGCATGAACTACAGAGAATGGGTGACAAGGTCCAACTTGACTAAGAGAGGCTGGGTGACTGGGTCCAACCTGACTAAAAGAGGATGGTTTTTGAAAAACTTTAGAATGTTCAAAAATGGGATGTCCATGAACCAAACTATTCGCACCTCTGTGATAGAAGGCCATTTATAAGTAAGGTGGTCTCCCTCACAAAGCTTACAAGGGAACTTGGGCTTGTGTTTTGAACGGCCAGTCTTTTCAACAGTGTCAACATGACTCACAGTGGCTGACGAATTGTCTTCAGCATGAAACAAAAAGGCTAAGAGACCTCCCACAGCATGACTTGTAGAGGCTGAGAGACTGGGTCCTACATGACCTGCAGAGGTTGGATGGGCACCACCAGCATGAACAACAGAGGCTGAATGGTTAGGATCAACAAGCTTTGCAGCAGTTGAGTGCGTGCCCCCAGCATGAACTACAGAGGATGGGTGGATGGATCCAACATGACATGCAGAGGTTGGATGGGGAGGTTCAACTTGAACATCAAAGGTTGAACGGGTGCCCTCAACATGAACCACAGAGCCTAAGTGACTGGATCTGACATGACCCGAAAAGGTTGGAAGGATCCCACCAGCATGATCAACAGAGTCTAGATGGTGAAAATCAACTTTACTTGCAAAGGTCGAGTGCTTAGGTCCAACATGACCTACAGAGGTTGGATAGGTGCCCCCAACATGAACTGCAAAGGCTAGGTGGTGAAGATCAACTTGACTTGCATAGGTTGAGTGCTTAGATCCAACATGACCTGCAGAGGTTGGATAGGCGCCCCTAGCATGAACTGTAGAGGCTAGGTGGTGAATATCAACTTGACTTGCAGAGATTGAATGGGTGCCCCCTTTCTTATGTTCCTTATTCCTATTCCTTATTCTTTTACTCCTTTTAGAATGCTAGTTACTAGTATCAGTACTTTCACTGCATGAGGTAGAAGGAGGAGGAGAATCAACTACATGTGAAGGGGACGCAGTGTTTTGATGCCCTTGATATAAGGAGCTTACTTGAGAAGCACCAGGAGTATTCAGGACAGTTGGAGTGGAAAACAACCACACCGGTAGCCTTAGGGTGAATCTAGGTAGATTCAGGGTGGCCATCAAGGGAACACCAACATTCCTAGTGAGAGGAATAGTACAAGGAGTTCCTAGCATGGGGATCTCTTGGTTGGTGTTCAAAGGGGTGTTATCCATATTTTCAAACTAGGAGACAAATTATGAGGTTGAAAGGCAACCAAAATTACAAAGAACACACCTAAAGGCACACTAAGTACAGACAAACCACACAGCACTCACTGAAATTCCTAAAGCCAAACAGACAAATAGGTATAAGATATGCTTTCCAAAAGAAATTTGATAGATAGTTACTTGGTGTCTCCATAGATGTTCTTAGGCACAAGAGGAGGAATCACCCACCGCCCTCCCACACCTTCTACCGGGGTTACATTCCAAGCCAGTCCAAGGTCAACCAGAAATAGCCTTCCGATGTACCTGTGTATGAACCCTAGATGTCAAAGAGACTAAAGGCTACCTTAACTATATTGACAGTCTAGGGGGGGAATCGCAAGCCTAATTCGTATGCATGGGCAAGGTAGCAAATCCTGAAACCCTGTCTAAGACAGAATCCCCAGATGCGCAAAAACCTTGGTCTACGCTTTGACAAGGAATCGGAGGGTTATCTCCGTAGTCCAAGCCTCCACGTGGCCTCGTGCTTAACTCCCATTTGAGAGGAGCTTCCCATATACAATCAACATAAAAAATGGTTTACCTAGTGATTGGCCAACTATGTCTGAATTTTAACACTTGTGGGGAGTTTAAACTCCCTATCCCACAAGTCTAGCCTGAGCTAGTTGGTGTATGACCCTATAAAATAAAACTTACTAATAATTTTTAAATTGTATCATCTATTTTGAGGGTTGTTTTTAGTCAGAGGGTAAATGGCATGAAACTTATGTGGTGTTTTGACTCAAAGTTGAAACAAAATGACCAAGCCAAGAGAAATGAAATGCAAAAACCAAAAACTATCCTCTTTTTCTTTTTCAAATAGAAACTTGAAAGCCACAAAAGAACAAATTCATTTTTATTTTTTTCAAAAATAATGATATGCAGTGTATTAAATACAAAACCCTAATCTACATGCATATTAAACAAGTATATGTTCTTTTTATTTTTCTTTTATAAATGAAAAAGAAAAACTACCTAGAAACAAAAGTATGCAAATAACAAGAACAAAGCAAAAGGAACTCTGCTATACAACCACCAAACAGACTCTAGAATGCCCTAAAGTCAATATAAACTCTACTTGAAAGGAAGGCTTGCATAAAAGACAAGTCAACTAATTTGGCATGGTGAAGTTAACCCATCAAAAGAAGAAGGAAACCAACACCAACAAGCTTCTAAACTCAGACAAAGATCACTAACAGAGGCTGACCAAAAACATAAGCCAAAAATCATACCAAGCAAAGGAGGTGGGGGGAAAGAGCAAAGAACAAACCCTAATTCTATTAAAAGGCTTACTACATAGATAAAGAACAACCAAAAGGGATGACACTAACTCCCTGGATTCATGCACCTGCAGAGGACACCAAAAGACCTACCAAACAACCCACAACAACATAAAAAACCACAAAAATGAGGGAAAAACATTATTTAAAGGGGCATGCACGATTTTCACTACTGACAGGTTGCGTGTCATACACGGGCTGACAATACAGCAAGTCACGTGTACAAGCACACGCGGGTTGTACCACTAACAAGTCTCATATCATACGCGGGTTGACAGTATAGAAAGTTGTGTGTACCAAACCAGACACGCGACTGTTCAGTCTGCAACTCGCGTATGGGTGGAAAAAATCCCCAAAAAGGGAAAAAACTGCCTTAGGAAGGCAGGGGAGATGTTCTATCAGACTAATAAAGTGTTCCTAAGTGGCAAGAAAGACCTGAAACAATGCAAAAGACTGAAATAAAGATAGAGAAACCCCAAACAGACAAGGCTCTCCCCAGCAGAGTCACCAGTTCTGTTGTAAAGGAAAGTATCCTATGGCTAGGGTTTAAGAGGCCATCAACATACTAGGGTTGAAAGGTGGATGCATATAGTTCTGCAAGTATATACAAGCAATATTTAGAGATAAGAAAGGTCCACACCTAATTAACTGAAGGCTAGACCAAGCTTTCTCTAGCCCTTCTCCTGCTCCTCTTCCCCAGGAGATCTGCAAAACAAGTTATACCTTCCTCAAACCAATATGACCACATATAAACAAATGATAATCAAATAAACATGAAATAATGATCTGATTAACATCATCATATGATCATAAACAGATATTCAATCACACATTGAACAATAATTTGGGAAGAGGAATGACATCACATCTTTATTAATCTTGAAAACAAGTACAAGTATACCTTCTCTTCAAGTTCAGCACCTCACGAAACCTTGATCTGGTTCTGCTACTTCTCTTCTCCAAGGAACTCAGCCTCCAAGATCTGCAAAACAAGGAGAATGCTTCTAGGGCAAAGGTGTGGGCAAAGAGAGCTCCAAATCCTCCGGCATAACAATGCAAAGATTCAAGTCTCCTCTCATGGACCTCCCTACCTCTATTTATATGTTTAATGAAGAGTTAGGGTCGAAGACAACGGTAGTTACAACTGAAGGAGTCAGTTGCATAACTACCCAAACTACCCAAATTTCAAAATTTGTATTTTTTGACATTTTTTAGAGGCGTACGTAGGTTGTAGAAACAATAGTCATGTACACGAGGAGGTATACATGGGTTGCAGTGCATAAGTTCATGTACTTAAGGTGTATGCGACTATTATATATAGCAACTCGCGTACGTACGAGGGTTTCGTTAAGGAAAGTCATGTACACATCAAAAACTCATTTTTAGGATATTTTTGGGCATTTTCAGAATTTGGTGTCTTCTGGAAAGTTTTAGCTAATTGAAATACCTTTCTAGAAGTGCAAATATGAGGTTAAACAGAGTTACAAAACTCAATATATGGGTCCTCCAAGTTAGGTGTTTTTTCAGTGACTTTCATGAAGTGTCGTCATGGAAGTGTCGACATACGACGGAATCATGGGAAAGTGGTCACAGGAAAAAATGTTTCATTTTGATCTATAATAGTTTCATCTTCAACAACCACTTGCATAAATTAAGGAGTTGATTCCTTAATTAACTAAACTTGTTTTATCACAACTAAGACTCAACTGATGTCTTATTAATTCGATTTCACTTGGAGGAATACATGGGAAATTTGAATTCTCTATATATCTCTATGCTCATATTAATTTTCTTTGCATGGTCCATATTTTAGGATTTATAATCCTCCCTTGTCTAAATTTTCTATTAGATTATTATTTGCCTAAATTAGGAGTATTTTATTATTATTGGGTCTACTAGTACCATTGGGTCCACTTGGCCTAATGGGGCCACATGTACTAGTCACTAGAGTGTGAGGAACACTGATAGAGGCTAAATGAGACTGACTGCACTTGCATGCATCATTTTAGGTGCCTCCTAGGCCAATCCCTGCATTTTAGGATCCACTGGGACTATGGCACCAACCTCCTTCAGTTGCTAGGAGTTGGTTACTATTTAAGTTTAGTTATTCCTCATTTACATTTAGTTAGCTCACTTTCAGATCAGTTAGCGCTAGTTATGCATGGATGAATGTGGGGAGGCACTTTTTCTCACCTACCACTTGCAATTAGACTAGTTAGACTGATTTTAATTGATTGCTTGACTGGATTAGACATCTGGAGTTAACTATTTGGACTCCGATAGTGATTTAGACATATTTAGTTAGCCATGCACTCAGATACAGTCACATACAGTTGGTAGATTCAAATTCATCCCTAATGATTCGAATTCTTTCCTATGTGACACTATTGTAACACCGGATTATGTAATGAAGATAATACTATAATTCTCTGAGCAATACTTTTTGGTTTCTTCAGTCATATTCACTGCATCAATAATTTTGACTCATTGCTTGATGATCTAAATGGAACAGAAATTCTAACATGGTATCAGAGCCATCTCAAGCAAGCTTCAAGTTTGTCTACTGTCCATTGAACATAAGAAGTAGTTGGGTTTCCACAGAAGTCCTGCAAAGAGTGCCTTGCTTCCTATGAATTTATTCATACTAGCAGTGCAGGATTGACGGGCCTTGAGAAAGTGTTAATGTTGAGAGGGAAGGTTTGATTCTAACATATTTTGAATGATTTTGGTTTTGTAGTGAAATTTCTATAGGTGCTACATAGCTTGTGTGAAGAAATTGCCTTTTTCCAGTAGGAGAATTATGGATTCTCAACCTTCTACACCTCGGATCCTAACACCCTTCAATTATGTTTATTGGAGGGTAGATATGAAGCTATCCTTGCGCAAGCAGGGCTACTTCAGGAAAATACTTGGTAGGGAGGTCGAGCCCCATCATCCAACTGAGAGAAACAAGTTTCTGAACCGCTTAGATGAAGCTTTTGGTTACATATGTACTCACATATCCAGAGATATCCTCTTTCACCTTCAAGGTTTGAGGACTCCCAGGGAAGCTTGGGAGAAGCTTGAAGTATTATTTGGAAAGAAACATGAGCTTCGGGGACACATTTTGGAGAATGAGTTGGTAGCCTTACATCCCAGCAGTTTCGATACCATCCAACAATTCTTTACTAAATTCAAGTTCCTTTGACTCCAATGTAGACAGTGCGAAATAGAAAGAAAGGATGAGCAACATGTGCTCTCCATACTCAAAAGACTAGGCTCCGAGTATTTTGTATTTGTCTCAATCTTCCATTCCCAATTGGAAGTTTCCCTCACTTGATTCCTTTGTTGAGTCCTTAATATAGGAGCAAGAGAAGTTGATCCAGATGGGAGTCATCAATACTTCCAAAGATCAAGCTCCCCTAGTGAAATCCTCTACCAAAGTGCAAGATAAAGGGAAATCTAAGGGGAAGGAGCCTAAAGCAATTGATTAGAATCCTAAAGAGAATTAGAAGAATTCTGAAGAAGCTTCAGGATCTAAGAAGAAGAAGAAGTTATAAAAGAATATGTGTCCCTATTGTATGAGGGGTTTTCATCCAGAAGACTCTTGTATAAAGAAACAAGTTGACCAACTGATAGCTCTCCTCAAGAAGAATAACATTGGTCATCCACAAAAAGCAAAGGAACCTGATGAAGGAATACAGACAGAAGATGATGAAATGTGCCATGTCTTGAAAGCTAGCCTTACTCAGTCAACAACATATTTGATTGATTCTGGAGCATCCAACCACATGGTTGCCTCAAAAGAAACTTTCTCTACCCTCACACTATCAAAAGGACCTAATATTCACATGGGATATGATTCCCAAATTCTGGCAGAAGGAAGAGGCTCAATCAAATCCAAGCATGGTGTGTTCAAAAATGTACTCTATGTACCCTCCCTTGCAACTAATGTGTTTTCTATTTATAAGATGACCCATACAGGCTCTCCCAAGAGAGTTACATTCGACTCATATTCAGTTGAGATCACATAAAAAACTACTGGACAACTCATAGCGAAAGGTATTGCAAATAATTCTACTAAAGCTTATGAGTTCTCACATTTTTTACCTGTCTCACCTCCTACAGCTTTATTGTCTCATGCTAACAACACCAGTAATATTTGGCATGAGTGATTTGGCCATCTCAATTTCAAATATCTACAATAACTCCACAATGATAAAATGGCTGAAGGCTTGCCTCTCATCCAAACTTCCGATGGAATATGTTCTGGTTTCTTGGTAGGTAAGCATCCAGAGAATATGTATGAAGTTGGGAATGCACATAGAGTTTCCTCTATACTTGATTTGACACATAGTGATGTAATTGGACCTATTCCCACAAACTCCATTAATGGTTGCAATTATTTCCTAACCTTTATTGATGATTTTTCTAGGTACCACTGGATCTAATTTATGAAACATAAATCATAAGTTTATGAGATTTTTAAAGTTTTAAAGCTATAGTTGAGAATAGTTTCAATAATAAAATCAAGTCCATAATATCTGATAAAGGAGGAGAGTACATCAAAATAAACTTCCTATATTTATGTGAATCAGAGGGGATTCAAATGGAACACTTAGTTCCATATACACCACATCAAAATGGTGTGTCTAATAGGAAGAACAGATCACTTAAGGAGATGGAAACATGCATTCTCCATGGTAAGAATCTACCTCCTTCTATTTGGGCAGAAGATGTAAATTGAGCTTCATATTTGCAAAATAGAGTGCCTCATAAATCAGTGGTTGAGGCCACTCCATTGGAAGCACTACATGGTTATAAGCCCAATGTCTCTCATTTGAGAGTTTTTGGTTCCAAATCTTGGGACAGAATACCACTTGACAAGAGGAAGGCCTTCCAAGCCCAAAGTAGCGAATGCATTCTGTTGGGATATGGAGAACATGGAAAAGCATACAAGTTGATGGAGGTTGCAACTAGGAAATGATTCATTGAGAAGAGTGTTCGGTTTGAATAAGATTAATTGTATGATGCACCACCATCCAAAGCACAAGAAGGTATAAACACTCTTCCTCCCATTTTTTATGATGATGATTTGTTACATGTTACATGTTTCAGATGCAGATGAAGAGGATCAAGACCAACATGATACTATTATTGAGGTTGAACCTCATGAGATTCTAGATCCAGATCCTGCACCCATTCCAAACCAAAGGCATAATCCTAGATGGGCTCAAAAGCTCATTGATGCAGCTAGGGATGGTGCTGTAAATCCAGAAGATAGAAGGAGAACTAGGTCCCATTATCAAAATGAGCATGTTGAACTCTCTCTCATAGATTCTCTCCCTACAGAGAGGTGCAAAAAAATTCCAGGTCGGTGCTACTTGATGATAGCGAATGATCAGCTACTTGGCCCACAGAAGAAGAAACTTGATCATTCTCTACCTTTACCATTCATAAGAAACACGCAGATTCATCACTTCAGAAAGGAATTAATAGGTTCACATGTACAACTTCAGGATGTTGTTGCACAGAAGGACCATGCTACTGCATAGAGCTGCAATTTTGCAGCAGTGTTTTTGACAAGTTATTTTTATATGGAGGAAACTTATTTCTTCTAAAGATAGCTTGTATTTTCCTTTTTTCTGCTTATTTTGAGGGGGGGGGCGTTCCCATGAGGTTTTCACATTTCCTCAATTTATTAAGCAGCATTTTTTATCTTTTAGATTGTATGTGGGTGACTTTTCGCCTTGTTTCCAGGGCCCATAGTTATCCAAGTTAGGATCCAGGGGGAGTGTTAGGATTTATAATCCTGCGTTATTTGAACTATCTATTAGATTATTTTTGCCTAACTTAGGAGTATTTTATTATTATTGGGTCCACCAGTACCATTGGGTCCACTTGGCCTAATGGGGCCACATGTACCAGTCACTAGAGTGTGGGGAACACCAATAGAGGCTAACTAAGACTGATTGCACTTTCATGCATCAGTTTAGGCACCTCCTAGTCCAATCACTACATTTTAGGAGCCACTGGGAGCCCCGACACCAACCTCCTTCAGTTGCTAGGAGTTGGTTACCAGTTAAGCTTAGTTATTCCTCGGTTACATTCAGGTAGTTCACTTTCATTTCAGTTAGCGCTAGTTATGCATGGATGCATGTAGGGAGGTGCATTTTCTCACCTACCACTTGCATTTAGACTAGTTTGACTGATTTTAACTGATTTCTTGACTGGATTAGACATCTGGAGTTAACCATTTGGACTCCGATAGTGATTTAGACATCTTTAGTTAGCCATGCAATCAGATACAGTCACATTCAGTTGGTAGATTCAAATTCATCCCTAATGATTCGAATTCTTTCCTATGTAACACTATTGTAACATCGGATTATGTAATGAAGATAATACTATAATTCTATGAGCAATACTTGTCTATTTCCTGTGATATTTGAATTGTTCAGTTTGTATAATTCATTCCTATTCACTACATCAATAATTTGGACTCATTTCTTGATGATATAAATGGCACAAAAATTCTAACACCATATGTGTTTTCATTAATTCTATATCATATCATACTCATAAGATTGTTTCTAGACCTATGATCATATGTATTACCTCGGGTCATACATGCTAAAGTAAATCACTCTAGGGGATTATAATCCCTAAAGGAGACTTTTAGCACCTATTGACCATGACCAGCCATACATAACATAGTATATCCACTTTACATAGTAAAGTACACCACCTCACAACATGAGGATATTTGCAGAACTTGATATTACTCACAAGTCTATTGTCTTGATATTACTCACAAGAATCAGCTTGATATTACTCACAAGATTTACAACATCACCGCCTCAATCATATGTGGATATTTGTAGGACTTGATATTACTCACAAGTCTACTATCTTGATATTACTCACAAGTATACTGTCTTGATATTACTCACAAGACTCGGCTTGATATTACTCACAAGATTTACAACATCACCACCTCAAACATATGAGGATATTTGTAGGACTTGATATTACTTACAAGTCTATTGTCATGGTATTACTCACAAGACTAGAGAATGACTCCTGATGTTGTAATCTCAATGTTGGTGCAACCCACCAATAAAGCTTCATCGACAGGTGTTCCGACTCTGTCGACATCCTGCAGCGCAATATCCCTAAGCATTGGCCCGAACAGGTTTTACCCTGCCCATCAATGTTTGTGAAGCAGATGAGGTCTCACCCAAGGCGTTCAAGGGAGAGCTGTCAGAATCGAGTTTTCGACAGTGGGGGAGGAGGACATAGGGATCCAACTAGGGAGAACCATGACTTATGCGATCACCTTACCTTACCATAGAATTAATCATAAAACATCATACCACATTCAGCAGTCACAAAGATTACATTAACTTATAGTTAACAAACCACATTAACAGAGCAAGGAGAAAATAACTTGCATCATTGTATCAGAAGCAAAATCATAGCATAATAACAGATCTACATAAATCGCATTGCATCATTGTAACAAAAAGCGGTATTGTCGCATCATAACGGACAATAGATAAGGATTGAACCATACTCAGTGCATATTATATTAATCTTGCACAAATATACCACATTACACAATCCTTCTCCAAAACTAGAGAGTGCACCAAAAGAAACCCAGACAAAATCTCAGTTAAGATAGAACAGTCCCTAGCACAGAGTGCACTAGATGAAATGCTAAACTCCTGTCTATTTATCATTACAAAACTGGATCTATAAATAGGCTTATGCCTTTACCTCAAGGGTCCACTATTAACTAATTTCTAACCGCTACTGACCTATTACAAAAACATTGGGCCCACATATACATAAAATATTCAAAAAGTGGTTACTTCTCCGCTCATCGCGCTAAATGGCCCTTGCACTGTACCGTGTGAGCTTGTGTAGCTACCGCAATGCTGCGCAACTCACTCGCTCTAACCCCTTTCCAACAGGTCCCCAACATATTTTTGTGGCTCATCCTCGAGCCACGTCACGTTGATAGGGTGTATGCGACAGTCTTATCCTTAAAATCGGCAAATTGTTGGGAAACGTTCCGAACTTGGAGCTGGAATTTAGCAACGGTGTTCTAACAATTACTCACCATTTTCTGGACCGAGTGCTCCTCAATATCCTTGCTATCAACCATTTGTTGACTCTCCTGAACATCCTGAAGTGTGGCGATAGCTTTAACAGCCAATTGGCTGCCAAGATCTTGGAATTCATCAAGCTTCTCGCAGCGCTTTTGCTAGCGCTCTTGGGCATGGGCAGCGTGCTGCTGGAGATCCTTCAATTCAGTGGCTCGGGTGATTTGTACCATTAGCGGCATGGCCTTCACCGCTGACTTCAAAGTTGTCAATTGACCCTCTGCTTCCTGCACCTACACAATTATTTGATCTAGCTGCTCATCTTGAACAATACTCTGTCAAAACTACGTGGTTTCCTCCATAATAGCTTTGGCCTCTTGCTCCATGTGGCCAAACTAAGTAGCAATTTCCTCAAGGGAGGCCTTACGCTCCGCAACCTACTCCGGTGGGGTAGTGGGTTGTGCTTGAGCCTGAAGCATCAAGTTATGGTCCTAAAGTTGAACCAAGGTCTGTCCCAATCCCTAGGCCTTCTCGATTGGGGTGAACTCAGTGGTGGTGTCAAACATGTCCTGCTAAGCCGCAGAGATATCCTGCTCCAATTCTCTATACCATGCACACAGCTACACTTGTTCCACAACCAGGTGATCTTGTGTCGTCTTGAGATCCGTAATATTTGCAGAAGTCTTCCACTCCATCCCGGCCTATGTCACCTTAAGCGTGTTTATTTCTTGTAATTTTTCTTCGGCCAACTACACATAGAACTAGTACATCTCCGTAGCATCCTTCTTCAGCTGCTTAGTAGAATTCTGGGCTTCAACATAACCCGCCGTCAATGCCTATTGTCATGCCCCCAACTCCAGTGCGGTGTCGTGCTGTAACTCAACTAATTCTATAGTAGACAACTTGTTCAGGTCCAGAGTCACACTCTAGATTGGGTGCAACTGCTAAGGTTCTCTTACATTTCCCGCGTCGATCACAGTCAGGGGAACTTACACGTTTCGAACCCGGGGCACAGTGCTGATCGATGGGCTATCCTGCAATAGAGGTTGTGCCGATGTTTTCTTGGAAACAACATCAAAAATAGATTCTAGCTTAGTTCTTACCGTACCAAATTATGTCTGGTTTGATTCATGGATTATCATAGTCACAGTTGTAGATTAATCTGTGACGACTTTGATAAGCTCTTGCAATTGATCTTCTAATTCGGATTTAGTACCACTACCAGCCTCGTACTCTTGTCACCATTTGGTGCGAGTCTCCTCCAGCATCCGATGTGCTGCATCTTCAGGGTCTGTGGATGACTCATTTTTAGAGTCATAGGTGCCGAATTCCAGTGGGACAGGGTCTTCAGGGGATTCCGGGGGTATCTCCTTATCTAACTCCTCTTGACTCACCGGGATGCGCCAGTCACCCAGCCATTCTTGCACAATCGCATCCAAATATTTTGTGGTAATATTGTAAGGCAATGGTAGCCACTACTTATCAGGATCTCTCCTAGCCTGAATATGAATGGAGTGGGATCCAACAGCAAACCGAATGATCCTTTGATACTTGGCCACGATGTAGGGAGATATTCTTGGAACAGCTACAACAGCCACCTGCAGTGCCTCCCAATAGATCCAAAAATGAATCACGCAATCTGTTTGGCAACTGGGTTCTTTGACCCACCACAAGTTTTGATAGCGGGCAGCATGGCAAACCTTGGCTGCCTCAACCGCCATTGGTTGGTAGTCCTCTAGCTCCATCCAAGCAACCAAGGCGATGAGAATCAAAAGCCAAATATAAGAAAAGGGCAGCCCATTATGAGCAGCGAGCGCATATTCGAGCAACTAATTTAACAAAATTAATGACCAATTCATCTGAACTCCCTCCACACATTTCTGAGCACAGGCGACAACTCCTAAATTGCATTGCACAGGTCGATTTTCGTGAACAACTTTGCTAGCCAGAATTCTGGCACCAATTCTTACCATCTACGAGTTGATACTGTTGATGTGATAGGCAAGACCATCCCATTGTAACCTGAAGCACTCCTTTAGCTACTTCACAAGCCTTTTGTCCATATCTCATCCACAAATATATTTCTCTGGGTCCTCCCTAGCCTTAGGAAACCCAGTAATGTTGGAAATCAAGTTGACAATAAAAGGGATCAACGTATTCAGCCAAAGCGTCCCTCCATGGAAGCATGCCAACAATTGCTTTACACATGCATGTGCTTCATTCAAACGGCCAAAGTGAGGCATATTGATGAGTCCCAGCAATCCAGATTTCTCTAAGCCACTAGCCCATGGCTTCGAAACTCACTGAAGGGGGCCACCAGGCACTGTCATAACAGACTCATAGGGCTCATCTCAGACATCCTTAAGAAAAAGCAAGTCATGGTCATTGAACTTGAGCCTAATCAACACGGGGATGATATCTATGGAGTATGTTATCCCTTCTGGCAGTGGTGGCAATTTGGGTCGGTACTTTTGGTTTTTCAAAGGCTGGCGTGGCTTAGCACCTGGATGCATGGGAGTAACAGATCCCAAAATTTCATGCACCGAGACACCCCAGGGTTCCGCAAACTCAACTGCTCCTGAGCTTGACAGCCCCATCTGGGGAGTTCCTTCTCCCTGCATTTGCACAAAGGTGCAACTTTTCCGCTTCTTAGGGGGTGTCGAACTGGGTCTCTAAGCCTGTCATTTCCACTTTGGAATGGACGATGAACCCACTGGCATACTCATGACTTCCTCTTCTGCAGCCATGGGCTGGACAAGGGACTCATATTCACTCAAAATTTCAATGGCGTCAAGGCCGCTCAGCATCCCTTACCCCACAAAACCAAAAGATACACTCAACAACACTAACTATACTCAACACTTAACTCAATACTTTGCACCAAATTCACCTTCTACTTCAGCTCTCACAACTGAATAATGACAACCAACGCCTCTTGTGCGATGTTTTATAGACACCTCTAATTCCAAATCCATCATTTCCAAATCTAACTACACCATTATTTCCAAATCGGGTATTAATGATGCCAAATCCGTCAGTGATCTTATGCGGCTAACAGTCAGATCACCCATTAATGTAGGTCACTTCAACAAGCACCACCAGCCAACTGGTTTAACTACCTACATTTATTACCTGATTTGACCACCCCGCAGCTCAGCAACTGTCATGAATGGTCAACCAACTACTGCCAACAATTGTATCTTTGCGCAACCTCACTCCCGAGGCTCACCTCTTTATGCTGAACTTAGAAATGTTTTTTTCAGCACTTCAGGTGGTGTGCATCACTGGTCCCGTTCTATAGGGCTTCAAGCGACTCCCATTAATGAGCTTTGGTAACACAACACCATCTAATTGCTGCAACTGCACGATGCCTCCAAAGGTAATATATTGAGCAAGATAGGGACCTAGCCAGTGAATTTGTAACTTACCTAGATGCTTGATAAACTTACTATCATATAACAGCACCAAATCTCCTACCGCAAACTATTTGTGCATAATATGGCGATCATGCCATGTGTTCTACCGATCTTTCACAACCTGTTGTTGGAATCCTATGATGAAATGATCCTCATCGAGCTGAATCAGCTGCGCAACATGTGCTTCTAATGCCTCTACATCCACCATGCCCATTTCCATGACAATGCGCAAGATGGGAACGATGTACTCCATCGGCATCACTGCCTCTTTCCCATAAACCAACTTAAACGATGTTTGACCTATGAGTCATTTGCAGGTAGTACGATAGGCCCATAAAAATGTAGGAATTTTCAAATCCTACTCATTGTGGTTGGTGTTACATACCTTGGTCAGCGTTGTCTCCAAAATTTTGTTGAAGGCCTCAACAGTGTCATTTTCCTGCAGATGGTAGGGAGTACTTTGCTTATGTTGCACCTGAAGCTCCTCGGTTAGCACTTCTATCATTTGGTTGACAAAGTGACTACCTTGGTCGCTCATCAGGATTCGAAGACACCCAAATCACGTCACAATGTTCTCAAAAATAAATCGTGCTACTGTCACAGCGGTACAATCAACGACCGGTGCAGCCTCCACCCACCGAGTCAGGTAATCAGTTGCAGTGATAATATAACGGTCTCTAGTGCGCTTACCTGGTGGATTGATAGGACCCACAAAATAGACGACCCATTTATCAAATGGTTGCAGAGTCACCTACTATACCAAAGGCATCTCGTCTCTTCGCGATGGTTTACCAATATGGTGGCATACATCACAGCTCCTGGCATAGTCTATGGCATTGTTATGCAACATGGGCCACCAAATCCCAACATGTAGCACCTTCCGAGCAGTGGCACGTCCTCCATAGTGACCTCCCATAACACTTGCATGCGCTTCCTCTAGAATAGGGCCCTGCTCATGCAGTAAGACACATCACCGCAATATCTCATCCGGTCCAAATTTATAGAAATGTCCTGCAATGAGTGAAAAATTGAAATATTTGATGACCAACTACTTCTTCTTGCTAATCGACATATTTGTAGGGGCGATGCCAGTAGATAAAAACTAAACAGTGGGGCCATAGTAATTGTCTGCAATTTCAATTCAGAATAATTATGCATCAGGCAACCCATCATCAATATTAGTTGGTTCTTCACCATTCTCAATATGTGACAGATGATCCAGGCCAGCATTCAACCATCCTGGCTTTACCACTATTTCAAAATCAAATTCTTGGAACAAAAGCAGCCACCTACAGATTCTCCCCCCCAACACAGGATTATTTACTAGGTATTGCAAAGCTAAATGATTAGTGAACATCTTAAAGTGTCCACCCAACAAATAGTGCCTGAAATTTTGTAGAGCATATACCATCGCCAGGCCTTCCCTTTCAGTCGTGGTGTAATTCTGTTCAGCAAACTATAACTTCCTACTGGCATATGCTATGGGATGATCCAAGTCGCCTTCACCTGGTTGCACAAGAATGACCCCCAGAACAGTAGAAGATGCATCAATGTGTACATGGAATTCCTTATTCCAGTCAGGAAAAACCAGTATTGGTGCAGAGTCCATCTTGGCCTTTAGGGTGTCGAAGATTCCTTGGCATTCCTGAGCCCATTCAAATGCAGCATCTTTCTTTAGCAACTTCTCCATAGGAGCGGTAATCACAGCATATCCCTTGGTAAACTGCGATAGTAGCCTATGTGGCCCAGTGTTGCTCAGAGAATTTTTACATTCATCAGCGGTGGTAAACTGAGGATCAGCGCAATCTTTGTTGGATCTACCAACAAACCTTCTTTGCAGATGATGTTCCCAAGTAATATGCTGAAGGGTGCACAAAAAATGCATTTCTTGGAATTCAATGCAATATGATGTTGTCGACATCGTTCCAGCATTAATCGCAGATTTTCTAGGTGGTATTTATCCAAGACTTAGACGGTCCAGTCATCCATATAGACCTACAGGAACTTCTGAATAAAATCCTTAAAGACTGTGAAAACGACGCGAGAGAATATGGTGGGGGCATTTTTGAGCCCAAGTGGCATGACAATATACTGGAAACAACCCCACTCGGTGATGAATGTAGAATTATGGTGATCCTCCTTCGTGATCCGGATCTGGTGGTAGCCCGAAAAACCATCTGTGAAGGAATATATCTCCTGGCCGCCTACACCTTCCAGGACTTCATTTGTGAAACGGGTCAAGAACGGGTCATGCATACATGCGTCATTCAATTTTCTTACATCGACACAGATGCGGATTTCTCCATTCTACTTGTCTTGGACCACCATCGGGCTTATCCACTTTGATTCTTCTACCAGCTCAATGATCCCAACATCGAGCATCCTATCAATCTCAGTTTTCACACGATCCTTATACCAAGGGTTCAATCTATACGGCCTCTAGCATACTGGTTTTGCATCCGGCTTGAGCGAAATCTTCATTTCTCCCAAATCGCCAAGGATCCCCTTCATCTCAAAAAACCACGTGGGGAACAGATCCTGGAATTCATGCAATGGATCTATGATTTTGGCTATCATCTCTTCGCCCCAATAGTCCCCAACATTGGAAAATTTTTGGTTTTCTGCCGTCCCAATGTCAATTTTCCTAATGCGCAGCAGCTGGTTCATCGAGTCCGTTGGTATGTCGGGATTTGTGACACTGCGAATTCCCTCTAACTCTGGGATATTAACATTTTGTAGCTCGTCGTTTCCTTCAGGTTCCCCAAAAATGTTGTAGCACATCATCATGGATTGGACGAAGCAATTTGCATGGGGATCAACCGGGTATGTGATAGGGGTGACTCTGAGTACTATGTCATGGATAATGTGTAAAGCATTACATACCTTAGCATCGGTGTCCTGGAAGTTAAACATTTGCATGAAGAAAACTGACAACTCCTCCCAGGGGGTAATGGTTCTGCGCAACTCTGCTGCTACATACCAGGACTGTGGCATTTCTTCAAGAGTATGAACAAAAGCGTGAACCACTCATCTGTTGGTCGTGATGTCCATAACATTTGACATTCGATCAAATTATTGACGGGGTCATTCTTTCCATCATATCTCCCAACATGTTAAACCTCTACATCACCAAAATGGACCATCATCAATCTATAGCACTGCTACCAATCGTGGACCGTCCGTTTGTGTGTCGCCCACCAGTAGGCTAAGGTATCCTATAGTGCTATGTCAAGAGCCAATATCCTTTGCGGTTCCAACACTTTCTTTTCAAATTCTTGGAAGAACTCACAAAGTCCTGGTAGTCCTTCATAAATGGGTAACTCAACCATCTCAGTTGCAACATGTCGAAGAGACTACGTAATTAACCCACACTTCCGGAATGATACCTCATGCAACCGATTCTGCCAATTTTCTAGAGCATCATCATAATCTGAGGACACGGAACTTGCGCTGCTCCATCCAAGTTAGGCATCGATGGTAATATGGATGTAGTCCTCAGAGATGTTGTATGCCTGATCCCAACTTCTCCCGACTTCATCCTTCACTAATTCAATATAGCACTGTCCTTCCTAAGGGTCCATAGAGAAAAGACCCTAACATCCTTGTTCTCAAACGTCATAACTCAGTTTTTGAATTTGATAAATTCCATGCTATCATTATCCCACCCAATTCCTAGTAGTGTTGGATAGGAACCACCATCTTATACAACTTCTATCACATCAAAGTCATCACGCATTTTCATACCTTCAATGTCAACAACCAAATTTGAAACGCGACCGATGGGCTAAACCTTCGCCTGATTTTCTAACCAGAGATGCACCAGTGACCATCCTAGCGTTGGCTTCCCCATTGATTGACAAGTTTGCTTTGTCAAAATGTTGAAATCAGATCCAAGGTCTAAAATGATCGAGTCAACCTCATAATCCCCAATTTGGATATTCATCCTCATTTCCTTTCCTGTCTTTATTTTTTGCAAGGAATTCACAGCAGAATCCTTCACTGTCTTATTCGGAAGGTGTAACAATGTCTCAATCTTGACAAGGACATCCGAGTCCCTTCCAATGATAGAAAACTTTCAAAAAACTTACACAAAGTGCCATTTTGTCGTGATGGTCCTGCTTCTACAGATGGGTCAAAATCAAAAGGCATGTCAATAATTGACATCTTACCCGGATTCCTTCCAATTTCCTACTTCGCTTCAAAGAAAGTGTCTTTTTTTCTGTTGCAATATCAAATGCAACCTTCTTCTTGCTAGCAAGTCGAACAGGTTGCCATGCTCCATCATCACCAGTTTCCGTGCTAGCACGAGTGCAATCCCAACATTGGCATCCTTCATCCTTGGTTCTTCATGGATTGCTGCAACTGTCGGTCGTTGAAGCAAGTTCTGGGTTTGAGCTCCTGGTGGGTGTTGATTCAGCGGTTGATTCATATCTTGATTCATTGGTATATTCTAAGCCTGGGGAGGGTTCTGAGTTTGATTTTGTGGTGGGATCTAACCTTGCAGGGGTGACTGATTTTGTACCTAGAATAGAGGCGGATTCTAATTTTGGGTGTTCTGCAACTAAGGAATATGACCATGCTGCTATTTTTTGATCAACTGAGGACAATTTTCGACGTTATGATCACTGGATGCATAGTATGTACACTGTGCATGAGGACATTCTCTCTAATAGTCCCCAAATATCCCACATGTATAACACTGAATGGATTCCTGACCTCAGCTACTTCCTCGACCAAAGCCTCTGTTGCGGCCTCTAAAGCCTCCATGGGTTCCTTCCTGTTGGAACTGCAATTGAGCCAGTTGCTACTGTGGAAGTTGTTGTTGAACATATTGCCCAGCTTGTGGCTGATTATACTGTGGTTGTACGACTATTTGTGACTGTGGTGCAGATTGCGACTGTGCTACAAACTGCAGCTGAGGTTGCGTAGGGACGAACTGCAATGGAGGTGGTGGTGTGTACGGTACCTGTACTACTGGCTGTGCTACTTGCAGCAATTCTTGCGCTGTCCACGGTTCCTCCCTTTTCACAAATTATGAATCGTATGTCTTTTCTTGGAGCAAATCATAAGCGCGGCAGTTCATGTCGTCATGTCCAACTTACCGAAAAATTGTACAGTACAAGTTCTCTGCTTTGGTAACCATCTTCTGCATGTAATCACAGTTTTTGTGTCGATGCCCATAGACCTGGAAGATACGACACCATGGTGCACCAGCACTACTCAATGGATTAGGGGCTCCTTATAGCAAATAATTTTGAAACGTCAAACATGTATCCTTGGTATGTCCGCCTGCATGGCAACGGGTACACCAAATATCATCACGATCCTCCTTGTCCTTTTTAATGTCTTGCAGCTACAGCGTTAGATTGGCCAGCTTCTCATGAATCTGATTCATTCCAATAGCATTTTCTCCTACTGGTCATGCTTCTAGTTTCATCGTGGTCTCCAGAGCCTCGCTCTATGTCGAAATATTTTGCTGCATTAATGGTTGTCGAATATGCGGGACAAGCGTTGCAATGAACCATTCTTTTTGTTGAACATCGCTCATCTGAAAACTGACTCGATCCATCAATGTCTTAAATCGTTGATCAAAATCCCAAATCGTTTCATTGGGGAATTGTTTGATCTCTTTCAATTCAGTAATGTACTGAGCTTCGGACTTCGGTTTCTTAATTTCCTCAAATAGCCCTATCCTGATTTCAGCCAATGTTTTTGCAGTACCTCCCTGAGGCACTCGTGTGAATCTCATAAACCATTCCAATGAGCGACCCCTCAGAGTAGTGGCTAGCTAAATTTTCTTGACATCATCATCAGCAGTTTATCGAGTAGTCCAAATAGCTTCACATAAGAACTAGTACTATTATGGATCATCAGTTCCATTACCATTGAATATTGGAAACTTCATCTCGCCGCCCTCCATCCTGGGCCTTCTTCCTCCTACTGGTGCTCTATTACTAGACTATTGTTGACACGTCAGGCAAGTCAACATAGAATGCGCGTTCCTTCCTTGTGGTGGAGTAGTGTGTGGAGGGGTAGGCACGCTACTGCTGGGGTTTGATCCTGTCGTTCTTCTGGGTGTAGCCTGGGCTTGTATATCCTCATCGTCACATGAAGTTTGCTTCATCCCATGTGGTTGTTCTTCATGGTATCGCACTTCGACTTTAGCAGGACCTTCTCCCGTCCTCTGCCTCTTTTCTCAAAACCTTGCTCCTCCCCTCATACAACCACTTGTTTGTTCAACGACCTTTATATTCTCACCAAAACTCATGCCCGTCTACCCCTTATTTCCTTATGCATTTCCCCCCTTTCGGTCGTAGTGCCTACATCCCCCACACACCAGAGGTCCACTACTCTTGGTCCATCTTTAGGATACCCTTTTCACATACTAGTTCCTTAATTGACAGTTGTAGTGACAATAAGAACCGGCCATGAGGTCCACTGAAAAACTCCCTTTCTGCTTCGCTAAAAGATTTATTAGTATCAATAGAAAATTCAGTGATGTATCCCTCTAAGATACTATCCAATCATACCTCAACTTCCCGCGACGCCTTGTTGCTAGTTTCCTACAATGCCTGGATCAATTCTGGGGTCCAGGATGTCAGCTCTCCTCCTTGGAAGTTTGTCTTCTGCTTAGCAAATTTGGTCAACCATTCATGCAAGAGTACCGGAAATTAGCAAAAGTACCACTCATGAGGACCATCATGGATATATATAGCCATCCATTAACTTGTCGACAACTTCAGGTTTTGGTTTTCAGCTTTAGAAAACTCTTGCAACTTCAGATCAAACCACTCCTCGATCTTTGATCGATTCGGATGCCAAAACATATCCCCCTCCTAGTTGCAACTCAGTCCCGGCAACGAAACTATTTGTTGGCACAACCCACCAACAAAGCCTCGTCGACAGGGGTTCTAACTCTGTTGACGTCCTGCAGCGCAATATCCCTGAGCACTGGCCCAAATAGTTTTTACCCTTCCTAGCAACATCTGTGAAGAAAACGAGGTCTCACCTGAGGCATTCAAGGGAGATCTGTCAGAACCGAGTTTTCAATAGTGGGGGAGGAGGACATGGGGATCTGACTGGGGAGAACCATGACTTATGCGATCACCTTATCTTACCACAGCATTAATCATAAAACATCATACCACATTCAACAGTCACAGAGATTACATCAACTTATAGTTAACATATCGCATTAATAGAGCAAGGAGAAACTAACTCGCATCATTGTATCAGAACCATAATGATAGCATCATAACAGATTAACATAAATCGCATTGCATCATTGTAACAAAAAGAGGTACTGCCGCATCATAACAGACAATAGATAAGGATTGAGCCATACTCAGTACATCTTATATTAATCTTGCACAAATATGCCACATTACACAATCCTCCTCCAAAAATAGAGAGTGCACCAAAAGAAACCCAGACAAAATCATAGTCAAGACAGAACAGTCCCCAGCATAGAGTGCGCCAGATGCAATGCTAAAATCCTGTATGTTTATCGTTACAAAAATGGATCTATAAATAGGCTTACACCTTTACCTCAAGGGTCCACTATTAACTAATTTCTAACTGCTACTGACCTATTACAACAAAATTGGGCCCACGTATACATAAAATATTCAAAAACTGGTTACTTCTCCGCTCATCACGCTAAATGGCCCTTGCGCGGTACCGCGTGAGCTTGCGCAACCGCTATGACGTTGCGCAACTCACTCGCCCCAACCCCTTGCCAGCACTCAACATGCATTACATATGGTATCAGAGCCAGCTAAAACAATAGGTCCTATTGTACTCATGTGTTTGTTGGTAGTTGTAGTGTGATTGGTATTTTGTGGAACAAATCAATCAATGATTGGATGCATTGTTGATGCATGATTTCTTGTTTATTGATATGCATGGAAAATGAAAAGTGTGTAGAGTAGTTCTTTTCCCTTTGATTTGAGAACATAGTCTATATAGTTTACAATGTTGCATCCTACTTGGTTAAAGAATACATATAGGATTTCTTGTTGAATGGAGGTTTGAGGTTAATCCAAATTCTCTTATATTTTTAAAATGGTATGGTTCGGTATTGAAATGAACCCATTTCAATTAAAGTAATTTGCTTACATGAATGGAGTTTTGTAGAAATATTGTGAAATATTATGTGACAAAGAGTAAAATTAGGATGAGACTCATATGTTTGTAAAGAATATTTTTTTATGAATCACAAATTTTGTAGTGCCAATTCTAGATATAATTTTGGTATGTTCCCAATATCAAAGTAGATCTGTGCTCTTTTGCTTGGTTTGAATTAATTGGTAGTTATAATATGAAAAGGAACCTTTAGGATGACAGTCTAAAGAGGCATTGTAGAATGGATTATTGGCCATGAAATCTATATTTAAAATGTTGCATTTGTTATTTGAAGCTTGTGAAAATGTGAAATTGTATGCATGATAAATGATGTAGATGATTGGTGTGAATGCGAAATTGCATAGATTATTGTCTTCCTGCCTAAAATGTGTATGGAAATATATGGGTGGTGAATGAACATGGGTGGCATGCATGAGTGTTTGTCCATATTTTATTAAATAAATAAGATCTAAGTCCAATTTAATAGATGTGGTTTATGCTATGGTTATATATATGCCATTGAATGTATGTATAATCTAAGGATTATAATGCTTACTAGAACTTATTACTATATTGTAGAGTATTATTGTGTAAGTGTTGATGAAGAGACTTATTTTCTTGTCTTTGAATGAAACAATTATATATAATGAGAAATCTTAATGGGAAACCAAAACCATAGTTCGGGAACCTATCACACATATGTGAGAAATATTTAGGATTTTGTTTGTGATTTCTTGTTGAGATACTCATGTGACTCTTTATGTGATCACTTGTAATATGAGGAAAGAATGGAGGTAATTGTGTGAATTAATATAATTAATATGGGCACATGAACAAATGAATGATGAAATATAGAATAAGATTATACATGGGTGAGGGTATTCCAATATAGTTTAAGCCTTAATATGATTCTAATAGATGGAAAGTGTATTCCATTATTATTAAGACCTTGGTTGAAGGCAATCCATTATGGAAAATGGTGTCGTAAACATGGAAATGGTATGAAAAAAATTAACGTATTGTTGGGTACCTTGAATAATGGAAACCTTAATGGTAGTTTTTTTTACCATGTAGAACTTGGTTTCAATAAAAAAATAAAAATTGAACCTTTGTGTGTGGGATCATGGCCTAGCATTTGTTTTGAGTCAAGGGTAATGACTCAATATTAAAATAGATATGACATCTTGGAAAGGTGTCTTGAGGTCTCTAATAGTAAACTATTATAATATTTTGAAACCTTGAATCAACTCTCAACGAGAGAATTTGAATAGTGGCATAAGTATTGGCTAGGATATTTGGGTGATGTTGATAGCAATCCCTATGGGAATAAGTCTGAATCTATTGTGTCATCAACTTGAGAATGATATAATGATTTGAAAATGATGTTTATCAGTATATTTTTACTTATGCAATCTGGATGCATAAGAATCGTTAGTATCTCTTGGGTGAATCCCTTTTTGGTTATATAGGTTTGATCTTAGATATTCCTTGAAGTTGAAGTTAGTTAATTGTGTTTTCTTGAATAGAGTACATTCAAGAATCCTGACACTTGTAAAGTATTATAAATAAAGGATATTGTATGTCCCCTATGTGATAGGACATGATTCTTAAATAGGATTCTAGGACTTGTATCTCCTATATGAATGCCTAGAATTAGTGGCATGGTTGAGTTAGTATGAGATAAAGACTATTGTGAATGATGTGCATTATATGACTATAGAAACCATAGAAACTTGGATAAGGATTATGTTGTGATCAATAAAATGTAAATTTTATTTGGTCATAGAATAGCGGCGGTAATTCTTGATTATGCATTTAATGATAAGGATTATGCGGGTTGAATTTCACTTCAAGATGAAGCGAATTAAGGGTTCATTCTATGAATATGTGCAAGAGCCACATTCTTTGTTAAAATCTTGTATCATATTTGACTTTGTATATGTCCAAATCAATGATGAGGTTGATCTTGAAAATTGAAGGAATCCATTTAAATGTTATTGTTATTAACCTTACGGTGACAATTTAATTTAAGATACATAATATATATGAAATAAGCCTTAAATTAATGAAAGATCGAGTCATTTTCATGAAGATTCTTCATGAATGTAAAGTAAGAGGTGACAAATCTACCCTTGGATTGCAAAAAGATAACCAATTGTGGAAGGTTTTTAACATACAAAATGTAAAAATGATATTTTTATACTAATGATTAACTATACATTATGTCATGTCATTATCAAAATTCCAAAACATTTATAATGTGGGTTGTGTCGGTTTTAGGTTCTTAGGAAAATATCATTCAAGTCAATTTGTAAATCATCTTGGGACTTGACACAATGTAATGAGCATGATAAAAAAACTTAAAAGTTGAATTATTTTATATGTATCTTAGTAATAGAAGAAAATTTGGAGTGAAATGCACACTTACTAAAATGACATTAAGTAAGATAAATAAGAGACGGATGAGTGAATTGAGAGAGTTATACTTTATTTAGAAATACTTAATGATATGATTAATCTAGATGCAAATTATGCATGTTAACAATTACCTTAGGGTTACCTTTGAAAACTTAGTAATTGGATCGTGAGTTGCTTGAGTGTGACCTTTTGGTTTTGTGAAGATGGTAATCAAACAAGGGGTTGTATGCATTATGGATTTGATGGTGTTATGAGGTGTGTTATGTTATATAAATATATAAAATATAAACATAGAATGTGGGAATGAGATGCTAGTATGTGTGTGGATAAGAATGACTGGAGATCGCTTTCTGGAATGAGTATAACCTTGGTCGATTTATCCTTTATAAGACCACTGAACTGATTCTAGTTTTATGTAAAGATATGCATGTATGTATCCATATTCAAGAAACGATGTTCTAGAAATACATGTCTAAGTGTGGGTAATTGGTTGATATAGGATGGCCTAATATGGTTGCACCTACAACTATGTTGTATTAATGACTAAGAATGATTTTTGGATAATGTACAAAATGCATAAGTGGATTTTTCATATGATATGTGTCTGTTAGCACCCTGTAATTTTCCTATGGTTGTTGTAGGAAGTCACAGGGGTAACCATTTCAACCAGCATTTAGACTGGGCTTTAGCCAACACAGTTATAGAGGGATCTCTCTTATCATGGTAACAATTCACATACACATATAACAATAGCGAGTACGCAGAAGACTAGATTTTTGCTAGTAACAAGATAGTCACAAAACAAAAATGGGTTGAACAGACAAAAAAGATAAAAACCATTGGGAAATGGAGTCACAGCCTGAAACATTCAAGGTTATTATAGCGAAAATGAGTGAGGTTTCCACATAGTGTTTTGAGGCAAAGTAAGCATCGCATACAGTCAAATATCTTGTAAGTGGTGGTAGGAGGAAGAGAGGAAATCCCAGCATGGCAAGGGGCACCTATCGTATGGATGAATCCCTTGCAACACCTTTAGCGGATGGAAATATTGAGGGAAATAGAAGAGGTGGAGTGTCTAATAGAGGATGAATTCCAAAACCACCATAACAAACACATAAACGAATGCAAAGAGTGCAGTGCAAAGAGCGCTTAACAAAGAACGAATTATTTACACTTAACTTGAAATGCATTAGCAGGAAATACAAAATGGAATGAAATAAACAGGAACATAGAATGAGTCCATAACATCGTGATGAATCTCAAAACGTAGAAAACTGATTCTCCTTATCCAGACCAAAAATCTTTTCAGAGTTACAAACCGGCACTCAGGCCTCAAAAATGCGAATTAGTCCAACATACTTTCTCCTCAAGGGAGGTTCCATTTATAATGAGCATTACCCTCGGGATACATCTTGAAACAGGGTATCTAAGCGGTTACAAAATAGGGGATTAACCCAGGATAATCATATCAAAATACTAACAGAATGCATTAGGTGGCATATTCGTCGTGGTTTCATTACAGGGACAGGAAGTAGGCTATGACACGAATGCTAGTTGGAATGGCACGGTGGTTCATCGATGCAGGCTTGCTTTATGGGGCCCTTTCTACTACTGACCTTCATGTTTACCTTGCGTTCGGTGACCTGCTCTGTCGATGTTTCGAGCTAGCATGGAGTTCTGTATTCTTTATGTGTTCACCGATTTTGTACCCAAGTGCGCCATTACTTACGGGGCTATGGTGGACCACCCTGTTGTTGTTCAGGATAAATCACCCTTGTAACCTAGGGTCTAGGGTTACCAACTTACTACTAACTTACAGACAAACAGCTTTTTACAAGGAATGGAAAGAGAATAGGAAGAAAATATTGACTTACCCGATTAGCGACGGTTGTTCCAAGCTTGATCTTCTCTCGCTCCACTTCTCTCCAAAGCTTCTAGGGATGCACTTCTCCACCTGCAAAGAGAAAATCCTTCAAGTAATATCTCATGCATATAAATATTAGAGGTTAGATGAAAATAATATATATAACATAATCAAACATATTCATTAAGCCAATATACATGAAATAGAGTCAATACAACATTGGAAGAAGAATTATCTTTATTAACAAGCGGTGAATAAGATAAGAGTACAACCCAACTTCTGATACAAGGACTCCTCTGCAACCAAAGGACTCTGAGTTTTTCTTCTCCAAGACTCTGAAGATATACCACCAGCATAACTTTGCTCTCCAAAATTAATTGATTAGCCCCCACCCCAAGGCCTCTATTTATACTTTTGGAAATAGAGTGGTTTCAAAAGTTGGGATGGTTGAGATGGTTGGGATGTTTATGGATTAGGCCCCAACTAATCTCATCTAATCTCGATTTATATTTTTATTGTTGACTTAAGGTATACGTGGGTATTAATATAGGCAACTCGTGTATGACATGCGAGTTGCTCAAAGGGAACTCGTGTATGCAAGTATACGCGGGTTGCAATGCAAATACACGCGTATGACACACGAGTTGCAATACACATAGTCGTGTATGAAACCAAAAACTCATAATAAAAATATACAAGGCTGGTTTGATGAAAATGCATCGAAAAATCATGCCCATCTATAGTGTTTTGGCCACTTCAATCCAAATTGTCCTTTTGTGTACCAACATGAGGAATGTCGGTACTCGGACGGAGAAGTGCCATTTTGGCTGATAACAGATGCCCCCTAATGTGTGAGGTCAGAGGGAAGCGATGGATAAAATACATTATAATCATTATGTTGGAGAAATCAGAAGTCCAAGGAAGCAGAGGAAGTACCTGAAACAAATACATATCAAATGTCATATACAAAATCATATCTGAGGATGCAATGTTCAATATACTGGAACACTAGCTCGTTTACAATATGTGAGTACATCATATGATACGGGTGCTAGACCATGTATATTACAAAGGTGGATCAAATCCACAATATACAATCATGATGAGTCTTCAAAGATCTGGAAGCTGTGTAAGTGAACACAACACAATCTTGCACAACTTAAGTTATAGATGTGAACCTAAGGTCTTCGTCAAAATCCAAAAGAACCAGTACAATCCAGGCCATGTGAATAGATGTATCAAAGTTGAACATGGAAATGATTCAAAAGATTTCCAATCAATAGGTGACAATTGAAAACTGAAGCAAAGGAATTCACCAATGATGAAAGTGAATCCTAGGGTACCATCGTCAAAACTCTAGGTCTTCGTCTTCAGGAAATGATTATGAGAAACCATGATGTGATGAGGAAGGCAATATATCCTCCAATAGATCACAAGAGTGACTAGGAAATGGATAAAGGAAGGTAAACACAAGTGATATCAGATAGGATAATGATGGAATCAGGATAAGAAGCAGAAATAGGGATAAATCCTTGAACAGTGAGCACGACATAAAGATGACCCAAGGCTGCTTTTAACTTTGTAAGAAACTCAAAGTGATAACTGGACTGAAATTGTATACTGAGACATGAGTATCGAAAAGTTCAGAAAGTGTTATGTTCAAGAAGGACATGCTGCCACCGACTATAACCCAAAGAGAAAACTTCTTCCTTATATTTCATGTTAAATTTTAATGAGTCCAGGAAATTCAACTCAGCTCTCCCTTCATTTTTGACAAGCTTGAAGAGAAGAAGGAATAATGCTTGATAATATCACTTATTCATGGATTTTACGAGCCCGAAATAATACATGCTCGCTTGATGTTTTCATGTTTAGAGAGTCTGAAAACACCAAATAAGACTCTAGGGGATCCTTTTTCATCCAATTTAGTCTCCTGAAACCAAAAAAGTATAAAACATATCTCAAAAGAACTCTCTTAACTTTTGAAGAAGAAAAGGTGAACCTTTTTTGTGCTTAGTCAGGGAGGTCCGAAAAAGGTTAAATTACAACCTACCCAACGCTCCTTCAAGAGCAGCTTATAGCTTGAGTTTTATGAGTGTGAAGGAAATCAAGATCACTCAAAAAGATCCATTTGAGTACAAGAAATGGGGCTTACAACAGTAAACTCGATGTTTTGTTCTTGTTGTTTAACGATCATGACAAAGACATAAATTACACTCGAAATATTTTTCATGTTTAGGTCCAGAGCACGAAAAAGAGAAAAATAAGCTCATACTAGGTGGTCCTTTTCTATAATTTTAGTCCCTCGGGTCTAGAAAAGTGATAAACCTATGCCTAAGAATTGTGGAAATTGAACCCAGGTGTTAGAACAATTACACTCACAACAATTTCCAATTACACATGCAAATTACTCACAAAGGAGACTGAATAATGGAGCAGAACACTAATCTGTACTGAATAAGTGTACAATATCCAACCCTGTGAAGTCATAGGCTGCCACAATAAATAATTGCATGAGAGATTCAAATCCATAAGGATTCCATTCGAAATTGGTCAAAAGCAGGCTTACTAAATCTAAGCAAATCCCCCATAGGTGCATAAAGCAGTTTCCAAAACTGTCTAGGAGCTCACGAATTGGAAAAATCAATTAGGCAAGATAATAGGTGATGGAAGGACAACTCATACATGCTTTTCATAGGAGAAAAGAGTGGAGGATGATGAGGACAAAAAACAAGTTAACTTCACCTAGTCAAACTTTCCCAATTGCCTTAAAACTCAGAAAAAGCAAACATGCGCTAGGGAGGCCAGGAATAAAGCAGATTTGATTCCAAGAGGTTTCCCAAGCACTCCATGACTCAAATTTATCAAGTTTGACCACTATGGATGTGTGGAGGACAACTTGCATAAGGTGGAATATGGAAACTAGGCAAATAAGACAAACTTATTGGATTAATTAATGTCTAAGGTAGCTAACTATGGGTTGATTATTATAACACCCCCCCTTAAGCCTGAATTATGAGTAAAATATCAAAAAATTATAGGGCCTAGTCACCCTTTACATATTGCATGTCCATTTAACCAAGGAAAGAGGCAAAAACCTAGTGGGAAAAATCCTCCCTTAAACATGGACAGTAAAACAAAATTTGGAAATCTTGTCATCACTCATGCTTCACAGCATGATCAGCAATCCCTAGCAGTGATTTGAGATTGCTGAATGTCTTCTCACAAAAAACTTTGGTGAAGATATCTGCTACTTGTTCTGAAGATGAACAGAAGAGTAGGTGAATGGTGCCATCATGCACATGTTGTCTGATGTAGTGCATATGGATCTCAATGTGTTTGGTTCTCTGCTTCTGAACTGGATCATTGCAAATTTGAATGGTACTCTAATTATCACAGTAGATAGTAGTTGAGTATTCTGATTTGAAGCCACACTCTCCAAGTAACCCCTGCAACCATAAACATTGAGTTGCTGCATTTACAACTCCTCTGTACTCTGCTTCTGTAGATGAGAGTGCAATGGCACTCTGTTTCTTGCTTGACCAGCCGATTGGCCCTTCTGTAAGCATGAACACATATCCTGATGTTGACTTTCGATCTGTGCTGTCACCTGCCCAATCACTGTCAGTAAACCCAATCAAATCAAGATCAGATTTAGCTTTGTAGAAGATCCCATGAGTCCTTGTTCCCTGAACAAAGTTAAGGATCATTTTGGCTGCTCTCCAATGGATCTCATGAGGCTGATCCATGTATCTTGAATCCACACTTACTGCATAAGAAATATCAGGTCTAGTATGTGTAAGATACAACAAACATCCAATCAATTGCATATACAGTGTATTGTTTAACATAGGTGAAGAATCAGCTTCTTCAAGATTAACTCCTGAAAGGAAAGGAGTCTTGCTTGGCTTGCATTCTATTAAGTCAGTAAAATTTTTCTTCAATTTTGGTTTGACTTCTCCAATTTTGGTTTGTTTTTCATGTTATTTGAAGTAATTTTTTGTTTCAAGTCTCATTATTAGTTTCCTTTAGGGACTCTTTGGTTGTTAGATGATTTTTTGTGAGCTTGCTTGTTATATGTTTCTTTTACTTTTTTATCCTTTGCATTTTAATGGGGTTAAAGAAAAAGTCATTTTATCAAAGAATTGATTCACAAATGTTATTCTGAACATATCAAGGCATGATCACCCCTCAAGCAACTTTTAATTTTCCTACAAAGTGTCAAAAAGCTGAAAAATAGCACTAAAGATATTCTTGTAGCGCTGGAGCGAAAAATTACAAAGGGCGCGCTACAAGAATATCGCGGCCTTCTTTTTTCCCGATTTTCAAGCAAAATTTTGGCACGTCCTGGAATGATGAATGACTAGTTACGTGATTTTAGGATTTTATTACGTGCTATGTCAGTTTTCATCATGTGAACAGGTGATTTTGATTTATGGAAGGAATCATGGCCATCATTACTCCAAATACGGTCGATCATGACAGAACAAAAATCAGGCAACGATTTTGAGCATCTGCAGCAGCGCATAAAAACATTTTGAAGCCCTTCTTCGCATATTCGAAATTGTCACACAGGAAGAGATGAACTGATTGCCAAGATGTTCTAAAATACATTTCAGTCCGGTTTTCTTTCAATCCTCTACAGCCTTGGGAGCAAACCTTTGCAAATATGGGACAAATTATGTTGAAACACCTCGGATCCAGGTTCATGCCAATTGTCGAATTCGCAGAATATACTTTTCTGATCGGCTTTATTCAGAAGAGGAGCTTCCACCAGAATTCAAAATTTATTTACCTATACAGAAGTCATGAGGTTGCAACTCTGTTTCATGGAGTAACAGTGGAGCAGAGTATATAATTTTAAACTTGTGGGTCAAACATGCAGTGATGGTCGTGCTTAGATGTATGTACCCAGGCACATGAATTCAATCATTTGTGGGAGCGATTGTTGATCTGGTAGTGAAGTTGTAAAAGCGTTATAAAAAATTGTGCTACAATTCTGCGAAGAAAATTCCTTGCACTAAACATTCCAAACACTGCAAAATGAATGCCAAGTCAGACTAGTTTTCATGCCCGAGAAAATGGTTTTTACCAGTTTCTGAGAGCGGGGGATTATGATGTTCGATCCACTCAAAAGAAAACTATAACAGGTGGAACGGACCATGTTTGTGTACACCCTAAATATCCAAGGAGAATTCAAAGGTTGCGGTTATTTCCACAATAAAAACAGAGGAGGAATTGCAACCAATAGATCGTTTTGTGGTTGAGGAGTATTTGCTTGATGTGCTGCTATACATGAATGGCTGCTGGAAGGAATTTCCTGTATACATGGTTGGCTTACCGGTCTCATTTCGGTATGAATATATTATGGCAGAAATAATATTCTCTCAGCTGTTTTTGCTCCCTCGGCCACCTTTTAAAATGGTTTATTGCACTATGGAGGGCTTCCAGTATAGGAATCTGATTCCTGCCTCTTCATGGATGAATAGAATGTCAAAATTTTCTACCTCGTCATTTCCTTTGGTTAGATACATAGGTTGGATGGCATTGGCTCTCTATTCAAAGGAACACCAAAAGAGAGGACTCCTTCTCTCCCAACATATTCAACAAATGACGAGCTTATTGTTTATTTTCTCAGATGAACTCACATCTGTCAAAACATTTAAAGGGAAAGGGAATGAAGAATTACAAGAAGCTTCCCTTTTGGAATTCGACGGACGTAAATCTAAGAAACCTATTAAGAAAAGTGATCATTTAGATCAAGTGGATAGTGATGGCTTTGTCCAAGCCCTTTACCCTGAACTGGACATGATCTTTCCAAACTTAATAAATCAATTTTTCACATATGCAGAAGTTATGCTGGAGGCTGTCTGCTCCCATTTAAAAGCAGTCCCACCTAGTTCTATTCCAGATATACTAAGTTGGTTTTCAGAGTTGTGTTCTAATCCATTCTTGGACATAGATAGAGATCAAAATATAACTACTGATGCTAGTTGTGGCATGCTGAAAGGTGTCATAGCTTCTAATGTCAAGTGCATTATATTGCGGATACTAGAAGTAATTGTTTTGGAACATATGGAAGCTATTATGCCTGAGATACCAAGGGTGATTCAGGTGTTGTTGTCTTTGTGTAGCAGTTCCTATTGTGACGTGCCTTTGTTGGATTCTATATTAAGCACTTTAAAGCCTCTAATTTCTCATGTTGTTGCAACAGCAGCTGCTTCAGAGCAATTGTTAGAGGATGACCTATCCATGATGAATTTTGAATCTTTATGCTTTGATGCTCTTATAAATGAGCTGAAGTCGGGACCTGAGCGTAAGAACAATAACATTCCACAAGAATTTCTTTGTTGGCTGTAACTTCCTGGCCCAAGACACTTTAAGAGAACTAGGTGTTCCATCCATGAATGAACATCCTTCAAGTTTTAAGAAATATTCATCTACATTTGTTTGCAGTGACCAGTCAGTAACATGGCAAATTTCTGAGAGAGATGAGAAAAAATTTGATCAATGTGAAGTTTATAAACAAGAAGACAGATACTCATAGATTTCCAAGAAAGCCCAAAGGCAACAAAAGGAGCACTCTGAGTTGATACATGGTGAGCTGCAAAACTTGTTTGAGAATTTGAAACAAGATTTCAAGTCTGAACTGAAGGAAAGGGATGAGAGGATAGGATATTTTGACTAATGATGAACAAACTACTACAATAGGCCAGCCATTTAACTCAGACAAAGAAGAGAAACAGAATTCTGCTCTATTTTTCCGGTTTTGAGTGATTGAAGTCAAATGCCTACCACGAGTTAATGGAGAGGAATTTTTGAAACAAAAAGGAGGTTTTTGTTAATAAGATAACAATATACAAAAACCTCTCTCATTTTTTCAACATCTGTCAAGGTTTGAAATATTCAATTAAATCTTTGCAGCCTATTTTTCAGGGAGTTTAAATATCCAATATTTTCCTGTTTTAGTGTTCATTTTGCGGGGAAGATTCTGATCGATTGGAGATGAATTTTGAAAACCAAAGAGAGGTTTTTGTCCATCACGGACCCATATACAAAAACCTCTCTCATTTTTTACACAGGTGCCACCAATTGAGAGATATGGAAGCTTCTTTGAAACCTATTTTCCAGAAATTCGCCATATTTGCCAGGAATCCGATTTGCTATTTTTAGTAAATTAGTTGAATTAGTTAGTTAATGTAACTGCTGGGTCGTTTCAATTTCGAACTAATGAAGGGGAGATGGAACTACTTCTTTGTAACTATTTAGAGAGGTGGAAAGGACACTTTAGGGGTTCTGAGTTTTGGGAGCATCAAGAGGTTTACAAGACTGTTTTGTCTGCAAACTTGTTCAGAGATAAGTACTGTAACTCTTATATGCATTTTCTGATGAAATAATGTGATATATGACTTTTTCCCCTTCATTTTGTCTATGTTGGATTTGTTATTGGGCATGTTTTTCTTCTTAAATGATAAATTCATTGCTAGTTAATGTGTTTTTCTGGTAATGCTTATCCTTTAATGTATGAACCTCAGCATAGTCTCTTTGATTGGATCTTATGTGATATGTTAGGCATCTTTATCAGTTTATGTTTATGATTTAGTTGTTGCTTTTCTCTCGAATGTATTCCCTGCATGTTCTTGAAGCTTACAACCATTTAAATCATACCAAAAACCCTAAACTTTGTTTTATTTATTGAGTTTTACTCTTGAGATTGTGTTGGCTTGTTCCCCTAGCCTTAGGAACAATTTCTTGCACAAACACATTCCTTCATATTGAATTTGTTCAGCAAATCCAAGGCATACTTGGACTGATGTACTTTTATTCCTTCTTTGGTTTGAGCAATCTCGAGCCCCAAGAATTGGCTCAATAAGCCCAAATCTGTCATTGAGAAGGCATGGTTCATTGCATCCTTCAATG